>CM056387.1:10728498-10790351 GCA_029718625.1 Synaphobranchus kaupii
ACCCAGGGCAGGTGATTGTTTGGCCATACTGAGTGTGCATAGAGTACGCATGTAGAAATAGATCATGCACAGACCAAGAAAGTAAAGGTCATGGAGTTGAGTGCCAGGGACATAAAACAAAACACTTTTCCTGGGGTTCATTGTGAACACTTTTACTGGGGTTAGTCCCTTCAGATGTTTGACTCCAGATCCTGAAGGTGTACACATTACATTTAGTTTACACGTGTGGTTCTGCCCAGAATTACTTGCATGATCATTAGCGAACGACACCAAGTACAAATAATGATGATAACTACACGCAACAGAACAGAGCAGAAACTAACACTTACTGCAGAGCTTCAATAATACAGTTAAAAGGAAACCACTGATTTTAACAACCCTGGGCACCCTTTACATTTGTTCAGTGCATTTTCATAGACTAAAGCTTTGCCTTTTTAAATGGTAAACTACACTAAAACCCTTAATAATATGAAGGTCATGTATTATGTTAGAAAGCGAGCCTTTCTGTAAAACAGTTGCAAGGCACGTGTTACACTGCAATGTCTCTGCTCATAATTTCTCAAGAATTTAAATGTATTTTTTTTATCAATATCAAAATTTCAGACCTGTTCATGAATCAGCGCCAAGCCAACTCCTTCATCAGCCGCCGACGAGGAAATGCAGGAGCCGCCAACTACAGGAGGTACCATGACTGTACGCGCCTTTACACACACATACACGCGCATACGTAAACATCCACACACGCGCACACATACGTACTCGCACTGGCACACACATCCACTTTCTTATGCGTGCACATTCACATTATCGCACACAGAAGATTCACACACACACCACATTAACTTAGATGTCTGTATTTCTCCTTATTCTGCTTGTCCAGTAAATGTGTCAACTATTAGTCTATCTTCTGTCCACTTCTCCCTCTCTCTCTCTCTCTCTCTCCCCTACCACTCTCCCTCTTTCCCTCCCTACCTATTTTCCTCTCCCTGCCTCTTTCCCTCTCTCTCTCAGGGTGGTAAAGTCACCTGCAGAACGTCGCTCAGAGATCTGTGAGGATTACTCTCCCTGCCGCGTCTATGCCTATCGCTATGGCGTCCAGTTGGCCTATCAGCAATACTTCGCGGCTCGGAATCGGAGAACCTGAGTCACGCAAGCATAGATTGGACAGGCTTCGATACTGACGCCCTTTTAAAATATAGCATTCTGTCTCAGACACATTCGCCTATGCGCGATACCCTATACATTACCATAAAAATAGCCCTGCACTCTTCAGCATAACATCTGTGATTGTAAAGCCACCTTTACACACAAAGTGCACGCTGTGCACTTCACTGAGAGTCTGTACTTTATATAGCATTATGTACCCAGTCTGTCTGTTTGTCTCTCTCCCTCCTGCTCGCACTCAGCCTGTGAAACAACTTGAAAGCAGTGCTTAGGGAGATTGAGCAGTTATCACATTAGTCACTAAAGGTGTTATTCTGTATCTAAGTTTTATCGCACTTCCACAATCGACATCTCTGCTGTTTTCTGTCCATGCCTTATGAAAAATTAAAATTGTTTTTTAAGAAACAAAAACACGCAGGAGTTGCAACCGCAGTTCTTAGCCGTGGAATGGTCCAAAGGGCGGTGCTCCGGGGGATGATATCACACTTTCACCAGGCATCTTATCATTTAGCACACGTTTATCATTTAACAGATCTGTAATGTGTTGGTTAAATTACACAGAACAAAAACAAACATTTGTCATGAGTTATTTACTTTGCAGCAGATGTGAGTGGAACTCATTTCTGCTAAAGATAAAGTCATATTTGGTTCTCTGTAATTTGAATATTGACACTGGAGAGAGATGTGAAGAGATAAACACATGGTGGGTCAGCGGCAGCCCTCGTGGGTCTGGCAGTTGTCGGGACAGCGTGGCGCAGTGATTAAGGTGCTGGGCTCTGCACCAGGAGGTTGCTGGGTTAAGTCCCACATGGAGCGCTGCCATACTTGTGTTGGGTGGTTTGAGTAAACAACCAGCTGTGTAAACCTTACCCAGGGTGTATGCCTGGCCAGCCCCCTGGGTAAGGGTACCTGGCAGGCAGGCATGCAGAATCTTACTCCAGCAGGTCTATAAAAACACTCTGCCAGCATTTATATTTACATTATAGAACCTCGCAGGGCTGATTTTATCCAGAAACCCCTTTAATATGAGAGTCAGAGTTACACAAAGTGATCCAGACTGATGGAATTATACAGAATGGTTCAGAGTGAAAGTTATGCATGCACTGAATGCTTCTCCGCAAACCCATTGGAGCCTGGGAGAGCCATATACAAAACAGCTGCCCTGTAAAAATATGTGTGTGTGTGTGTGTGTGTGTGTGTGTCAGTGTGTGTTTGTGTGTAAAAGTGTATCATATATCACAAGCATCTGTTATTACCATTGTATGCCTGGCATATCATGCATGCATTATAATATGTTACAAGGTTAAATCATTGGTTAAACATTATAAAGAAAATATTCTACAATGCATACACAGAATTACCTACAGATTTATGATGGTGAAAATCCTATATATGCTGTATATTTTGACATACATTTTAAATACATGAAAAAAAAAAGCATAATCACAGTGCAGTGCAGAATATGGTATTTGTGTACGGTGGTGGAGTTTGTGTAGGAATATATAGGTCATAGTCTGACTATGACCAACTTTAACCACTCTGGCACCACACACTGTATGGCACACTGTATTTATACAGTATGTTTGATTGCACCTGGCTGCACACACACTTGCAATAGGAAGTAAGATGCGGTTAAACAGGATGAATCCATCCGTTATATTTTTTTAAACATCAGCAAAGGCCTCTGTGCGGACAGTTTTCTTATGTGTTTCCCAAGTCCCAACACATAAACGATATGGACGTGAAAGCAGAGTAATTATAGACCATTCCACCAAGGCAAACTCTGAAAACATAAATAAGTTAGAGAGAGAGAGAGAGAGAGAGGAAGAGAGGGAGAGGTCAACCTGCAACAGTGCAGTGTAAAATATCACAACATATTCCACAGATATTTTATCAGGATATTTTTGGGAATAAATCAATATTAACATTGTATTAACATGTAATATACAGTGCGCATATTACATATTAAATATTTTATATACAGTCAAGCCGGAAAGTCTCCCCACTCCTTTCACCTTCTCCACGTTTTATTACGTTACAGACATATTCCAAAATTGATTAAATTAATTTTTTCCCTCAAAATTCTACACACAACACCCCATAATGACAATGTGAAAAAAGTTTTTTTGAGATTTTTGCAAATTTATTAAAAATAAAAAACTAAAATTTCTCATTTACATAAGTATTCATACCCTTTGCTTTAACGTATTTTTAAAGTATCATATTTCATATTTGGTCGCATATCCTTTACATGCTGTTACTTCCTGAAGTCTGTGACCATCAACATAAAAAAAACTGTCGATATCTTATTTTCAGGTACTGTTACAAGCGATACTATAACCTCTCTGCATTTGAATGGATCTCTATGGCAATTGGGGGGTGAGACTAGATTCAGCTGTAAATTACACTGGTACAGTATGGAACACATGGCTGGCTAAATGGCTGTAAGTTATCAAGGGTCTGAGCTATCAAACGAGCCCCAAACCATCACTCTGTTGCCAGATATGGAGTAGATGTGGATGGATCACTGCAAGGGTTATTTCTCCGGACTCATTTTCCTATAGAACTCTATGGGGAAAAAAGTCAGGAGAAACAACCCTTAAAGTCAAGAAATAATTAACAAAACAATGTGTGCCACAATTATTGGCACCCCTGCATTTAATACTTTGTACAACCTCCCTTTGCCAATAAAACAGCACTGAGTCTTCTCCCGTAACATCTAATAAGGTTGGAGAATACAGAGCAAGGAATCTGAGACCATTCCTATTTACAGAATCTCTCCAGATCTTCCAGAGTCATAGGTCCTCTCTTGTGCACTCTCCTCTTCAGCTCAGCCCACAGGTTTTCAATGGGGTTTAGGTCAGGGGACTGAGTTGGCCATGGCAGAATCTTGATTTTGTGTTCAGTTAATCATTTTTGTGTTGATTTGGACGTATTTTTTGGATCATTGTCCTGCTGGAATATCCAACAACGACCCAGTTTTAGTTTCCTGGCAGAGGCAGCCAGATTCAGATTTAAAATTTCCTGCTATTTCATGGAGTTCATGATGCCAAGTACCCTAACAATGTTCCCAGGGCCTTTGGAAGAAAAACAGCCCCACAACATCACGGAACCTCCACCATACTTAACAGTGGGGATCAGGTTATTTTCGGTATAGCCATCCTTCTTTTTATGCCAACCCACCTTGAGAGTTAGTTGCCGAATAGCTCAATTTTTGTTTCATCTGACCATAGAACACAGTTCCAGTCAAAGTTCCAGTAGCGTTTAGCAAACTCCAGGCGCTTACGTTTGTGGTGAAATGACAGGAAAGGCTTTTTTCTGGCATGTCTTCCAAACAATTTGTTGGCATGGAGGTGACGTCTAATGGTAGTTTTGGAGACTTGATGACCCCAAGATGCTACTTTCCTCTGTAATTCTCCAACAGTGATCCTTGGGGATTTTTTTGCCTCTCTTACCATCCTCCTCACTGTGCTTGGGGCAAAATAAACTTGGGTCCTCTTCCAGGCAAGTTTGTAACAGTTCCAGTTGCTTTGAACTTTTTAGTTATTGCTCTAATGGTAGATATGGCCATTTTCAGGTGAGTTCCTGTTAAGGTTTCCAAAACTGGAATGGACCCAAATACAGGACTTGGAGACAGACTCAGTGAAAAACTCTGGCAGGAGTGTATTTATTGAAGCGGGAGGTGACAGGACAAACAGATAAGCAAGGGTCAAACTGTTGAGGGTCAGGATACAGGGTTAGCGAAACTAAGCAAGACTGGACTGGGGATAAGCTGCAGCAGTGGGTAGGATGCAGAATGACTGGAACCGGGAAGCAGGCTGGACGGACAAAACTGAAATCAGACTGAGACAGGTTAGAAACAACAAACAATGGCCGAGTAACGTCAAAGATGACAAAACAGACGGAATGAACTGGCTACGAGAATGACAGAGAAGGCGATATATATAGGGGAGAAGCAGGTGAAGTGGGAGATCAGTAATGAGTGCGGGCATGAGGAATGTAAGCGAGTGTAATGAGATAATGAGAGTGCGTGCAGAATGCGAGTGGGGAATGCGGGTGATTGGCTGAGAGATGATTGAGGAGACAATGAGGAAATGAGCAGGGAAATCACATCCAGCCTGCACGACATGAAAAGACAAATGAGGTAAAAAGAAAGACATGACATGGAATGAGAGGAATGGGGAAAACAAGGAGAACAAAAGGGAGGTGGATAGGAAGGAAGGCGGTGGATGTAACAGTAGCTATTTTTTATAGCTATTCCCTGACTTATGAAGCTCAACACACTTTTTTTCTCATTTGATTTGTGTGTTCTCTTATCTTTCCCATGTTGATGTATGAATAAGGGAATATGGCCTCCTTAGTGTCACCTCATATTTATACCCCAGTGAAACAGGAAGTCATGGATTACTGCTTGAAAGTTCCTAAACACTCTGATCAACTATAAATGGAAAAAAATGCTACAATTACATTTTGTTCATAAGAATTTCTAGGGGTGCCAATAATTGTGGCACACGCGGTTTTGTTAAAAATAATTATTTCTTAATGAGGGATTTTTTTTTTCTCAGAATAAATTTACTACAATTAAAGGTTGGATTTTTCTAATTTTTTCAGTGTGAGATTAAGCTAATTCACCAAAAGGTGAATTTTTTTAATAACCTTTTTTACTCATCTTTACCAGGGGTGTACAGAGCACTGTATATACAGGCATGTGCGTGTACAGGTACACTGCATATGTGCGTATCAAATAAATAAATAAATAAATGAAAAACACCTGCGTGTATACACAGAAAAACATAGAGCTATTAAACCGGTCATAAACGCATCCGGCATCGTTCCGAAGCTCATTTCTTAATATAGGCAAGGGTTGTGGTTTACTGGAAAATCCTTAATTAAAACTCCAACACATGTCTGGCGGCCTTGTTCACTTTATCAGCAACACATGGTCTGTCCTGAGCTTGTGGCCTGTATTAGGCACAGTGCCCTCACTGAGAAATCCTGACACCTCGAGCCAGACTCAAGTAAATACATGCTTTGCGCCACGGGGGAAAATATGGGAAGATATTTTAGTATAATTCTTAACTTTTACGGATGTTTAATTACATATCTTATGCTACTGCTCAGATCTCGGAAATTCTGACAGACGGCAGTTTTAAATAGTTTAATTTTGGAAAGGAAATTTGCAATGGGCTATATTTTATGCCCTCCATTTGTATCAAATACAAACCATTATGAGGATAATTCACTCTGGAGTTTTTATATTATCTGTGCAGTTTTATTGTAATTGACCAGGTCATGTTTTGATGACCTGTTGTGCTGGCAGGTCATCTAAAACCTCAGTGTGTATCTGTAATATCCTACAGAAGTTTATAAAGCAGCTTTACAACGGTGGGTATTTGTAGGGTTTGTAGGCCAAAGCATGAAAATACACTTCAGGTATCTCCAAAGCAGCTAGAACTAAGAAATCATGTCTCCAGGGATTGTATGTGTGTATATTACCAGATTATTTGTGAAAAATACATTTATAATCTTATTTCAGGAACTATTTCCTATAACCATACAACCTCAAGGGAATTAGGATGTGGGTTCCTATGACCCTATACAGGTTCTTGAGAGCGAAGAGTTTACATTGCTTGAGAACAGAGAAGGAAAGAAATACAGCATGATATAAAAAATTATTTTATATCATGAATTCAATGAATCTGCTGATATGTACAGCCTCTGAAAACATTACATCACTATACAACTTTTTCTGGAGTTACTTACAGTACTTTTCTCTTGCTTACACAATATGAATGAAACTGTACGCCACAAAGTGAACCTAAATCATCAAAGCACTATTTAGTTTTGCAAAGCAAGGTAGTAATTCATGGTTGCTTTCACACAAAATACAAATGACAAGCACATTTTTGCACAACAGTAAACGCAAGTCTCAACACAATTGTGCAATTGTCCAATCAACAGTCAGTTTAGAATCAACTATAAAAGAGAGCACCAATCAGTTGCTGTGCTTGAGAACCGGAGGCAAACAGAAGAGAAAGAGAGCAGAGAGGAAGACGAGCAGCACAACCTGGGGCCCGGAGAGGAAATGGGGTCCGTATGGATGGTGGTACACCAGAGGAAAGCAAAGAAGGACGTGCCAAATGAATTTAGAGGCACAAATGTGGACCATGTAATAAATCACAGTAAGAGAAGCTGGCTAGAGGGTGCAACCCAAGGGGCCAAAACCAGGCTCTTGTTGAGAGTGTTGCTCTCTGGCACCAGTGCGGTTGGCTCCAGTGTAGGTCTTTCAGGCCCATTTTTCAATGCAAGTCAATGGTACAAAATGCGGTCAAAATACAATAAAATTTTTCCCACGAGAACATGTAGTCGCAATAGGTGCTTTTTGTTTGTCTAATGTCTCCCCATGTGCCGATTTGTTAACTTATTGTATCATTTGGGCACTCTAGTTAATATTTTGTGGACGAATCCGGGACAGTTTGCGGCACTTCTCACGCGTCTAATGCATTCATGTCTCAAAATCGTCCCATCAAAACACCAGCACTTGCTATCTACCAACAAGAGCACTTTGTCAGTCAAAAAAAACCAAAACAGATATCAACACAGTATATGCACCATCTTACAGAATCCTTGTCAGTAGCAAATCATTTTGGGCTCTCTGTAGTTTCCTTCTTTTGTATGCATTTTTGCTTTTGTTACTGTAACTCACTGTATGTGGATCTTTGGATGATAGGGTAGTACAGGGGCAATTCTAGGATTTGACCCTTAGGAGGGCTCTGCCCCAATGAGAATGTGAGATGTGCACCCAGTGGCAGATTAAGGGGGGGGGGGGGGGGGGGGGGGGTGCTGACTGGGCTGAAGCCAGGGGCCCCCAATATTTAGGGGGCCCCCAAAATTAGTTAACAGAAAAAACAATTGTTTGTGTGAAAAATAAATTTCATTCCTAGATAACCAGATGAGGAGGGAGGGATGCCGGCTGTCAGCAAAGCGGTGTGTGTGGGATAACTAGACCTTGTACTGAGATCTTATTTGATGCTACAGTGTGAAAAAATTTGCCTGAATGCCTGAAAATCGAAATGTAGGGAGAACCGGGACGAAAGAAACACTTTTTACATTCATCCGGTTTACTCGAAAGTCAGTAGAGATAGAGAAGCCATATTTACTGACAAACAACGTGTCTGTGTCCCTCACTAATATCAACTGGAATTTTGTTTCCAGCATAAACGAGTCGCATATAAATTGGCCACAAACCAGATGAGTGCAATGTATCAGAAAAATCTGAGTTTCAGGGACGTTGTTTCCTGCATTCTGGTGATTTTTTAAGTATGGAAATAACAAAACCACAAGCACACTGTAACTGCATTTTATATGTTATAGAACCTCCCAGGGCTGCTTTTATGCAGAAACCCCTTTAATATGTGAATACTTTTCATTTACAGTTTTTTACGATTGCTTTGACTGATTTTGCACAGCAGAATTTCAATGTACAAAACTAAAAATGCAAAGTGCCAAACTGACTTTCAAAATTCATACTCTAAGACACTACATCCTATGCTGACATACAAAGTGTAAAACTGTTAATGCAAAGTGCTAAACTGACTTGCAGAATTCTTACCTTAAGACACTACATCCTATGCTGACATACAAAGTGCAAAACTGTTAATACAAAGTGCCAAACTCTAAATCATATGCTCCATTCTCAGAATACAGCCACCTAATATTACAACAATGTTCAAATGCTTATTACTACAAATGCAGATCACTAAATCAATTCAGCAGGTCTTTGTAGTCATGTCTCAGTACTTCCAACAACCTTGCCCAGGTGAGTAGCATTGCAACACAATTGATAATCTCTTCACCACTACATAAAAGGCTGCTTAGAAACCTGAATGGCAGTTTCTGACAACATGGAGCAGGTCAGTGAGGTTGAGGTTGGTAACGAAGGACAGGATCATGGACTGGGTCGTGGTCGTGGTCATGATCGTGGTCATGGTCGTGGACCATGTACAGTAAATATACAGTATGTAGGTAATAGGTACTGTACATGCCTAGTTTGCCTAGACCCGGCCCTAAGACCATTGGGCAGGCCCACACACATCCATCCCTGATTGGTCAGCCAATGCTGGGGGCATGCAACTCTGTGCGCCTCATACATTTTCTGGATGGGCTGTACAACCGTCTCGTACAGCCAAATGCTCAGATGGTGTTCATCATTGTCTGGGACAATGTAAACTTCCATTGTGCGTTGGCTGTGCAAGACTGGTTTACAGCCCATCCAGAGTTCCGATTCCAATTCCTTCCACCTTACTCCCCCTTTCTGAACCCCATCGAGGAGTTTTTCTCAGCCTGGAGGTGGAAGGTATTCAATAGGTGTCCATATGAGCAGGAAACGCTCCTTCAGGCCATGGATGAGGCATGCGATGACATTACAGCCCAGCAGTGTCAGGGGTGGATAAGGCACTCTAAAATATTTTACCAGCGCTGTCTTGCCAACGAAGACATCAGATGCGACGTCGACAAAATTCTGTGGCCAAATGCAGCGGAGAGGCAAAATGCTGCTTAAGCACCGAGAAGCAGTTTTTTTTTTAACTTTACAGTAAAGTTTGTTGTTACTATACTATAATTTGCTTTTACTGTTGTTTTTGTTTTTACTGTACAATACAGTTGAGTTTACAGTACTGCATTACTGTCTGATTTTTCTTTAATGATTAAACTTCATATAATCTAATCTAATATTTTGTTTGTCTTTCATAAAAACACAAGCGCAAAACTGCAGTCTATCACAGGGGATGCTTTCTGTACATAATTTCAAGCATTTATGAGGAAATGACCATTGCATAGTCTTTTTTGGTAACAAGTATTTTGTGTTTGACCGCATTATTTGATAATGGCCATTGTATTTGAAAATGCACCAATAATTAAACTTCAACGATAAACATATCCACTGTTCTGACACTATGATAAACTTTAGCATGAAATACAATCTAATTTGGTTCAGTTGTTTCTATTGTGCATGCTATATATGATTTTGAGCCCAAGATTAGGAGTATAGCATTTTGCGTTATGACCAAAAAACACTTTCAAACTCTTTTTTTATCAGAAGGATTTTGTGTTTGGCAGCATTATTTCATGACGACTGTTGTATATTGAAAATGCAGCAATGATTTAACTTCATTGTTTGAAATATCTAATGTTCTGGTGCTGTGATAAACTTTTGCATATAATATTTTCTGATTTGACACTGGTATTTTTATTTTGCATGCTATATTACATTTTGAACCCAAAATGAGCAGTATAGCATTCTGTGTTAAGAGTTTTGCACATTTAAACTCTGTTGTGCAAAATGAGTCAAAGCAATCGTAAAAAACTGTAAAAAAATCTAGTGTCAACAAAAACGTTCTCATGAACTTGCGTTGTTCAGTTTTTAATAAAGACTGACCTAACATTAGCTAACCAAACACATCCCTTAAAAAAACAAATAAACTAAAGTTTACTTTTAAGTATCCTAATTTTGATACAATATTTGTATACTTGTAAGCGTACTATTTTGATACATAATGTGACTAAATAGGCCCACTTTTTCATTCATAAAAGTATACTTAATGTCTCCTTAGAAGTATAATTTTAATAATTAAAACAATAATATAGAGCTCACAATGTAATAAATAAAGAATAAGGGTAAAAATATGAAAATAAAAAAATGTATATGCTGTGTGTGGTCTAAAATTACACAAATAAGTTGTTTATAACAATATTCTGTATTTAAACATACCTGTACAATATGTGCACATTTTATTATGAGGGTATACAATATAATGTCTGGGTGTGTGTGTGTCTATGTGTGTGTGTGTGTGTGTGTGTGTGTGTGTGTGTGTGTGTGTGTGTGAACATGTGTTTGTGGATGTGTATGGGCATGTGTATGCACATGTGTGGGATGCATATGTGTGTGTGTTTGCATGCAGATATGTCTGTGTGTTTGTGTGTGGATGTGCACGTCTGTATGTAGGCCTATATGTGTATAGGCGTATATTTGTGTGTGAGTGTGTGTGGGTGTATGTTATATGATTCCCTAACCAATCACACACTCAGGGCATTGTTGGGGTAGAAATATAAACTCTGTGTGTGCAGGAGTGACAGAGAAGGTCAGTGGTCAGACTTGTTGGTCAGAGAGAGAGAGAGAAAAAAAGAAGGCAGAAGAAAAGATGAAGACTTTTGCTCTCCTTGTCCTTTGTGCTGTGGTGTCCGTCTGTCTGTCTGCTGGAGGTAAGGGGTGAACTGGTGTGTATGTGTGTGTGTGTGAGGAGTTTGGTGGTGATAGAGGGTGGGGTGGGGGCAAGATGTATAAATCTGTCTAAATAACCAAATAGACTTGGAAGAGGATGGAAGACAGGAAATAATACAGCATCCAATGGTGCGCCCTTATGGAAATGTAATATACTGCAGTATATTGTAAATATGTCATAATTATCTTCACATTACATTTAAAATATACTGCAGTATATTACATTTCCATAAGGGGCACCATTGGATGCTGTATTATTTCCTGTAAATATGAGAGTGAATGTATCAATGTTAATGGGAGAGTGAGTTATCAGTGTTACTGTGAGAGCAAAATGATCACTGTTAATTGTCAGAATGAGTTTGTCAGTATTAATGTGACTGATGTGATCGGCATTACATGTGTGAATGACAGATTTATTGAATATGATCATTAATTTCTCTATTTCCCTTCTGTGTACAGGGCCATCCTCCTCATCAGACATCCCAAATAATGAGGGTAAGGCACCTTCATATTTAATCAAATATGAAATTGTCTGTGTGTGTGTGTTGGTGTGTGTTCAGTGTGTCATTTAACCACAGATTCTTTAGACTCACCAGATTCTCAGCTCTTGCGTTCCTTCCATCCTCTTTGCTTCTTAACTACAGGAGGTTCCAGTTGGTAACAGGGGTTCACTGTACTAATTTACCACAGAATGTCAGAATATCCATTACCACAATATTGTACTGTCTATTCAAGAATATTCACACGACAAATCCATTTGGAATGTTTCAGGTTAAGTGGTAGCCAGAACTTTCAGCTTTAAGAATATGGACCTTAGTATCTTGTTGGTGGATAGAATCTGTGCTTAAACCATTTGTCAGGAGAGAAATATGAAGTGTTGAACAATGGCAGGGTGTTGCAGTATAAGTGTAACTTTCCAGTAACTAGCTGCTTGTGGGCGCATGTATCTTTTGTGCATACGCTGTGTATGTGTTTGTGAGTGTATACTGTGTATTTGTGTCTGTGTGTTTGTATATGTATGTGCGTTTGTTTGTATATACATACAAACAAACGCACATACATATACAAACACACAGACACAAATACACAGTGTATCTGTGTGTATCTATGTGTGCACTGTGTGTTTCAGTGTTTGTGTGTGTGTGTTTGTATGATGTGTATGTGTGTTGCTGTGTGTGTATTTATGCGCGCACTGTGTGTTTCAGTGTTTGTGTGTGTGTACACTATGTGTGTGTTTGTATGATGTGTATGTGTGTTGCTGTGTGTGTTTCAGTGTCTGTGTGTGTGTACATTGTGTGTGTGTTTGTATGATGTGTATGTGTGTTGCTGTGTGTTTCAGTGTTTGTGTCTGTGTGTACACTGTGTGTGTGTTTGTATGTGTGTTGCTGTGTGTGTATTTATGAGCGCACTGTGTGTTTCAGTGTTTGTGTCTGTGTGTACACTGTGTGTGTGTGTGTGTGTGTGTGTGTGTGTTTGTATGTATGATGTCTATGTGTGTTGCTGTGTGTATCTATGTGTGCACTGTGTGTTTCAGTGTTTGTGTGTGTGTACATTGTGTGTGTGTTTGTATGATGTGTATGTGTGTTGCTGTGTGTTTCAGTGTTTGTGTGTGTGTGTACACAGTGTGTGTGTTTGTATGATGTGTATGTGTGTGTTTCAGTGTTTGTGAAGAGGGACCTGGCCTCTGAGCTCATGAAGCAGAAGCAGAAGAGAGCCGCTGGCCCAGCCCCTGCTGCTGCTGACCTGACCCTCACTCAGCTGGAGAGGTACAGACCACACCCATCCTGTACAGGCTGCAATATTTTAGGAAGTTTGGGTGATTAAAGATAATGGGTAACATCAGACATTGCATGTGTAAAAGCCTTGCAAGGAAACAAAATCAAAGTAAAATTTGTTAAATTGCCAAAAATGGAACTAGCTTGCAGTCATATTCTTTGGTGTCTCTTGATGACATCAGAGGATGACATCCACCACAGCCTATGTCTTTTTGTTTACATACAGTCAGGTAGGCTATAGTGGAAGACACTACTCAGTAACATGTAGGGCATCATTGTGTTTCCTCAACCTTCATAAACTTCCCACAAATTTGTTTTTCATTCACACATTTCTCTTTTAGGATTTTAATAGAATGTTCTATGTTTTTATATGAATGTTAGCTGTATGAATCAATGGTTCTAGGTTGGCATTAATTAACTTACAGGTAGTGTTTTGTTGTTGTAATTGTTGCACTTAGCAAGAGAGAGAACATTCTAAAACTGCAATGAGAGCTCACTTGTCTATGGCCATTCCATATCATATGGCTTTTACAGGTTTTAAAAAAATTTTTTTTTGGTACTCAGTGCTCATCGCTATGCACATGAGAACCAACTTGTCTGGTCTGTCAAACCCTATTTTGATCGTGTAATACAAAATAGTTTTGCGTTGAGATGTTTACCATTTCAGATGTCAGTTTATTTAAGACAACGACACCAATGGGCCTAATATACAGCAAGCACACATCTATGTACAGCGCTCTATGTGTCCTGTCAGTGTGCGCAATTCTAACCTTAAATATCCTTTTCCTCTTTCTCCCTCTTGCTTCCTCTCTTCTGTCCCTCCTCTATCTCCCCCTCCCGCTCATGCTCAGTCTGAAAGAGGTGTGTGAGCTGAACGTCGCTTGTGACGAAATGGCAGACACGGCCGGGATCGTGGCAGCCTACACGGCCTTTTATGGACCAGTGCACTTCTAGAGCCCGGAACCAATCATCTTCAACTTCACCCTGTTCAACCAATCACCTTCACCATTTCCCTGCTCAGGAGTTCTGGGAGGAATCCTTTCCAAAGGGTGTTTTCTTTAAAGAAACATGTTGAAAGATGAGAAAATACAGCCCCCCTTTTATAAAAAAGCATACATTTCTTTCTACTAAAACCACTTACTAAGCTAAATCCCCTAAGCTTGTGACATGGCCTAATAAATGTTATAGGAGTCAAAACCGAAACCATTTTCTGGTCATCTTAAAGCATGAAATCAAGAACGTGGTTACATGGTTACATCGTGGTCTTCAAGAAAAGTATTTTTGAGAGAGAGAAGACGAGAAAGGGAGGGAGTGCACGATATATCGATATGTAGAGATAGAAAGAGCACTATAGAGAGAAAAAGATAGGAAAACAGGCAGATGGGAGCATTGAAAATTCATCAACTGAAATTTGTTTATGATTCTGAGATAACCACACATTTCCTTTGCTTTTACATTTTTGGTGGATGCTTTTCCATTTCTGTGTGAATTTAGTTTGTGGTAGATTTTAATATTGCATCATTTGTATCCTTAATCCTTTAGCATCAGTAGGGTAATAAACTTCACATCATTCACAATACTGTGTCTCGTGTTTCTGTCTGGTGTCGGTGTTGCTGTGCCTGGTATGATCACCCTTACTGTTACAATGCTGTTCAAAACAATACAAACTATCCCAGCAATACACGACATCGACATCCCCTTGCATTACCACAGCCAAAATGTACAAAACAGTGGTCTTATAAACGAGCACACGTTCAAACCTTTATGAGCACCACTCAGTACAGAACTGTGCAAAAGGCAACGATGCACCAGAGACAAGTTATGATAAGGACGGTCACAGTGTGTGTGTTTTCTCTAAGGTCACTGCTGAAGTTTTACAGAATAAGCGGTCTGTTGATAAATCTTCGTATTCCATGGAGTAAAACGGAGGCAACAAGGCACATTCAACGGACATTGTATGCCTTTCTTCCTATGTACACAGATGGTGGCAGGGGACATCTGTGTACAGGGAAAGTAGGATTTGGAAAGCTCTCTTTTTTTGAAGCGAGCGTATTTAGGAAGCTGTCCGATAATTTGTCCGTCTACAAGACAGAAATAGTGCACATCATTTTAACGCTGCAGTGGGTTATGGAGGTTGGACTGGACAGGATGGTAATAGATTCAGACTCTACGTCTGCCTTGGAAGATCTGTCTGCTGCAGCACCGTGCAAAAAGGACCTGGGCACTGAGGTTCATGCAGCACTGTCTTCAGACAATTGCTATAATTGTTCAGTTTTGTTAGGTTCCAGCACATATGGGGGAAAATGGCAATGAAGTGGCTGGTGTTTTAGCAAAATGAACATTGAGGGTGGAGAGGATGATTTAAATGTGCTTTATGGGAAGACTAAGTCTATGCTCTCAATAGCACAGTAGTCTTTTTAGGGCGGCAGAAGTGTTGGAAGGGGGAAACACGAGGATGGCATTTATATAATTTAGTCAGTTGTGGGGAGGGCAATCAATGGGAAATGCAGATGGATGAGGTAATAATGACAAGGCTGATTAGGTTCTTTGCGGCGTAACTACTTATTATTCAGGATAGCTGGATAGGGAAAAAAGAGACAGGCAATTGTGCACACTGTGTGGTGCCAGAATCAGATGGAGTGCTTATGTACTTTACACATTATGTGGGGGAAAGAAAGGACATGTGGTAAAAGATGAAGTTGAAGGAATGAAGGGATTTTAAACTATGCTGTTATATAACAATAACCGTATTGTAGGGAAGTGCGAAATTTTATTTTTTAATTTGTATGCTGACCAGTCTGGAAACGAGGATATTACCATAGGCCTCAGAAGGAGAAATGACTTTCTCGCATGAACTCTCCAAACTCCGTTACAGTAGATGGCGGTATGCACCTATCAAGCAGTTAGATACCAGCCATTAAATCAACCGAAGAAGAAGAAGGAAGCGTAGCCATTTTCCGGATATGATGTAAAATATGGCGGACAGCATCATACGGTAGCGTTTTGAGGACTAGCCTAGTTATCGCAAAAGCTTCTGAAAAAAGGTAGACGTCTTAGATAAACTTAGTAAACTTAGATTAAAAAAAACTCTAAAGGGAAGGTTAAAGGAGAAGGAAAGAGATAGTTGGCTAACGATATTACTAACGACTTTCATCTGGAGAAAGGTAAAAACGATAGCTAGCTAACACCTTGTTAGCACTATTTATTTCAAGTAACGTTAGCAACTAACGTTAAGTTTATGGACGCTATCATTTGTTGTGGGTGGTTGCAGCCAGCAAGCCTTATGTTTATCTTGAATAAAAAGCATTGGTTTATAGCTGAGTAACTAGCTTATTAAAATGTCTGCTACAATGTTAGCTGCAGCGATCATGTATATCACGTTGAGCGACAAATTACATTTGTAAGCTTGTGTTTCTGAGTGTAGAATGTGTTGTAGGTTTGCATACAAACATCAGATATCTGCCCATCAGGACTCTTCGTGCAGATTTAACGTCAGCGGCTTGTAAGGAGACTTGGACCAGGCAATCGGACACTACAGTTTTTTCGCAGTGTATTTTTGACAGTGTTATTGTAAGTGTCGGTTTGGCTGTTTCATTGCGCTCTGGTAATGACCGCTACCTTTCCCCTTAGGGTGACGTGAACTCGGCGTAACCATGGGGAGGCGCTCGACCTCTTCCACCAAGAGTGGGAAGTTCATGAACCCCACAGACCAGGCCAGTGAGTCGCGTTCTGCTCATCATAATGACGGAGATCCGTGACAGTAAACTAGAAGTACAGTTCTACTTTTTACCGTTTGATGTGAAGCAATCCGATTCACCTTGCTCCGTCTTTCCATTTCTCCAGGGAAAGAGGCTCGTAAGAGGGAGCTTAAGAAGGTAAGCTCCTTGGTGAACTGCATGACTCATCCACGCCATACTGCCCTACACCACCGAATGGCTTAGGTCAGCGCTGGCGTGCGTGGTTGCGACGAGCTGGGTGATGTGGTGGAGTGGTTGTGTTTTCCATTTAATGCGGTGGTGTGGTTGTGATTGACCGTTTAACCCTCAGAATAAGAAGCAGCGCATGATGGTGCGCACGGCGGTGCTGAAGATGAAGGACCCCCGGCAGATCATACGCGACATGGAGAAGCTGGACGAGATGGGTGAGAATGAAAGCCCCGTTCTTAGTTTAGGTTTAACCTGGGCTTAGTCTTGGTTTAGTTCACGCTTAACTGTCATCTGTAAGTGATGTCATGTATGAACCAACCAGCAGGCTGTTTCAGCAGTATCCCAGCTAGACACAAATGCTGTGTAGTTAATTAGGCAAATTAAGAATGAAAAATTCAAGAGAAATTAATGGTCTCCTGCTTATGTCATTATTTCTGTTATTGTTACTATGATTATTATTATTATGAGGACTGTTGTATTGATAGTGAAAAGAAGATTTGTGCATGTGTATATGTGCATGCTCACGCATGTACGCGCACGCGCACGTGTGTCCTTTGCGTGTACGTGTGCTGACCCGGCCTCCGCCCCTCGGGGTCAGAGTTCAACCCGGTGCAGGTGCCGCTGCTGAACGAGAAGGTCCTGCGTGACAAGCGCAAGAAGCTGCGGGAGACATTTGAGCGAATCGTGCGTCTCTACGAGCGCGAGAACCCCGAGATGTACAAGGACCTGCGGAAACTCGAGCTGGACTACGAGAGCAAGCGCGGCCAGCTGGCCCTCTACTTCCACTCCGTCAAGGTGAGTTTACCTGTCGCTGGCGCTCTATTTAAACTGTGTGTGTGACTTCAGCTCGGCTCGTCTAATAGTGTCAACAGTGGTGATGCGAGAGATGTCTCTGATTATTTGAAGAAGCCTCATTGTTATTGTTGTGAAAATTGTATTTGTCAGTATCATTCATCCGTTAATTATGAATAGTTTTACTTCATTAAAAAAGGGAATCGGAGCAAACCTTGTTTTTCAAAAGTGCTTACAACAACTCTTGTAGAGTGTTGGGGGTACAAACTACAAGCAAGCTGAAAAAAAGTGTGTCATCTGTGCCAATGCGTTTCATCCACTCCAGGCTTAATTTAGCTACATCTCATCAAGGATGGCTTGTTAAAGTAGGACTTATCTCTACCTCTGTCTTCTCTCTCTCAGAATGCTGAGCTGGTGGAAGTGGACAGTATCCCCCTCCCGGAAATGCCCCACGCCCCCTCCAGCATTCTCATTCAGGACATCCCCCTGCCCGGAGCCCAGCCCCCCTCCATTTTGAAGAAGAGCAGTGCGTTTGGGTCAGTAATTACTCTATGCTAATGAGAAGTGGGTTTGGTCAGTAATTGCGCTTTGCCAAAGAGCAGTGTGTTTGGGTCAGTAATTAGAATATGTACTGAAGAGCGGGGCATTTGGTTCAGTTATTACACTTTGCCAAAGAGCAGAGTGTTTGGGTCAGTAATTACACTGTGCTGAAGAGCTGTACGTTTGAGTCACTGCTTTTAGAGGGCTTGTGTTGTGGTCTGTAAGCTCCTCTCTTTGTGCTCCACAGGAAAGCCACCTTTACTTCACCTTCTGCGCCCACAGCGGCGGAAGTGGCGGGGGTTCCCCGGTTACCCCCGGGCAGAAAGCCCCCTGGACCCCCCCCAGGACCCCCACCCCCCCAGGTCCTGCAGCTGTACGCCTCCCGCAGAATCCCGCATTTCAACGCAGACACAGGTACAGCTCACCTGACCACAGAGCCAGTACAGCAAAGGGTAGCCACCTTGTTGGATGAGGGTTTGAGGGTGCATGCTAACTCAGTTAGCCACATCATTGGAAGAGTGTATAACGGTGCATGTAAAGCCAGTTAGCCACATCAGCTGAATGTATGAGAGGAGAGCACATGCTAACCCAGTTAGCCACGTTCGAAGAGTGCATTAGGGTGCATGTAAAGCCAGTTAGCCACATCAGCTGAATGTATGAGAGGAGAGCACATGCTAACCCAGTTAGCCACGTTCGAAGAGTGCATTAGGGGGCATGTAAATGCAGTTAGCCACATCTGATGAGTGTATGAGAGCACATGCTAACCCAGTTAGCCACATTGGAAGAGTGCATTAGGGTGCATGTAAATGCAGTTAGCCACATCTGATGAGTGTATGAGAGCACATGCTAACCCAGTTAGCCACATTGGAAGAGTGTATTAGGGTGCATGTAAACGCAGTTAGCCACATCTGATGAGTGTATGAGAGCACATGCTAACCCAGTTACCCACATTGGAAGAGTGTATTAGGGTGCATGTAAACACAGTTAGCCACATCTGATGAGTGTATGAGAGCACATGCTAACCCAGGTAGCCACATTGGAAGTGTGTACTAGGGTGCATGTGAACGCAGTTAGCCACATCCTTGGAGGTAAGCTTGAGAGCACATGCTAACCAGTGAATCAAGTTGTATAACGGTGCATTGCTAACCAAGTTAGCCATATTATTTTCATCCAGGCCTGGCGGACACTACTGACCCTGCTTCGGACAACGACATCCCCATGGAGTCGAGAGAGAGCGGGAGCGAGAGCGAGGGAGAGGGGGAAGAGGGAGAAGACGATGACACTGACTCTGAGGATGACAGCGATGGAGAGAGGGAGGAGGGAGGAGAGGAAGAGAGGAGGAGAGATCGAGCAGAGGAGAGAGGGAGAGAGAGAGAGGACGAGAGGGACATGTCTGTGGACAAACCCAGTGGTGAGAATGAGAGGGGTTTTTGGATTGGTCGGCTCTGTATAGTTATGTTTATGGCGGAATGAGTTTAGATAATTGTATGTAAACAAGGTAAAGTCAATTTATACCGTGTGCACATTTTGAACAACCTCCACTGGACGAAAACATGAAAATACATACAATGGTAAATCACAAATGTAAATTAAGAATATCTAATTTAGTTCAAATTTGCTTAATTTATGTTTTATTGGCTTTTCAAAAGGCTGTGGCCTTGGTTTGTAAACACAAATGAGAAATGCATTATGGGTTTGCTGACATGGTTTTCATAGTTGTTGATCTTCATAAATGTATTCACATTCAACTGAATGCCTTGGTTTCAGATCAAATCAGTTACTGTTAAAATCACACACCTGGATCCTGAGAATAATTGATATTTCAAAAAAAAAAAACAAAGGCCTCAAACTTTTAAAACTCATAACAAAAAGAGTAAGCAACTTTAAAACAGGAACCAAATGAGACGTTCTTAAATTATCTTTGTCCTTTTAGATCATGTTTTTTTCTAGTAGGGGTTCCCTTTAAGAATAAAGAAGTATTAGATCAATTCAGATGTAATACTAATAAGTCATTTCTATAAAGAATGCATGTGAATTGCACACACAATATCCTTCTAATGTATGAAATACAAATATCTACACATTTGTGCTTGGAGGTGGAGGGCGCAGTGTGCGTTTTGCAGATATGGCGCCCCCTGCTGGGAGAGAGAGGAAGAAGAGAAGGGCGGTGAAGAAGACCAAAGCGATCACACCCCTGCAGGCAATGATGCTTAGGATGGCAGGTAATCACTGGCTACTTCACCACTACACCGTAAACCATTACACCTTGTACATGTATAACATTGCACCATGGAAGTCATACAGAACCTAAAACCTTGCATTCCTACACACCATTACAGCGTACACTCACACACACCATTACAGCTTACACTCACACACACCATTACAGCTTACACTCACACCATTACAGCGTACATTCACACACACCATTACAGCTTACACTCACACACACCATTACAGCTTACACTCACACACACCATTACAGCGTACACTCACACACACCATTACAGCTTACACTCACACACACCATTACAGCTTACACTCACACACACCATTACAGCTTACACTCATACACACCATTACAGCTTACACTCATACACACCATTACAGCGTACACTCACACACACCATTACAGCTTACACTCACACACACCATTACAGCGTACACTCACACACACCATTATAGCTTACACTCACACACACCATTACAGCTTACACTCACACACACCATTACAGCGTACACTCACACACACCATTGCAGCTTACACTCACACACACCATTACAGCTTACACTCACACACACCATTACAATTTACACACACACACACACACACACACACACCATTACAGCGTACACTCATACACACCATTACAGCTTACACTCATACACACCATTACAGCGTACACTCACACACACCATTACAGCTTAACAGCAAGATGTGGTTGTAATTTTTTGTCATTTTAACCCCCCCCCCCCTCCTCTCTCTCTAAAGGCCAGTCTGTGCCTGAAGACGAAGAGGACGAAGAGGAAGAAGAGGAGGAGGAGGAGGAGGAGTATACGGATGCCTCAGATGAGTCGGACACCGACGACAAGCCGCCCGCCACCAGCCAGCCTCCCCCTCCATTGGTCGGCACGCGCTTGCTTCCTCAAGCTCCACCAATGGGCACGCAGCAACCTGCCACTCTCATGCAGGTTCCACCACTCACGGGCCCCCCACCATTAGGACCGCCTCCAGGTCCTCTAATGAGGCCCCCTGGTCCACCCTCAGGCCTACCCCCTGGACCCCCTCCTGGTCAGTTCCAGAGAGACACAAAAGCACCATAACTCATAGATACAGCACATTTATTTGTTCTATGTGCTGACAGTTTTCCTCTGTTCCCTTTCATTACCGTTTGATTATATTGGTTTTAGAATTAATTTAGAAGTGGATGCAGCTATACCGTGCTATTAGTTACTAGCCTTTATGAACTTATAAAAGTTATTACGCATATGAGTGTGTGTAAGGTGTCTTAGAGCTGTTATAAAGCTGTGTTATTTCCTGTCTGGCCCCCAGGAGCCCCGCCGTTCTTGAGGCCCATGGGTATTCCAGCAGGCCTCCGGGGGCCAATGCCCCGGCTGCTCCCGCCCGGACCCCCGCCAGGGCGACCCCCTGGCCCTCCGCCCGGCCCTCCCCCCGGCCTACCTCCCGGGCCCCCACCCAGGGGCCCCCCACCGCGCCTGCCGCCCCCAGCACCCCCAGGTAAGTCCTCGCCTTCTGAGCCCACTCACCTGCTGTGGCTCTGCATACCTGTGCAGGCTTATTATTCTAACTGGAGTGCTAATGGCAGCTCAGCACAGCCATTTTGACTGGGCTTAAAAGAGAACATTCTAGAAGCTCTTTGATCACCTATGACGGTTCATACTGTTTATTAAACAGGAAATGATGTCATTATATATCTCTTTCCTGAAACCAGAGGTCTGGCAGGGAAATATGTATGGGAGATATCTTATTTTTCACTGTTAGTGTTATGATTGGTTGGATATCTGGATGACTATCCTTGGTGTTATGTCATATTAACAAAACTGACAGTGGGTTGTTAGTTATGATGCCCAATGTTTCCTGGACTCATGAAAGGGAGGAGCTATTGTCAGCAGCCAGTCGCTGAGTTGTTAATTAAACTGATTTGTAAAATTAAAATGATGTCCACCTCTCCACAGCAAAACACAATAATTGGTTGACATCAGTCAGCATATGATGGCTCCTCTCATTTTGGGTTTTGTGAAGACTGTCACTGGCTGTTATCCCTCTCACTCTGCTCTCTTACTGTCCGCAGGCATCCCGCCCCCACCCCCACGTGCCGGCCCCCCACGGCCCATGGCCCCGCCTCTCTCCATCTTCCCCCCACCGCTCAACCCCAATGTGCTGAGCGCGCCCCCGAGCATCGTCCCCCGTCAGAAGCCAGTCAGCGCCCCAGAGGGCCTGCCGAACCCTCCCGGCAGTGCGACCATTCTGGCCCCGCCCTCCCTACCCCTCCCCCTGCGGCTGCCCCCCCCTCCGGGAACGAGCCCCGCCTCCGCCAACCCTCCCGCGCACCACCTTGCCCCTACTATCGAAAAGCGCGCCAACATCACCTCTGTCGCCGGCGGCAACCCTGCCGCCAGTCCGGCCACTGGCGGGGCCACCATCTCGGCCAAGCCCCAGATCATAAACCCCAAAACCGAGGTGACCCGCTTCGTGCCCACCGCCCTGAGGGTACGCCGCGAGCGGGGCGGGGGCGCCGGGGCTGATCGAGGGGGGGCGGAGACTAGGGGAGGACGGGCCAGGGCACAAGCAGCAGCCCCCAGGTGTGTCCGTCTCAGCTAACCCTGCCCACCTGGGCGTGGCCTCTGTGCCGCAGCCCACCATGAAGACCAAGGACCAGATGTACGAGGCATTCATGCGCGAGATGGAGGGACTGCTTTGAGAGAGGGGCGGAGCCACACTGGAGATACATAAATTAATCGGAGCTGGGCCCCATTCCTCATAGCTGGCTAACTGCACTGAGTAAAACCCAGAACAGTTTTTTGGAAGTTCATATGTTCCATATTCTGGGGGTTTCTGGGTTTTTCTCAGCACAGTTAGCAAGCTAACTGAATTATCCATGTATTAGGAACAGGGCCCTGGGAGGGAGAAACAGGAAGTGGGAGGGTGTAGCTTTGGGAAGGGCTTTTTGTACCAGTGACCAGTCCACACACTTTCACAAGTGTTTAGAGGAAGATATTCAGTAAATGAGATTTGCTGATCCCTGAAATAACAGGGAGCATTCACATCCAAAATTAAAATGGTGATAGCAAAGTTGTGAGGAGGAGGATAGACCCAGAAAGGGCTGTAGCATTTCCCCCTGCTGGGAAAAGCTTTAATTGCAGGTATAGCTGTCAGGCCCACTTATTTCCAAACAATGTGATAGTGTGAATTAGTTTGTCATATTATTTCAGTACTGAAGTTTTTTTTCTGTGTTTTTAAGAGAATAAAATTGGAGAAAAAAATCTGTGAGAACAATGTTTGTGTAAAAAAAAAAAAGAAAAAAAGTTTAGATCCCACAAATAAATAAACCACATGATATGAGCTTTTCCACCCAAAACGGAGATTGAGATCTGGATTCTTCAATCAAAAAAAAATGTCTTGTTAACTTGCTAAATAGGGTTCATGAAAGTCAAACGTTAAAGGGTAATTCCGCCCAAAAACAACATTAACCTCATTCAACAGATCAAAACCAATTAAGTCTTTGTGGCTGGCTGAGTTATTTGAATATAAAGTTGAAAATTCGGTAGAGGTATACGTCAAAATGACGTATACCTCTACCACTTCCTGGTCTCTGAAAGACTACAGTGTTTTCAAGGTGTGTAAATTACATAGGCAAGTAGGCAGAGCCAGTGAGGGAAGAAATTCTGTCTGCATCTCACTGTTCTGAATATAATTTACAGCTAAATCTAGTCCCACCCTCCAATTACCATAGAGATCCATTCAAATGCAGAGACGTTATAGTATCGCTTGTAAGGGTACCAGAAAATAAGATATCAAGAGTCTTTTGATGTTGTTGGGTCACAGACATCAGGAAGTCATGGCATGCAAAGGATATGCGACCAAATATTAAAAATTTAAAGGCACAGTCAACTTAGTGTATGTAAACTTCTGACCCACAGGAATTGTGATATAGTGAATTAAAAGTGAAATAATCTGTAAACAATTGTTGGAAAAATTACTTGTGTCATGCACAAAGTATATGTCCTAACTGAATTGCCAACACTAGTTTGCTAACATGAAATCTGTGGAGTGGTTAAAAATGAGTTTTAATGACTTCAACTGTACCTATCTGTACCACAGCACTAGCCTGCAAACTTGCAGGTTCTTGGTGACTGCAAGGGAGCAAGACAGCCTGCCGTACATGTAAGAGAGACTGTAGAGAAACACAAAGATGTGATCATTGCTGTAGCACCACCCAAAATGGGACTGTGAAAAACAGAACAAGCGACATTACGAATCTTCAATTATGATTGATTAAGGTTTGTGAAAATACTGTAAAAGGAGTATATTTGACCGGGTTCGTAGAGCATAATCACGCGGAAAACTACAACTCCCAGAAAGAAATGCAGTTTCCGCTAAACCATTTCCGCACATGCGCTATGCGTACAAAATCACACGTTGAGGATTGCCAGCATGGCGGACGAGCAAGACAGTAGCGGTGCTGGTGAAACAAACACAGAGAAAACGATTACGACTGACAGTGGAGGAGAGGATGCTGGAGAGGGTGAGAAGGAGACCCCAAAGTGCTTCAAGGATCTGGTGAGTGAGGAAAACAAAGAAGGCACGAAGTACGGGGAGAAAGAATATTAACGTCTTCGACCATCAATAAACTGGCATGCATGATTCCGTGCTTGTTAGTTGTGTATCTACCGGCTGAATATGTAGTCGTTACTCTACTGCTTTAAGTTTGCTAACAACTTAGATGACTGATACAGCTCTAGAGAAGCTTTCTGTAAAGACGTTGTAACCGTTTTTTCCTTACCATATAGCAAGTAGCTAGTTAGCTATTATAACCAGGCAGGAGAATGTCAACAAGGTAGGTAGGTACAGTTGTGACTAGCAAACTACCAGAACACACACACACAATGGAAGAATAACTGCTACAGTATTTGTTCAGTTAGGCAATGCGGGTCATCATGGCAGCCTTACTTTAGAATATGTAGGATGTAGCGTAATCCACTGTTCATAAAGCAGCACTTTGTTGCATTCTCAGGGGGTGACGGAGGTCCTCTGCGAGGCCTGTGAGCAGCTAGGGTGGAAAATTCCCACGAAGATCCAGGTGGAGGCCATACCTGTGGCCCTGCAAGGTGAGTATGGAGGGATAGGGGTGCAGCTGGCTTCCCAATGTGTGTCGTAATTGTCAGGGTACGCTCATTTTAAATCGCATAATTCTAATACTTGTGTCGGTGAATACTTCAGGGAACAGAAGTGATTAGACTACTGGACTAGATGGTGGCCTATAAATACCCAGGTTATATATGCATCTGTTACTGCCGTCGTTTTGTAACAGTTATTGTACGTCTTGTAATGACAGTTATTTATGTGAGATAAGTATGCATTATTCACTGTATCGTCACGCAATTCATGAAAACATATTTTTATCTGAAAATGTATTGAAGCTTTAGCTTTCTGTGTTTCTAGATTCTATGCCTGCATTTTGGTGACGGGATAGGTTATTTCAGCTTAGCTAACATTGCGTGTCAACCATTCATTTCCGCTTGCTTGGGTTGATGCTGTAACAGCCAGATGAGGCAGGAGGTCATAGCATTGACAATGCTAACTTGCTAGCGTGTTAACGTTATTTGATCCTGTCAACTGACCGCAGACATATGATCAAATAATGTTCCTAATTTATTAAGGATTGGTAACCTGGGCCAACCGGGCTACTGTGAAGGTTAAGCCCTCTATTGGGTGTTTGCAGTCTGTCTGTGACAGCTGCATATGAAATGTCCTGCTTCAATGTAGTGACTGTGCAGCTCAGCTGGAAGAGACCTCAGCCTGGGCCTGAGCGCTCCTGAAATTACAGAGGAAACTGCAGGCATAACAGCTGGGGATATACAGTCAAGCCGGAAAGTCTGCACACCCCTTTCACCTTCTCCACGTTTTATTACGTTACAGACTTATACTACAATAGATTGAGTTCATTTTTTGCCTCAAACATCTACACACAATAGCCAATAATGACGAAGTGAAAACAGGTTTTTAGAAAATATGCAATTTTATTTTACTGACAAAAATAGGTTATTTAGGGGTTACATATCTGTACACACCCTTAGCCTAATACTTGGTTGCTGCACCTTTGGCAGCGATTACAGCTTCGAGGCGTCTTGGGAAAGAAGCTACGAGCTTGGCACACTTGTTTCTGGACATTTTGCCCATTCCTCTTGGCATATCCTTGCAAGCTCCGTCAGGTTGGATGGGGAGCGTCAGTACACAGCCATTTTCAGCTCTTTCCACAGATGTTCAATTGGATTCAGGTCTGGGCTCTGGCTGGGCCACTCAAGGACATGCACAGACTTTCTCCCAACCCACTCCTTTGTTCTCTTGGCTGTGTGCTTCGGGTCGTTGTCATGTTGGAAGGTAAACCTTCGCCCCAGTCTGAGGTCCAGAGCACTCTGGAGCAGGTTTTCTTCAAGGATCTCGGTGTACTTAGCTGCATTCATCTTTCCCTCTATCAGGACTAGTCGCCCCGTTCCCGCTGCTGAAAAACATCCCCACATCATGATGCTGCCACCGCCATGCTTCACTGTAGGGATGGTATTAGCCAGGTGAAGAGCGGTGCCTGGTTTCCTCCAGACGTGACGCTTGGTATTCAGGCCAAATAGTTCAATTTTGGCTTCATCAGACCAGAGAATCTTGATTCTCATGGTTTGAGAGTCCTCTAGGTGCCTTTTTGGCAAACTCCAAGCGGGCTGTGATGTGCCTTTTACTAAGGAGGGGCTTCCGTCTGGCCACTCTACCATAAAGGCCTGATTGGTGGAGTGCTGCCTGGATGGTTGATCTTCTGAAAGGTTCTCCTATCTCCACAAGGATACGCTGGAGCTCTGTCAGAGTGACCCTCGGGTTCCTGCTCACCTCGCTGGCCAAGGCCCGTCTTCCCCGATTGCTCAGTTTGGCCGGGCGGCCAGGTCTAGGAAGATTCTTGGTGGTTCCAGACTTCTTCCATTTACGAATGATGGTGGCCACTGTGCTCTTTGGGACCTGTAAAGCTGCAGAGATTTTTCCGTACCCTTCTCCAGATCTATGCCTTGACACAATCCTGGTTCTGAGGTCTGCAGATAATTCCTTTGACCCCATGGCTTGGAGTTTGCTCTGACATGCACTGTCAACTGTGGGACCTTATATAGGCAGGTGTTGGCAATCCCCAATCATGTCCAATCAATTGAATTTATCACAGGTGGACTCCAATTAAGTTGTAGAAACATCTCAAGCAGTATCAGTGGAAACAAAATGCACCTCAGCTCACTTTTGGGTGTCATATCAAAGGGTGTGCACACTTGTGTACATATGATATTTTACAATTTGATTTTTAATAAATTAGCACAAATGTCTAAACCTGCTTTCACTTTGTCATTATGGGCTATTTTGTGTAGAATTTTGAGACAAAAAATGAACTCAATCTATTGTAGAATATGTCTGTAACGTAATAAAACGTGGAGAAGGTGAAAGGGGTGTGCAGACTTCCCGGCTTGACTATGTATACATTGAGATACACACAGGTATATACATACAAACACACAGAAATATACATGCGTGTATATTTACATAAACAGATCTGTGAAGCAGGTAATTTTTGCTCAGGTAGTGGATCTCAGGTGTGTCCCATTTCCCCTCAGGGCGTGATGTCATCGGGCTGGCGGAGACTGGTTCGGGGAAGACGGGAGCGTTTGCCATCCCTATCTTGCAGTCTCTCCTTTCTTCCGCCCAGCGGCTGCACACCCTTATTCTCACCCCCACCCGTGAGCTGGCCTTCCAGATCGCAGAGCAGTTTGACGCCCTGGGGTCCAGCATCGGTGTCAAAACAGGTCCGTCCTCATAATAATACAAGTTAACACTCGTAATACACAGTGGCTTGAGCCAGTCCAGGTTTTACAATAAGCGGGAAAATGCTCTGAACAGGAAATTGTCTGTTGGTGGCAATAATTGGACCGGCTCAAAGCTCTGTGTGTTAAGGCGGCTGTTAACACTTCTGCCGTCCAACAATGTCATTTCAGTTTGATGGTGAGGGGTTTAATCGGGGAGACCTTTACATGGATGTAATATCTGTAGGTTTTGTGTGGATGTATCTGTCTTTCATGTTTGTAACCATGTGCAGCGGTGCTGTACGCAAGGGGAGGGACGGGGCTTAGGATGATTCCAAGGGCCCTGAATGACAGGGGCCCTCAAACATATTAGAACATGATTTTCTGGGGTGGCGGGGCCCAATGTGAGATGTGACATGGGGCCCGAAATCCCTGGCGGTGCCCCTGACTACGTGAGACTGCGTTGCTTCAAGATGCAAGATTAATTTCTGTGTAATCAAAGTATTATTGTATGAAGCCGAACTGGAGGGCTGAAATAATCTGTATCCTGAGCATGAGCCTCTCTCTACCTCCCTCCCACCCTCTCCCTCTCTCTCTCTCCCTCTCCCTCTCTCCAGCTGTGATAGTTGGGGGAATTGACATGATGTCCCAGTCCCTGGCCCTGGCCAAGAAGCCACACATTGTCATTGGTGAGTCTCTAATGAAGAAGAGTCGTCATGCGTGAAGGTCTTTAGCAGACAGACTCCAAGCTTAGTTACCCTATGTCTGTGTTTAAATCACTTATCATTGATGGTCTCTAAAATGGAACTACAGCTTCCGTGTGTGTGTGTGTGTGTGTGTGTGTGTGTGTGTGTGTGTGTGTGTGTGTGTGTGTGTGTGTGTGTGTGTGTGTGTGTGTGTGTGTGTGTGTGTGTGTGTGTGTGTGTGTGTGTGTGTGTGTGTGTGTGTGTGTGTGTGTTTATGTGCATATTGCATGTAGTGCATTTGACATTATCAGATGGTTTCTTAATGTTTATCCAATCAGAGAAAGTTTTTTTCCAGGGGAAACAAATTGAGATATTTGAAAACGGCACTCTCGGGAGTTTAGGTGGGTGTAGGGACTGTGTGCAGGGCTGGCCAAGCAGATGCATGCCCTGGGTTTTGTGCCCGTTTGTGACGCGTCCCCTCTCCTGTGCAGCCACGCCCGGCAGATTGATCGATCACCTAGAGAACACCAAGGGCTTTACGCTCCGTGCTCTACGTTTCCTGGTGATGGACGAAGCTGACAGGATCCTCAACATGGACTTTGAGACCGAGGTACACACACACTCGTACACACTCACGCCCAATCTCTGGACCTGCCTCATGGCATTACACTGTTTTATGCATTTGCTCAGTATTTGCCATTGATTTCCTTTAGACTCCCTGGGTCCGTCCCAATAGTCGAAAAATGCCACCTTTCCTCCTCCACTACCACTCCTCTACTCCGTGCCCGGATCTTTGTGTTTTAATCTAATGTCGCTGATTATATCTTAATTACGTATTAATGCTTACATATTAATTAATGTCTCGACGGAAACCGCAATGTCATGTACATTGGATACTGTACATGCAAATACTTGTACTCCAAACGTTCAGGCAGTTTTGCATATTTCTGGGTAGGAGAGCAGTGGTAGTCGGGGAGTGGAGCTGGGGAGTGAAGAATATTGGGACGCACCCCCTGACTCTCCTCTCCTCCGTGATGCTCTCGCTCTCTCTCTCCCAGGTGGATAAGATTCTGAAAGTGATCCCAAGAGACAGGCGAACATTCCTCTTCTCTGCCACCATGACCAAGAAGGTACTGCCTGAGCGCCAATTCATCAGCTAACTGGGGGTGGGGTTTGAGTGGGGCCCGGGTAAGAGTAGGGTATAAACAGCTGCAGGATGTGAGAAGGTATGAGTAGGGTTTGAGCAGCTGCAGGATGTGAGAAGGTATGAGTAGGGCATAAACAGCTGCAGGATGTGAGAAGGTATGAGTAGGGTATAAACAGCTGCAGGATGTGAGAAGGTATGAGTAGGGTATAAACAGCTGCAGGATGTGAGAAGGTATGAGTAGGGTATAAACAGCTGCAGGATGTGAGAAGGTATGAGTAGGGTATAAACAGCTGCAGGATGTGAGAAGGTATGAGTAGAGTATAAACAGCTAGGCAGGATGTGAGAAGGTATGAGTAGGGTATAAACAGCTGCAGGATGTGAGAAGGTATGAGTAGGGTATAAACAGCTGCAGGATGTGAGAAGGTATGAGTAGAGTATAAACAGCTAGGCAGGATGTGAGAAGGTATGAGTAGGGTATAAACAGCTGCAGGATGTGAGAAGGTATGAGTAGGGTTTGAGCAGGTCCAGGGTCTCAGGTATGTTGTTGTTGTTGTTGCTGCAGGTTCAGAAACTACAGAGGGCAGCCCTGAAAGACCCAGTGAAGTGTGCTGTATCAACCAAGTACTCCACTGTGGAAAAACTGCAACAGCACTACATCTTCATCCCTTCCAAATACAAGGTACTGCTGAACTTGCTGTCTGTTTGTCTGTCTGTCTGTCTGCCTGCCTGCCTGCCAGGACTGCTCCTTGGTGTCCATTCTTAACCAGCTGTCTGTCTGTCTGGTAGGACTGCTACCTGGTGTCCATCCTGAATGAGCTGGCTGGGAACTCGTTCATGATTTTCTGCAGCACCTGTAATAACGCACAGAGAGTAGCACTACTACTGAGGAACCTGGGAATCACAGCCATCCCCCTGCACGGCCAGATGAGTCAGGTAAATACACACACAGACACACACATGCACAGTCACGCACGCACAGACACATGCACACACACACACACACACACACACACACACAAGAAGGCGGTCATTTCCTCTGAGGCCTCCAGAACCTGCCGTTTTGCTGGACTGAGTCATGCGCACTCCCTTTCAGAACAAACGGCTCGGCGCGCTCAATAAGTTCAAGTCGAAGTCTCGCTCTGTGCTACTGGCGACGGATGTGGCGTCCCGAGGATTGGACATTCCGCATGTCGACTGCGTCATCAACTACGACATCCCCACCCACTCCAAGGTATGCACCTCCCCCAGGTACCACTCCCCCCTCCGCATGTTCCCATGGGGATATCGGGGCCGACGATTTCCAAAGGGACACATGCGTGTCATACTAGAATAGATTTACAGACAGTAGTATTTCTGCGATGCTGTACTCTGCCTTAAAGGCTGCTTACCTGTTTGTAACCGTGGTAACTCTCCACACCTGTCGTCTCTCAGGACTACATCCATAGGGTGGGCCGAACCGCGAGAGCAGGGCGCTCTGGGAAATCCATCACTTTCGTCACACAGTGAGTTCCACTCTTCTCAGAATCCCTCTCTCTCTTTCCATCACTCACCCAACACCCCTCTGCCAGCAGCCATACCAGTCTGTACCTTTCTCCTGGCAAAATGCTGAAGCTAAGCAGGTGTGCGCTTGGTTATTTCTTGGATGGGAGACCTGGGGAACACCAAGTTGCTGCTGGAAGAGGTGTTAGTGGACCGGTAGGGGGCACTCTTTCCCTGGATCTTTATGGATCAAACATAAATACAGTGATAAGGACACTGCTGTAGTAGGTGCTGTCCTTTGAATGGAGATGTTAAACTGAGAACCCGGCTCACTGTGGTCATTAAAAATCCTGTGACACTGTCTAATGAGTGGCCATATTCCCACAACAATTAGCTCTCAGCATCTGGCTACCTCCGTATATCTGATTGGCCACATGATCCCTTGTATTCCCTGCCAACTTTGATTCCCCTGGTGGTTACTGCAGTGGAGAATTGACTTCTCAGTTGACCTACCTAGTTAAATAAAGTTTTAATATATTTTTAAATTCCTGTGGCTCTGCCGCTCTTTAAGGGAGCATACAGAGCTTTAATGAATTTTCCTTAGTATCAATCTCTATCTACTGGAGAACCTGAGGTGGCCATCTTGGTTTAGACCTATCCGATAGCAGTGTCTCCATCACTGCACTGGGGCATTGAGTTTCTGCTTGGCAGCTGTGTGCCAGTCATTGATTGACAGGTCGTTTCCCCCCTCCCCCAGGTATGATGTGGAGCTGTTCCAACGAATTGAAAGCCTGATAGGGAAGAAGCTTCCCGCCTTCCCCATGCAGGAGGAGGAGGTGATGATGTTGGTGGAGAGGGTCAGTGAGGCGCAGAGGTTTGCCAGGATTGTGAGTTTACAACGTACACCGTCTCACCTAAGTACAGTGCATACTGTCTCACCTAAGCACAGTGTGCACTGTCTCACCTAAGCACAGTGTATACTGTCTCACCTAAGCACAATGTACACCGTCTTACCTAAGCACGACGTACACCGTCTCACCTAAGCACAACGTACACCGTCTCACCTAAACACAACGTACACCGTCTCACCTAAGCACAGTGCATACTGTCCCACATAAGTACAGTGTATACTGTCTCACCTAAGCACAGTGCATACTGTCCCGCATAAGTACAGTGCATACTGTCTCACTAAGCACAGTGTGCACTGTCTCACCTAAGCACAGTGTGCACTGTCTCACCTAAGCACAGTGTATACCGTCTCACCTAAGCACAATGTACACCGTCTCACCTAAGCACAACGTACACCGTCTCACCTAAGCACAACGTACACCGTCTCACCTAAACACAACGTACACTGTCTCACCTAAGCACAATGTACACCGTCTCGCATAAGCACAGTGTATACTGTCTCACCTAAGCACAATGTACACTGTCCCGGATAAGCACAGTGTATACTGTCTCACCTAAGCACAATGTACACTGTCCCGGATAAGTACAGTGTATACTGTCTCACCTAAGCACAATGTGCACTGTCCCGCATAAGTACAGTGCATACTGTCTCACTAGAACACTGTGTAATCTTACCTAAAAGTGTACACGCCTGAACGCAACCTATGCCGTCTCACCCAAACACAATGTGTATACCCTCTTAAGAGTACACACCTAAATGCAACGGACGCCGTGTCACCTGAATATCATGTACATGGTCTCATGCGAATGTTTACACACCTGAACTATGTATACGTCTACCCTAAGTTTGTACACACCTTCACTCTAACAGCAATACTGTTTTTTTAATTGATGTTAATTAGTTGACGTAGCAGAACACATCTGCCCATCTTCCCCTTACACCATTTCAACAGAATTCTGTATTATTTTAGAATGGAGCACACTGACACTGCTGCTAATGTAATTTTACCGCATGGCCAGTGAATTGCCATAGTAACTCTGTCCCTCTTTCTCAATCTGTCTGGCAGGAAATGAAAGAACAAGGAGAACAACATAAAAAAAGACCCAGAGGAGAAGAGGGAGAAGGGGATGACACAGAGCAGTCCAGCGGAGTGCGGAAGAAAGTGAAGGGAGGCGGAGGGAGGGGTGGATTCGGAGAGAGGGGTGGATTCGGAGGGAGGGGTGGAGGCGGAGGGAGGGGTGGATTCGGAGGGAGGGGTGGATTCGGAGGGAGGGGTGGAGGCGGAGGGAGGGGAGGCGGAGGAAGAGGGCGAGGCAGGGGAAGGGGACGCTAGTGCCCCCTGGTGATGGTGTTGTACAGGGATAACATAAATGAATATTATTAAGGCAATCAATAATGTTTGAATTCTTTGTAATAAAATATACTGACCTTTTGAAGTAAGAGAACTTTCTGCGTTGAGCTGTCACTGACTAAGGCCTCTGTTTTCCGTTTCCTGTTTGTTTGGACTCAAATGTAGAGCATCTTGGTCTGGTATATAATCTAGACCATGCCAGTGCCTAGTGCCGACTGTGGCCACAATCTCTACAGGGTGATGCACGATTGGCTCTACTGTCACCCAGGAGTGGAAAGCTTTCAGTTCGCGTCTCATCACGCATCAGCAAGTGCGTCTGTTGAGTGGCATATGAAGGGTCTCTCCGGTTGATGTCTGTGCAAGCCCGACTTGCAAACGGCAGCGTGGTAAGATGACGTGGCTGGAAGGGCATACTTCGAGGAGAGAACAGATAAGCATGTGCTCTCCCGAATAGATAGCGGAGGTTGTGGCACTGAGTGCTGATGAAGCTGACGGAGCAAGACAAAAGGGGGGGAAAAGCATAAAAAAATAATAATTCATATTTATAGCATCTGAAAATCATTTTGGGAGAGCCAGATCAGTCAGTGCTGGGGAGGGGCAGGGGCCCTGGACCTGGAGTTCACAGGAGGATGATTTAAAAAAATTTTTTTTTATAAACCTATATAAAACTGAGAGGAAAAAAAAATGTTGTGTGTATATATATAGAGCAAGGATATATGATAATTTTCTGCTGGTTTAGTCATGTGTTTTCAATGTTCTTTCATGAAGCCTTAAAATTCTACAACTCATTAAAATGTTTTTACTTTAGTAGTAAAAAGAAAAAAAAAAGTTGTTAATTCGGAGCAGATGGTTGTTTCATTTGATAGTGATATTTAAATTGGCTGTTTTTACAGGTAATGGGACCACATTGTAGTGTTAACGTGGGGCAGGGGGGACACCGCACCTGCCATTTTTTAAAACTTTTAACCAGAGGAGGTCCGTGCCCTAATTGGACACTTGCATGCTTCATTTTTGCCCTAAGCATGCAGGTGTACCATTAGCATGCCCTTTGGGGTGGAAAAAGTGAGGGTATCACGTGCTACTAGGGTACCCTTATGGTTTAAAAAAAGAAAAAGAAAAAACTTCATTTTTGACATAGTCACACCAGAGGCGCAATCGAACCGCTAGGCTCAAGTCGCAACCTGCTGTGTTCACGGCAGGGTTTCCCGTTTCCCTTCAGTGCAGTCTCAGTTTTTAACCATCTCTGGCGTCGCCCTGCTCATTTGGCTTCCATGTCGTATAACAAGATCTACCTTTTTAAACTAGCCTACTAGTACTTTACTAAGAACAGAGAGAAAACGAAGAGGAAGATTCTACAGAGGCAGCAAACATTTGATAGCAAGCCAATCCGATTCAGAGGCTTTCTTCTCAATAAACTATTTATTCAACTTGTTTTTTTTGTGTTTTTGTGTTTTTTTATTGTAGTTTTCAAGTTCAGTCCCACTTAATTAAGACTGGTGAGCTTTGGGGCAGAACAGGTGAACATGCATTGTGATAGGCTAGTCTCTGTATAGTCTTGTCCGCTGACAAGTTTATAAATATTTTTCATCGGACCACGTTTCTGCATGTTTTTTTCTGTCATAGGGGCGCCCTAATAGCACGAGATATGCTTGTCACCCTAAAAATGGCCTTGTCAGAAAGTCTGTGCATGCCACTGAGAGACACACTTGCTTAAGGTCTGTGTTTGTGTGTGTGACGTAATTTAGCCAAAACTAATATTCACTCCAACCCAGTTGGCGGGCTAGCATGTAGGCTATGCCCCCCCCCCAATCCAGGTGGGGCCCCACGTTGGTGCACGCGCAGGAGGTGCCTATCAATTTCCAACTCGAATCCCCTGGCTCAAAAGCAGTAGGCTACCTGTGGGCGCTTTCTAAGCTTTTCCCGAGTCACAATTTCAAAGTTCTAATTTAAAGTTGGTTATTCGATTCCAATTAGGTTCTAAGCCAATCCCAAAGGAAATTAATTCTAATAGGTTCTTTTAAAAATGCAAATGCCAGTCGTCTAGATGGCTGGTGTACGTAAAGATGAAAACAAGTGATCATCTTGCGTGTAATTGTGTGTCTCAGTCTCAGATCAAACGTAAATTCACTTCTGTAGCCTACTAACCTGTTAAATTCTACATTTGATTTTACATGTTGACACAAGGGTCAAAATGTTTTGCAGCTTGCAGTACACACAACGGGCACAGTATGACAAAGACACCGTTTGTGTAAGAGCTGACAGCTCAAGAAATCTCTTGGTAGGCTAGTTGACATACTTGTCCAGTTCGCTGTCCCGTCCCGATATTTTTTTTTACGTGGGCGCGCATCCAAAGGGACTAAAGTGCGCGCTCTAGATCCCGGTCCTTGTGTGAGCACGGAGAGGGCGTATGGTCTTTAACGGTTAAGTTTAAAAAAGAGGAAAAGGGGGAAAAAGAAAGCCCGAAAAGACCGTGTGATGGATTTTCTAATAGGAAGCCCGTTCGCCACCCCGGTTGGACAACGAATAGGTAAATCAATCGTATAACTAAAACTAAATATATTCTGGCTATCTAGCTAGCTCCAGTTTCCTTACAGGACTAAGCTAGCTTGCGTTAGCTTGGTCAATCATTGCGGCTTAAGGCGTGTAATATTGGCAAACATAGTTTGTCCGTTAGCTTCTAAGAAAAATATTAAGAAACACGCACTAAACAAAGTGGAGAGAATGAAGATAATAGCAAGGAGTGGAGATAAGTGACCTTAATATGGGTTGAATTGAGATGGCAAAAATGTTTGGTTGGTAGGCTAGGTATCTAGGTAATGATTAACTGTGTACGGAAGATATTTTTTGATCGACGCCTCTGTCGTACAATAAGATAATGGAATGTGTTCACTTCGACATAGTCCTGCACTTTATTGGTGGAGCTGTGTTACGCGTCCTGCCGCATGGCCAATAGAAGGCTATATTAAGTTTGGACGAAGGCGTGACTTAATCTTTAAGGAAACAATAGGGACCTAATTACCGTTCGCTTCATCTTTAAGGAAACGATAAGTGACATAATCCTTCAGTGTATTTCTAGGCCTAAATGAAAACGTCAAAATATTTGACCGCACATTCTGTGTGGTTTTAAAACCAACTGCCCAATTGTCCAGGTTGCCACCGTCACGGGACTTTCGTTATGGGATATGTTACTGCGCGCAACACGTCTCGCTTATTTTCTAGCAGGCAGGTCAGCTAGAGCAGTGGTTCTCAACCCTGATCCTGGGGACCTCCTGTGTATGCTGGTTTTCGTTCCAACCACAATTGCAATACTTGAATTTTAACAAGCTGTTAATTTTTCTTAATTAGGTGTTTTTAATGTTTAGAGGGATTATTTACATTCTTAAGCCACATTATGTTAGTAATAGCTATGCATGCCATGAAGAATAAAAGTCCAATATTCACATTGTGCTGTATTGTAAACAATTAAAAGGAGGTAAAAAATGTTTTAACTGATCAAATTAAAGGCTGAGGTGAATCAATTGGCTCATAATTGGTGAAATTGTGGACACATGGCCACTAAAACTAACCGTTTGGTAAATAATGAAGCATTCAAAGACAAAGCAAATGATAACGAGCCAAACCTGCATTGTGTTAACAAGTTTAAGGAAAAAATTATGAAGGAACTTAAACTTGTGTTCAATTACCTAATTAGGAGCCTATTCACCTGAGTTCTTACCTCTTCTTTGTAATTGTTTGCAATATAACACAATAAGCATAACGAACATGGTATTTTTTTTCTTCAAAGCATGCATAGCTATTGCGAACATAACGTGGCTTAAGAGAGTAAAGAGTTTAAAGTGTTCTCTCTATACAATAAAAACACCTAATTAAGAAAAAATAACAGCTTGTTAAAATTCTGGTATTGCAATTGTGGTTGGAATGAAAACCAGCATACACAGGGGGTCCCCAGGACCAGGGTTGAGAACCACTGAGCTACAGCAATTAACTATTGTTGCACAATGTACGGCACAGTCGATTAGTTTAAAAAAAAAAGATTTGTTCTTGCGTTCTGACCCCAAAATCAGGTCAGCTGGACGGCACTGATGAGCCGAAACACATGACCAATGCACGCAACAAACAAAACGCATGGCTATACCAACTGTGAGGAAATCTATTTGAAATTGTTTGAAAACGTTATAACACTCGTGGGAATGGAATACAATCCTTATTTATAATCGTGGTCTTAAACCTGTTCAATAATAGCTACATACAACGGCGAACGGAAAAAAAGACCTGTAGCCAATAGCCTAATGGAAGCTGTTAGAGTAATTCCCCGTGAAGATATCTAATTTAATATTAGCTAATTGCAGGTAGCCTACCAGACTGCATAATGAAGGTTATATGTGGAGTAGGCTACTTTACTGTCACGCGAACGAGGGCTGCAGTCAGACAGAATAATTCGTGCACGTTGGACCTTCAACGCTGATTTACCAGAGCGATAAGGTGACGTAAGAGACTGGAAATCACAGGGAAAAGTAACATTAGAATGGATCAGTTGTGATTGTCAGTCTATAAATAGTGAATGTTCGGCATTTTTGTGATGAGGCTACTCGAGTATGATAGAATTTTAGGACGAAGCTAATGCATTAATGAAAAACAATTTTTATTGCATATTCTATCTCACATTTGTTATCCTAGTTTGTTATACATTTCTTTTATCATTCTTTTACTTTTATTACATTAAATTTCACAATTAATTTTATTCTTATGTTATGTGAAGCACTTTATGCAGCCTGTGTATAAAATGTGCTTTATTATTATTATTATTATTATTATTATTATTATTATTATTATTATCAATTAATGTAAGCTTTACAGATGTGAGCAGAGCACAATAGCTTGTTCTTGAACTTTTGAAACCTGTTAATTTGAAGCATGACCCCACAAAATCCAGTAATTATCCTATATTTTAACCTGCATATTTCCGATGTGTCTTCAGAATTAGTAGTATATTAGCACTAGACCTTTCCACACTGAACAGTGTTTATGATGATGTGCTGATGCAGCCTATTTGTCTGGTGACCACTTTATTGTATAATTTGTAAACACATGAGGAAGCCCTTTTAAAAAAAATATCGATTCGGCGTCGTCCGTTTCTTGTACTTTCTTGGTTTAGGTCTTGTCCAACACATAGTTTTATGTGAGGAAAGGGTTTATGAGTATACGTTTTGTGATTTTAACACTCGTCAGGCTGTACAACACATTTTTAATCTTGATATCCTATAACCTTCCCGGAATGCGTTTCTGTTTATCCGTGCCTGGATAAACAGAAACGCATGAGGAGAGGTATTGTACGTTGCCTGCTTGTGACTGTGACAACCGAGACCTCGGGGGGAAATGACCTCTTGCGTGCCAGACTTTACACCTCGGGATAAAGGTGAACGAAGAATAAAAGGGCTCTAAGCCAAGCGAGAAATAGCCTGGCAGAATGTGGCTGAACCTGTTCCTACAGGGACTTTGATTGCTCCTATTTGCAGGGATTTTTCCCCGTCCCATAACTTTGCACCAGCAAACACAGAAAATCTCTCATCCTCGCCATGTTTGCGAACAATGTGCACACATTTCTCTTCTCAACACATTTTAATGCAAATATTGCTTTGGGATCACCTACACAAATATTGCATTGGGATCACCTACACAAATATTGCATTGGGATCACTTACACAAATATTGCATTGGGATCACTTATACAAATATTGCATTGGGATCACCTACACAAGCTGCGCTTTGAGGGGGTCTCTCTGCATTCTGACTTTCCTCTGGTTGACTTGACTTGGGTTAGTATTGCTTAACGGTTGTTTCTTGTCCCATTTTTGTTTTCATGATTGTCATATTTATAAATATCGTAGTTTTCTTATACCACAATATTCACAGATAATACAGTCAAGCTGGAAAGTCTGCACACCCCTTTCACCTTCTCCACGTTTTATTATGTTACAGACATATTCTACAATAGATTGAGTTCATTTTTTGTCTCAAAATTCTACACAAAATAGCCCATAATGACAAAGTAAAAACAGGTTTTTAGACATTTGTGCTAATTTATTAAAAATCAAAATGTAAAATATCATATGTACACAAGTGTTGATATGACACCCAAAAGTGAGCTGAGGTGCATTTTGTTTCCACTGATACTGCTTGAGATGTTTCTACAACTTAATTGGAGTCCACCTGTGATAAATTCAATTGATTGGACATGATTGGGGATTGCCAACACCTGCCTATGTAAGGTCCCACAGTTGACAGTGCATGTCAGAGCAAACTCCAAGCCATGGGGTCAAAGGAATTATCTGCAGACCTCAGAAACAGGATTGTGTCAAGGCATAGATCTGGAGAAGGGTATGGAAATATCTCTGCAGCTTTACAGGTCCCAAAGAGCACAGTGGCCACCATCATTCGTAAATGGAAGAAGTTTGGAACCACCAAGAATCTTCCTAGACCTGGCCGCCCGGCCAAACTGAGCAATCGGGGAAGACGGGCCTTGGCCAGCGAGGTGAGCAGAAACCCGAGGGTCACTCTGACAGAGCTCCAGCGTATCCTTGTGGAGATGGGAGAACCTTTCAGAAGATCAACCATCCAGGCAGCACTCCACCAATCAGGCCTTTATGGTAGAGTGGCCAGACGGAAGCCCCTCCTTAGTAAAAGGCACATCACAGCCCTTTTGGAGTTTGCCAAAAGGCACCTAGAGGAATGATGTGGGGATGTTTTTCAGCAGCGGGAATGGGGCGACTAGTCCTGATAGAGGGAAAGATGAATGCAGCTAAGTACACCGAGATCCTTGAAGAAAACCTGCTCCAGAGCGCTCTGGACCTCAGACTGGGGCGAAGGTTTACCCTCCAACATGAAAACGACCCGAAGCACACAGCCAAGAGAACAAAGGAGTGGCTTCGGAGAAAGTCTGCATGTCCTTGAGTGGCCCAGCAAGAGCCCAGACCTGAATCCAATTGAACATCTGTGGAAAGAGCTGAAAATGGCTGTGTACCGACACTCCCCATCCAACCTGACGGAGCTTGCAAGGATATGCCAAGAGGAATGGGCAAAAATGTCCAGAAACAAGTGTGCCAAGCTCGTAGCTTCTTTCCCAAAACGCCTTGAAGCTGTAATCGCTGCCAAAGGTGCAGCAACCAAGTATTAGGCTAAGGGTGTGTACAGATATGTAACCCCTAAATAACCTATTTTTGTCAGTAAAATAAAATTGCATATTTTCTAAAAACCTGTTTTCACTTCGTCATTATTGGCTATTGTGTGTAGATGTTTGAGGGAAAAAATGAACTCAATCTATTGTAGTATAAGTCTGTAACGTAATAAAACGTGGAGAAGGTGAAAGGGGTGTGCAGACTTTCCGGCTTGACTGCATACAGTTCAGAGGAATGAGGATATTGTGTGTTCACTGCATGGGGGCATTACAAATGGTGTATTTATTTATTCTGTGTGTACATATTGAGTATTGAAATGGGTATTGTATAGCCTATGTATTTTTGTATACTGTAGTGTGTATATGTTTTTGGACATGTTTCTGCTGACAAGACACTGAAATGAAGTTCAATCAAATCTATTAAATATCATCTGTCTGTTTAGCTATCTTAATTATGTCTGTGTAAATAAGGTGAAATGTGGTAGTATTGCAATGCTAAGGTATAGGCGCAGTGTGTGGATTACACAGAAATGCAGTGCACAGTAATTTTCTAATGGCATTACGGTATGGTATGTTCTGCTGTTCTTGCAGACGTGTTGTGGATGTGACGGTGTAGCACAGGTCTTCACAGCTTTGCTTAACTGTTTTCCGTCTCGTTGGTAGAACGGGCCACAAGCTCCTCCCTCCAATCAGAGGACTGGGGTCTCAACATGGAGATCTGTGACTTCATCAACGAGACCGAAGAGGGGTAGGACAACTTCCTCTTAAAATGCATTCATTTAATACTACAGATGCCGTTATTTGTTGTTTTTCTTTAGCAGCTCATGTCAGTGGCAAAGACAGTTTTTATCACAGCCTGGCACCATTAATTTTGCTGCTGTGATTTTAGGCCGAAAGATGCCGCCAGAGCCATAAAGAAGAGGATTGCGGGAAACAAGAACTTCAGAGAGGTCATGTTGGCTCTGACCGTGAGTGCAATGCTGCCAGTCTGTCTGTCCTTAACACTCTGCTGTCCTTAGTGCTCTCTTTCCCGCCCTCCCTTTCTCTCCCATCTCTCCCTCCTGCCTTCTTTCTCTCCTCCCTCTGTTCCTCCCCTTCTCTGTCTCCCTCCTTTTCTCTTTTCTCGCCATGGTGCAATGTCGGGTGATATTGACGTGACTGTTCAACATAGCGAACTACACTTCCCAAAAAATTACTGCGAAAGGTGCATCATTGCCTACAATGAAATTTTGCCTCTTAATAAATTTGGTGTATGTCATTGTTTGTTTACTTTCTATTATAAGCCAATTCTAACCAACAATACTAGCTGTTCACATTTAGATTTCCGCCATTTCTCAGAAGATTTTCGCTCATCCATTGTTGTTTGAGTTCGGTAGGCCCCGGAAAACTCTGATGCTTATGTAAACATTGGCAGCATTGCATTGTGGGGCGCGAATACTACCTTCGTCCTGAAAAGGATAGCCCAGAACATCCTTGGTGAAAGGATGGATAAAAGGAATCACAAAGCTCCTTTCCTTCTCAATATAAGGAATTCGAATGGTCCTTAGCATGGCTGCCTGGGAATTATTTCTGGGTCATGCGATCTAAAGGATCCTTCCTTGCTCGAATTTGACTATTGGAATGCAGCCTTACTCTCAAAACCCCTCTTTCTCTCCTTTTCTCTCCATCATTCTCCGCCTCTGTCCAGTAGTGTGTTAATATGATGTCATATCCTGCTGTTTGGGGTTTGAGTGTTGTAATTAACATCCTCTCGGCTTGGGTCTCAGGTTCTGGAGACATGTGTAAAGAACTGTGGCCACAGGTTCCATGTTCTGGTGGCGACCCGCGGGTTTCTGGAGGGAGTTCTGGTCAAAGCCATCATGCCCAAAAACAACCCCCCCATGGTACTCCAGGACAGGGTACTGAGTCTGATACAGGTTGGTGGGGCTGTCCTTTTGTCTGTCTGTCTGTCTGTCTGTCTGTCTGTCTGTCTGTCTGTCTGTCTGTCTGTCCCAATACCTCTGTCTTTCTCAGTCTCTGTTTCCTTTCAGTGTTTCTATGTGTGAGTTTGTGTTGTGCTGCATAGGTGTGTGTATGGTGTGTGTAGAGGTGCATAGTTGTGTGCAGCATAGGTATCACAGTTGGTTTGGTTAGCATAGTTAGTTTGCATAGTTAACAAAGTTTATTTGCATTTGAACTTGTCATTAGTGATGTTCCTGGTCTGGGACCATGGCAGTATGGTGCTTAAAAAATCAGAAGAATGTACTTCGGTTCTCCAGTGTTGCTCTGGTGTATAGCAACACTGGAGAACCGAATATAGGTGTGTGTATAAGTGTGTTAATCTGTCACCTCCTGCAGGCATGGGCAGATGCATTCCGTAGCTCTCCCTCTCTAACGGGAGTGGTCTCTGTGTATGAGGACCTGAGGAGGCGGGGCCTGGTGTTTCCCATGGCAACGGATACAGTCTCCCCCATTCACACTCCACCCACGGTATCTCTCTCTCTCTCTCTCTCTCTCTCTCTCTCTCTCTCTCTCTCTCTCTCTCTCTCTCTCTCTCTCTCTCTCTCTCTCTCTCTCTCTCTCTCTCTCTCTCTCTTTCTGTCTCTAAACAGCTGGATAGCTTGAGCCACTTGTAGCTTTTTCTTGTACATTTTCCAAAAACACCATCTAGAGAAATGTAATTAATGTGAAATTATTTTAAATGTATTTGTTCTTGAATTTGTAGTTATTTAAAGAATTTGAAAGTGAATTTGTCTTGTGGCTCTCCATTCATGCCTCTCATCCCCTCGGAGCAGGACGGCAGATTGGCTGTCACCGTGTCCACCCCGCCCCAACACCCTACAACCCCACCCAACCACAGGGGTGTGCTCACCATCTCCCCTGATCAGGTGACCATGAGCCCAACTCTGTACAGCGTAATACAGGAATGGGACTTTAAATTGGAGTTACTGTATCACTTTTATTTTCCCTACCAGCACACCGTACACTTGCCACACCTCCAGCCATGCAGTGCGTGTGTCTTTTCATTTTCTGTTGTAAATGCAAATTTATAATAAAAGTAATAATATAATTATTTTTCTTATAGTGCAAAATGGGTAATTGCCCACTAAAGCAGACCGATGCCTCTTTAGTATTATCTACATGTGCCTTTGTGAGCATTACTGAATTTATTCTGCCTTTTAGCTTATCAGAAATATGGTGACAGCAAACACGTCTTTCTACTTCATATCAAAATAACACAAGCTGCGTTCTCTGTATTATTAGCTTGGTAGGACCTGGTCAGTTGTGTTTCTGAAAATGTTTCAGGTAGACTGTTCAGAATCAGGCACAGGCAGCCCCTTGTTTTACGAGCTCACCTGGGAATCATACCTACAACCAATAGGCTGCACGCATTCACCTGAGCCTGATTGGACAAGCTCTCAGTGATGTGCATTTGTAATCCTCATTGGTTGCGTTTATTATGTTTGTAATCCTGATTTACTGTTGATTGTAATGCTGATTGCAAGGATGCTAATTTCACTAATCTCAGGTAGGGAAGCTGCGAACTGACCTGGAAGTGGTTCGGGGGAACCTGACCGTGATGTCAGAGATGATGAACCAGCTGGAACCAGGTCACGCCCAGCCATCTGACATTGAGCTCCTGCAGGTTTGAATCCCCTGTATTGGACTGTGTCATATGTGAACAATACAAAATTCAACGAACAGCCTATCATTGCATACTTTTCTAAATATTCTGCAAGTAGGTAAACGACTGTGACTTTAATATGTTCAGCTTTTATTTTTTGTCACATGCCAAATGACGTGTGTGTGTGTGTGTGTGTGTGTGTGTGTGTGTGTGTGTGTGTGTGTGTGTGTGTGTGTGTGTGTGTGTGTGTGTGTGTGTGTGTGTGTGTGTGTGTGTGTGTGTGTGTGTGTGTGTGTGTGTGTGTGTGTGTGTGTGTGTGTGTGTGTGTGTGTGTGTGTGTGTGTGTGTGTGTGTGTGTGTGTGTGTGTGTGTGTGTGTGATAATTTATCCAGAAGAGTACACCATGCATAGACATCCATAACTCCATCTCTCTCCTCTCTCCTCTCTCTCAGTAGCAGTTGTACGCAGCCTGTAAGGGTATGCAGAACAGGGTGGTGGCGCTGATCCCCAGGCTCAGTGAGGAGGCTTTGATAGAGGAGCTGCTGGCCGTCAACGACGAGTTCAACACCACCTTCACCCTCTACCACAGGTACACAACCGCTAATGCAGGTACACAACACCACCTTCACCCTCTACCACAGGTACACAACCGCTAACGCAAGTACGCAACACCACCTTCACCCTCTACCACAGGTACACAACCGCTAACGCAAGTACGCAACACCACCTTCACCCACTAACACGTAACTGTAATCTGTAATATGCAGGCTGCAGGTTTGATTCCTGGAGAACGATTGTGCCTCGAATGCTGCCCTCCCCGACCTGCTCCAGTAAGGGGCACAGCGATGAAAAAATGAGCTGGGTGCTGAAGAATGTAAATTATAATGGAAAAGGGGATGTGCACACACAAAGCGCTCTGTCTCTCTCCCTCTCTCACACACTTTTTCCATTCCTTCTCTCTCTTCCCTTCCCTCTCTGTCCCTCTCGCTCTCTCACACACCCTCCCCCTCTTTTCTCTCTCTCCCAGTTTTGAGGAGCACTGCAGTGGACAGGACCCTCCTGAACAGGTGAAGGTTTATGTGCAGTCATTCCCATCGCAACCTGGACCTGCTCATAATCATTAAATATGCAGAGCAGATGTAAATGTATCTGTTTATGGGAAAAATAACGGTCTGTGTTATTTAGATAATAAAGCAGTATAGACGTCGCTCCAATACTCCAGACTTTCTCATGGTTGATTAATTAGTTTTTATCTCTTTCTATGGTGGGGTAGTTTATGTTCTGTGTCTGTTTTTGACTGTTAACGGCAGGCTGCAGAATCCCAGGCTGCAGACCCCACCTGTGCTAACCTGATTGACCTCTGCCCTGACACCCCTACTGTCAATCAACCAGTCCTCTCTGCTGAACCTGCCCAACGACCCCTCAGCCAATCACCTGTTAGCACTCTGTCCAGTCAGATGGCTGACCTCAGTAAGTTGTTCCCTCTTTCAGTGTGGGGTGTGTTACTGTTGAATCCGCCGTGTCGCCATTTGTGCGGTATTTCCAACAGCCATTGTGTTGATGACACACTGATTTTAAGCAATTGCATGGATTCACTGTGGAGAGAAAAGCCTTGATTGGTTAATATGAGTCATCAATTGACACATAATATTACAGGACAAAACCTCCCTTTCACCACTAATAATATCTGTGACCGTTCCTGATTTAGTAATAACTGTGGCTTACCGATCTCTTCCTGGTTCAGTAATAACTGTGACTAACAGATAATTTCCTGGTTCAGGCACGGGGGCAGATGAAGAGTTTGACATGTTCGCTCTGTCGAGGAGCAGAGCCCAGGCCCAACAGGGAAACGGGTAGCGTACCACACACGCACTCATGCACACACAGACACACATACTCACGAACGCATGAACTTGCACACATATAGGCCTATAACTCTTTTTCAGCATCAACACTTTATAAGGCAAATATATATACATACACTGTACTGTATGTACATCAAGACAGTGTGACTCCCTTGCCTCCATATCCCAAGTACATTTCAATTGTGTAATGAGATGGTTACCCGTGTGTGTGTGTGTGTGTATGTGTGTGTGTGTGTGTGTGTGTGTGTGTGTGTGTAAATGTATTTATGTGTTTCAGTGTGCCGTGTGAAGAGCAGTGCTCAGAGCCGGGTCAGACTGAGGCCGTGGATATCGGACAGCAGAACTCTGCAGCGGTCAGTATCTCAGTGTATTCGTTCACTGTCCCCCTCACTGTATTCCCTTGCTATGCAGTATATATACGTCTACATATGCCTGTCTGTCTGTGTCTCTGTTTATCTATGTTACCACGTGTCCATTTGCCTGTCAGTAAACAGTGTGCAAATCTGTCTGTATATCCGTGTGTGCAAAGGACGAAAGCCCAGGCTCCACCCCCCTCGGCACCTCGCCTCACACTGATTGGATGGTAGCAAAGGGAATGGTGGGTCTGCGGTGTTGTTGGGAGCGATTACAGCGTTGGTCATTCAGTGGCCTCTGTTTGTGCTGTGAGCTGTTTTCCCATGCTGCTTTGCTGTACAGTCGCGTGTGGCTGTTGTGTGAATACTAATCCAGAGCGGGGGCTCTTGTGCGTGGTGATGCCGTTGATGTGGCGCGCTGTACACACCTAAATAACCCTTCCCACCATGTCTCCTGTGTCCTTATGCACATGCACGTCTTTACAGTGCTGTGAATCCTTCCCGTCCTTAGGCAACACCATATTTTCCCCAATAAAAGGGAGAGAGAGAGTCACACTGCTTCACCTCAGCTAGAAAAGCAACCACTGGGTCTTCTCACACCCCCTCATACATTCACTTCCTGTCACCTTCAGCCCAAAGACCCGCAGGAGCCCCCATTTAGCATCAGGTGGGGGTAAACCACCATCTGATGCTATTTCTAACAGTAATCAGCAATGTTCAGCAGCACACTGTGAGCTTATATCTCTCTCTTCCTCCAGAGGGTACACATAGTAAGGTCACAAAGCATGATGGGAGTTATTTGAGTGATCTTGCTCTTGTGTGCGGATTGGTACACCGCACCTTCGGCCATATTTGGTACTGCTGGAGTGCGCTCTTATATTGTACATAGGATTCTTTACACTGCATATGAGGTGGTACGCGGGCTTCCTCTCTGTATGCGAGGTGGGGAGAACACTTCCTGTCTGTATATGAGGAGGTGAAAGGACTTCCTGTCTGTATGTGAGGCGGTGGGAGGACTTCCTGTCTGTATGTGAGGCGGTGGGAGGACTTCCTCTCTGTACGGCTGAATCCCAAACTGAGCCGTTGTGGACTCGTGGACTTGCAGAATTGAATGCTGTATTACTAGGGGCAGGTAAGTCTGCATTGAGGCGGACTTGCAAAAAGGGCAGGTAGAGGGTGCGAAAAGTCCACTAAAGAGCACTTGCCAAAAACGATGTTTTCACAATGGGTCAGCCCTAAGCACTCATGGACTTGACGGTAATGTGCCTTTGAGTCCGCGAGTCCGCGAGTCAGCGAGTCCAGAGAATGGGATTCAGTCCATGTGAGGTGGTTAGAGGACTTCCTCTCTCCAAAATGAGTGCACAAACCATGCAGCTCCTCCCTCCCCTTCCCTGGCTTAGCACTGCCCTGTGTGATGGGGTGCTTTTGGAAGGCTGGTGCTGAACGGTCATTAAGAATGGTTGACTGGACTGATTCATTCATTTCTATCGCTCTCAGATCCCTGTCAGTCAAGACAATGTGATGGAGGACATTGAGAAGTGGCTTTCTATTGACGCGGTAAGGTTCTATACACTGGTAACCTGAACACTATACATACAATCTCAGTACTGTATCACAATCCAGTGACTGATTCAATCATCTCTTTCAATAATCTCATCCAATAATCCAAACCTGCTAAAATACCCACCCAACCAAATATTTGAGGCTGCATGGCATTACATGATGTGAGATGATCATTCTTAAAGGGATAGTTCATGTTCTCTGGTTTTTGGTATTATTTCAGTTTTGGTGTATGTTTTTAATTGGGCCAGATAGTTTTTTTTGTGCAATGAAAGATATCTTAACATATTTAGACAAGTTTCTAATAATCTTCTGGCTTTAAAAACTGCCTACAGCGATGTTATGCCTCCAGAGGTTATGTTGTTGCTATGTTGTACGTATAAGTGAACCTCAAGCCCCTCCCTGCTTCCAGTATGATAATGAACTGTGGGGGGTGGGGCCTGTGTTGCAGGAGGATGATCTGAACAACGATGGCGTGACCAGTGAGGGTGAGTTTTCCTCATAACTTTGTCATTTCAAACATGGAGCCAATATGGCTGTCCTGTTTTATATTGTTCCCTCAGCTTCTAGAATAGATCCTTCCTATAGTTTGGTGCCCAGAACTGTGCACAATACTTAGCTTGTGGCCTGAGAAAGGCATTGCATAACATCAGTACAAGCCCTTTTGATTTATGCTCCATGTATTTAACATAAATACCAGATTGCAGTTTATTTTTTTATTGCTTTGGCACAGTTCCTGGATCCAGGGTCAGCTTTTGCACGCTCTCTCTGACCTACATCTCTCCAAATGTGAATGCAAATGTATTATTTGCGTGTTTATTTGGCCGAGGCTCCTGCCCAAACAGGGCCATTATTGTGAACAGCAGAACACCAGAACAGATCAGTCACACTGCAGACAGCCTAATCGCATCAGATGTTAAGTGCAAGGTGAACAGGCTCAGCCATTGCCCAAGTAGGTGAAATGAGATATATTAAGTACAGGACTTCACACAATGCTCTCAGTTGTAGTGTAGTATGAGTCAGTATAATACAGTACTATCTTGTATAAGTGTCCTTTTCAGTCAGCCTGTTAGTTTAAATGCAGTGTTTAAGTGCCCCAGTGGAGGTTATGGTGAGAAAATAAATTTTATGTTTTCATTTTTTAGTAGGAGGTTGATGGTACTGCAGTATAGCAGAAAGAGCTCTTAGATAATAAAAAAAGATCTAGTAAATGATGATCATGAGGTGAATCCGTGCTGTCATTTCTGAGCTTTTTCTTAGCTAAGATATCATTTTCAGTAGGGGTGGGAGAGTGAAGCTTCATGGACTCTGAAATGGATGGAGCAACCAGGAGTTAATGACTCGTAGATCTGAACCAACCATAGGGTCTTTTTCTTTGTAAAACCTCCTTGGATGGGTCGTATATGCGAGTCGGTCATTGGCCCTTGTAGCTCCACCCACTACGGGGTTCATGATGCCTCATTCTCCCGTCACTCATTTTAAGAACCTGCCCCCTTCTTTTGTTTTCTATTTCAGAGTTTGACAAGTTTCTACAGTTGAGGGCGAAGGCAGCAGAACGCCTTCCCACAATCAAGACTGCGCCCCCTTCCACAGCCAGTCCCCAGGCACAGTCTGCCCAGCAACAGGACTAGTCACATGACCAGATGTTTACATCTCTGAAAGGGTGGTGACAGAAAATGGAGTCTGTGATTGGCTGACTAAGATTCTGAGATTTGTCAATGTATTGTATGATGCACACACACGCGTGCGTACACACAGCTAGCACCCTCATATCACACTGAACATACATTAATGTGCCCTGAAGAGCTGGGAGGGGGGGGTCACATGACTGGGGAGGAGCCACATGATCGGGGAAGCTGATCCACAACAGGGGAGATTTGTTCATGAAGCCACACTCTCTCACTGCTACCTAGTAAAAAGGTAATTATTCTGAGCATGTTTTTGGCTGTGTTGCATTAGCTGCCAGTCTAAAGAAGAATCTCATCACTGCATAATTTGCAGGTTTTTTGTATGCATAATTCCACCTACCTTTCCACCCACTTATGTGCCCTCCACCCAAAAATGGCAATTTATTATAATGATAATAACCATAATTATGACTATATGAATTACAGTTCGAGTGATTTCCAGTTTCTACCTTATAATAGGAATAAGTGAATGTTAACCCATGCCTGTCTCTTGGATGTAATTAGTGTTATTCAATTGTAAGTGTGTACAGACTGGTGATAGTGACTCCTGATTGGTCCTTAATTCCAAATGTAATTGGACATGGGGCTGCTGGGTGGCTTATCCTAGGCAAGGTTCTAGTGCATGGATGGGCCCCACGGTCTGGTATCGATTGTGGACTGCGCCAGTAATGACTGACTTTTGGGGAACTCACAATTGACGCTAGAGTCGCCCAGGGAATGGAGGGCTTAAGTCAGCCGGGATGACAGCCTCTCATCACACACTACTGCCCCCTGCTGGTTGATTGGGTGCCTGCAGGCTGCCTGTTGAGCGGTGTCCTCCTCTGACTAATGTCTGTGAGCCGGACTTATAAATGGTGAAATTAATTATATATATGGTGTGAAAAGAAACTGCGGCTGACATTACATGCTTCAGAGGACAGCACGTACTTGTCTACGCTCTCCAAAATGGTTAGAAAAGGTTGTAGCAGTGAGTGTTTATGAACATGATTGGCCATTCCAAAACTCGGAGAATCGGGGGTAGTACTATTAGTCCAAAAGAGTAGTACTATTGTTCCATGTGATTCTGGAGTTTTATAGTAAAGTATTTATACCAGGTTTACTCCCTGTAGGACACTGCTTCCTGGGTTGGGGCCCAGATTGGCCCAGTGTTACTTCCCATTTGTTGGTAACACTTGCCATTAAGTTGCACCTATAACTTTGTAGTTATATTGTAACTAATTTTGTAACAAGTGGTTATTACTGAGTAACTCACATAACAGCTGTTAGCGGTATTCTTAATTACACATGTGAAACAAGGCCCGCCCTGTTACATCTCCCCTGCTCAAATGAAATCATTCCATATCATAAAGGCACGTTGTGAATTTTACATGCAAGGTTTATTTGTTATGTATCATGAAGATGTGGCCTATGTGTACTGTAAATTAAATGTAATTAAGAATACCGCTAACTGTTGTTCCATGTTACCTACGTAGGAGTTACTTACAATTGAATTACACAGGTATAGGTGCAACTTAATGTAAAGTCTTACCCATTTGTTTCCGAGCCGTTTGATCTGCTGCTCGCATGCTGAGATGATGGCTCTTCCAGGTCACCATTTAATGCAAAGCCTGATTAACTGAGCTCAGCTGGAACTAAAACCAGCACATACAGCTGTCCACCAGCACCAGGAGTGAGAAATGTACATAAAAGCCAGGCTTTCCTAGCTGTCGTTCCACACATTACCACAAGAGGGCAGAGATGGACTGAAGTGGCATGTTCGCATTAAAGGGGTTGGTTCACTTGCTTGCGTTTTTATTTCAGTATTAATCTATGTTTTTGATTGGCCTCAACCGTTTTGTTGTGTTGTGAATGATAGTTTAGATACTTACAGAAGTTCCCAACAACATGCCATTTGAAATGTATTTTCTTGCTTGAAACCACAAACCAGTCGATGGCCCTATACCATTTATTGTGAAGCTGGCAGGTCATGAGAAACTTCTCTAAATATCCTTTGCACACAAAAACTGTCTGGGCCAATCAAAAACATGCACTAAAACTGAACACACTACAATCTCCTTAAAACAATGATACAGTGTTCTATTTTGAAGGAAAATTGTTGGCGTATTAATCTGTATATTTATGTGTATGAATTTCATGTGCGTCTTGGATAGATGGAAAATGAGCTGAAGTTGAGCAGAGGGGAATGCAGACATCTTTTTGTTTTAATATGAAGGGTACCATTTTTTTTTTTTATCGGGTGTCATTACTGTTGTGACAAAATATAAAAAATTGAAATGTTACCAAGGAATTTAGAATTTATTTCTGTTTAGGAAGAGGGAATGATGCAGCTGTTTATTGACTTCTTTCTCGCTTCCTCTCTGTCTGCCTCTGTCTCTCTCTAAGTGGTCAAATTGTTCAGAAAGCTGGAATTTAGTCCTATTTTCATCGATGCGGCTTGCCATAGAAAATGGGAGTTTGGTGCCACGTACTCTCCGTGAAATAAATTCTGGCGCGCGGATCTTCTCGGTGTCAGGATGCAGCTTAACGTTTCCATGGTGACTGATGACGTTATTTTGGAGTTTATGTTCTATGCCAAGGCGAATATTCACCCGAAAGCTCACCATTTCCCGAAAGGGCGGCTCAGCACTAAATCTTCTCACTTGTACCACAAAAGAAAAAGATCCATTACCTATGTGCAGCACTTCTCTATGGGCAGAAAGGTCACTCTGAGCATACAGCCAGGCCACATAAGCACATAAATAGTTCTTGTAATAGCCATCGTTCAGCACACAAAAGGAAGAATCTGGAACAATTTCACTAAATTGCTGTGGGATTGCTATAGCCTACCTGTTGCTAGTTGGCTAGACCTTAATGATGACTCATGGTCAGCCTAGCCTCTGCAACCTTACTTGGCTAATTTGAGCAGTCCCTTGTGTTACGTCACTGGCTGAGATCTAAAGCCATTTTCAAGGGGGCGTGGCTTTAGACCTCCATTTCTCTGTACGTCTTCCCTTTATACTACAGTAGTACAACAGTATAGCAATTCCTCAATGTTGATGTTAACACAATATTAACCAATGTTATATAATCACATATGTGCTTTCCACTGGTGAGACAGTAGTGATCCGCTAAACTGGTTATCTTTGAAGCTACACTCTAAAATTGCTGTGATGACATCTATATAATGTTGTAATTTTAGCTTGTTTATAGCCCTCGTAATGGTAGTGAAGACACTTTCATTCATCTGAATTGGAACAATTTTGTCATTGTAGTTTCAGTTGTCTTGTCATAATGTTTGATAATTAGGCTATTTAGCGGTTTTCCTTGATAGCTGAGTTTTACCGCAATTTTGTGCATGGTACATTGTATTGATGGTAAAATGTGTTGCTAGCACAGATTCTGTAGACTCACCTGATACTCAGCTCCTATGTGCCCTCAGCTTCTCCTCCCTCCTTTGCTTCTTAATTCGACAGCTTCCTGTTGGTAGGGGTTTATGGTGCCATAGTAGTCTGAAAGAGGTAGGACTTTTCTGAAGATGCATCAAATTGGAATGCTTTGGCTTCAACAAAAGAAGACAGAACTTTCAGAGAGGTTTACGTATCAACTTTGGGTCTATAGAGTCTATGTTGCTGTACACTGTTTAGCACGTAGCTTTGTAGATAAACGGTATCACACCTGTTATGGCTCTAATGTGTCAGTCTGTAACATCGCTCCCATAGACCCTATATTATGTGGTTGGTCTGTTTTGAGCAGCTGGCTTGCAGTTAGCTTCTCCCATTAGCCAAGGTGTAAATCCTGACATTTGGGTATTGCATTGGGTAGTCCACATCCTCCTGGCTCAATGTGATTTAGGCAGTGTGGATCCACGTGTCTTTACTGATGGTTGTGTTCGTGATAGGATTAAATTTAATGTAGCGTCCATATGGGGATGTGGCATACAACTGTCTCGCCTGCTTAGCAGCCTCAAGCCCCGAATAACCTGTACCTCCACTAGCCTTGGCATACGTATGTGCTTCATATTTACCCTCAGTAGATAAAGCATATAATGAGCCTGGTCCAGCTCTACAATGGAAAAATCTTATCATAGATTGAAGGGTTAAAAGTAAAACCATGAGAGAATAAAATGTATTACCGGAATGAAAGCCCATTAATACGGAGCAAAATTCCTTGCATTAAATCAACACTTTATGTAAGTCCAGCAGGGACAGTGTGTCCTCCGTCAGAGTTGTTTTACACTGAAAAGGCGGCTGTGCTGATAAAAGGCGGATGGTGCAAATCATACGTGCAATCGCTGGATCTTTAACATTTTCCAGCTACGAAGTGAGACTTTCAAACTTCTTTTTTCACAGTAAACTTTAAGGTAATTTAAAGTTCTTACGTCCAATAGTGCATTATGAAGGATGATTGCAGGGCAAAGTAATGTATTTTTCTGAGAACAGTTTTAACGTGCCTTTAAATTCCTATTTTTCCCTAAATTACCCCTGTCTTTATGGTGACTCTGGCTGGTTTAAATGGGAGAATGCACTTTGCTGTTTGTGTGCTGATTTACATCTTACAGATGGTGGCCACATCCTGAAGCACAACAGCAGTTTTTGTCCTGGCTGTCGACCAAAACAAATATGATTCTATAAATTAGCTTTGGGATTGCAGCCTAGTTTAGCATGACCTAGCTGATCTTCCTTACGGACTGTGGTGTGGCACTGAAAGATTGATAGATTTATGGGAGAATGTCCACCCTGACCAGACGTGCCGGGAGGATGGTGTCTGCAGGTTTTTCCAAATGGAAAAGTATGATTGTTGCTTTGGGATATTGCCTCTGCTATTCGTAATGGAATTTGTTCCTCCGTCTTGACGGGGACTAGCTGTAGGTGTCCTGGGCATCGCAGTGGATATGATTTGGAGCTGATTTGTACAGTGCGGAAAGTGATTAAATCAAAAGCAGAGGACCCCGCTCACATCTCATTTCCATGGCTTAGGCTCAGAGCTGTTTGTGAGATATAGACAATCTCTGTGAATAATTCATCTTCGCAATCAGAGCAGTGTGACAGCCTGATTCTGCCTGCTTTATGATGTCATAGTAAAGTCTCTCCTGCCAGTCCTGCACTCATCGGCGAGGAAGTCATAGATGCAGGAGAGATGTGAGTTAGCCATACATTTTAACCAGGAGTCTAATGAGTACAGTATCTTTTATTTCCTTTAATGTTCGAGAAATATATAGTCTGTTTCCTGGGTCAGACTAGGAGCTGACCTATATGTACGCCATCAGATGTCCGGTGTGAAGGATTGAGATGTGTTCTGAGTGATTAAGATTTGAGAAAGAAGTCAAGTCATCAGAGGGCTTTGTGGGGTGTCAGTTGGCATATTACTTGGTATCACTTTGTGCACAGTATTCTGACCTTTTTTTTTTTTAAAGAATTTGGACGCAGCTCTGTCCAGGATCCCCTCAGGAGTAGCCTAAATAACCGCTTTAGAGGATTATTCATCCCTCTTACATTGCATGTTCCAAAGTGTATTTTCTATATGTGTATTCTTCCCTTGCCTCCCTTTGAATCCTCTTCTTTGTCTAATTATATTTCTGCTGCAGGCAAGAAAGGCCTTTATTGAGGGGGGTTTAAATAAGGTTCACACTGTGAAAGATTAACTTAACCACACTGTCAATTCCTACCATTTCTTGCTTCAGCTTAATTCCAGGCATAAAAGAAACGGGTTGAATGCACACCAGCATCATGTTCTTTTGAAATGAGAAAAACCTAAGAACATTTGGAGGTTATGATGAAATGTATGCAGATTTATTTGCAGTTGGATATTTATAAAATCCCACTTTTATATTCCATCACACAGTGGAAGACTAGCAGTCCATATGGGGTGATGCATTGCACCTGGTGATCATACAGATTTAACCTCACTCATTTTATTCACTAAGTGTGCTAAAATATCATATTTAAGCCAAATTAGGTAATTTCTCACTTATTTAGGTGGTGTTCTATTTAGGGCTTTATAACGTCAGGTTTGAGCATCGCAGAAACTTGGAAAATGGCTTAAATGAAACAAGACGGTTGTACCATTTACAATACTAATTTTATTTTATTACTTATTTTTTTATTACTTATTATTTACTTATTTTCACAATATAGGTAAAAATAAAGTGCCACAAGTGCAAAGAAATCTTGGAAAAATGCAACAAACAATTGTTTTTCTTTAGTTTGCAATGCAATACTGAGGAGCTACACATCTAAAACAGGTAAAAACTATTAATTTCCTGGATCACTCCTTGTCCAGAAGTGTGAAAAATCTGAGGGTGATATGCAGAACTATTAAACATCTATGATGGCAGTGTTCCCTGTTGTCCATTAGTATCTCCAAATCTATCCAAAATGGCTAAATTGTGCACTGCTGTAAATCATTAAATAATCATTCAACTACAAATCGACTGTTTTTACTCATAAAACTCACTTTTGCATCATTTTCAGGTGGGAATTACTATATTTTAATCAGTATAGGGGGATAGATATCTATGAGTCCAGAAGCTTATCCAAAACCTGTCAGAAAATTAATTGAATATCTTTGTCCATTATAAAGCATATACACATGCATAATCACTCCAAGGAAAATCTTCCATTCATCTAGCACATATGCACAGTAAATGTGAATGAGTATTTTCCATGCTCTAAGTGACAAGTATAGCTCGGGGAGATACTAATACACCATAGCCTATATTATGCATGATAAGAATACCATAAAATCATATTACACTGGAAAATGCTGCAAATGTTCTAGCTTCACAGCAAATCAAACATAAAACATGACTGAGCCACCTAAATGCAAAAATAACAATATCAAACATATGGCACAACACTGGCAGAGTGGAAAAACTAACATATTTGAACTATAACAATTTAGGTTTAGAAACCTATTCGGCAGAGATGTCACGAATCATGTAGTAATAAAGCCAGAACACAGGGTTTGTTATTTCCGCTCATAGTTTAGTTGCAGGAGCAATGAATGTCTGAGTTGAGCAATCTATTGGCGCCAGCACTACGGCCACTGTATGGTTTAAGAAATTCACACCTGGGGGCATTCTTTCACTATGTCTTAAACTTTTTGAAGCATGTTTATGAATTAGTTCATCAGGCATTTCTCATTGTTCCAAGTTTTATGTGATAATGTCAACAGTTACCGTACCTGGATTGCTTGAGTGTTCAGTGACTGAGTGGAGGCAACTTGGTGAGGTGTTGTCCTTGATTGACGTATATCGTGTTCTGCAGGAGGTGATTCTAAATGCATTCAAGCTTCTGGCTGTTAAATTAAGGCTGTCTCACCTGAGGTTTAGTGAACTCCCTTGGAACGGTCTCCATGCCGTCTCTCACAGCCTCATCCCCGCTGTCATCTCACACATTTGATGGAAAAAGAAAAGGACTGGTTTCTATGGTGATGGGGTGAGGGGGTTGTCATGGGAATGTAAAAGCAAGCTGTGACTCCTCGGAGTGGGAGTTAGATGTGGAAAAGGCTGAAACTCGCATTGTTGCACTTTTCCGTGAGTCTTTACTGTTAAGACAGGACTGGGAAAGACCATGTTGAAGTCTGGTGATTGTGTTTGTGGGGTTCCGTCTTACCACTGCCCTGTACACCTGTGATGTTTATACTTTGGTTTGACAAGTGTGCTGAAGGCATGTTACAGTACAGTACTGTAATAGTCTCTACAAATAGTGTGATGATTAGAATAAATAAGCAAAATCTATTAGATATGGGGACACCAGACCGCATACATGTCCAAGCAGACCGTTTTACCTCTGTTGTTAAAAAATGAAAACAAAGCACAAAATTGAGGCATAGTCAACATACAACCCCAATTCCAAAAAAAGTTGGGACAGTATGTAAAATGCACATAAAAGCAGAAAGCAGTGATTTGTAAATTCTCTTTTACATATATTTAATTTAAAACAATACAAAGAAAAGATATTTAATGTTTTACCTTATCAACTTTATTGATTTTTGTAAATATACACTATTTCCGAATTTGATGCCTGCAACACGTTCCAAAAAAGTTGGGACAGGGCCAAAAAAAGACTGGGAAGTTAAAAAAACACCTGGTTGGAACGTTCCACAGATAAACAGGTATGCTATCATGACCGGGTATAAAAGGATGTCAAAAGACTCTTGATATTTTATTTTCAGCGATACTATAACCTCTCTGCATTTCAATAGATCTCTATGGGAATTGAGGGGCGGGACTAGATTTAGCTGTAAATTATGCTGGAACAGTATGGAATACATAGTTGGCGAAATGGCTCTAAGTAATCAAGGGTCTGAGGTATCAAACGAGCCTCAAACCATCACTCTGTTGCCAGATATTCAGTAGATATATGGATGGATCCCTTTAAGGGTTATTTCTCCTGACTAGTTTTCCTATTGAACTCTGGAAAAATACGTCAGGAGAAGAAACCCTTCAAGTTATCCATCCATATCTACTGCATATCTGGCAGCAGAGTGATGGTTTAAGAATGATGTGTTCCATACTGTTCCAAAACAACCAAAAATGTGTCACTGTCCAATGAATTATGGCGCTTACTGTATATTAAGTGTATTATGACACATTTGAAATGGGGTGGTAATGGATTTTGATAAACATTACTTTCACTTAATGAAGCCTCTTATCCAGAAAAAACTTAGTGTAGGTGAGCATAAGTGCATACCACTGATTAGCATGAGCAGCAGACCTGGCTAACAGCATTCACAGACCAGGCAGTGAGTATATATACTAGGTAACATCACAAAAGCACTAGTGCAGGTTAACTGCTAAGCAAGAACCAAAATAAAAATTCTAAATACATTCAGATTACGTCCATAACAAACCCTTGGATCAAAAACCATAAAAAATATAATATTCTGAATTGGCACAAGAGATTGGTGTGTGCCAGTACAGGTGAATATTGTGACTGGGTGGAGTGACTACGGATGGGATATACAATTGTCCCAGTGTTGTAGAGCACAGCAATCTAGCTGGGGTGTAAAGTTTGAAAATTAGGATTGTAAACAAAAAGTATATCAAGAGCACATCTGTGAGTACTGGTTTGCGGTGAGTGCCCTTGTTAAAGGTTTATAGAGTAGCTTAGACCATTCTGCACATTTACATTAAATCCCTTTATTCTGGTATCTGTAGAAGCTCAGAGCTGTGTACTTTGAGCTTCATTATACATTGATAAGGCCGCATCTCAGAATAACTGCTCTCATTGCCTGCACCAATATTTATTCTGAAAGATCAAATGGTCAACAGTACAGCATCATATCTGATGACTGTCTCATCACCTACCATTTTATTCTGTATGTTCATAACTGTGTTCATACGTGTGGCATAACTGTGACAGCATCAGTCATGTGTTGGAAGACTAATTTGTTTAAGGGCACTGCCAGGCCTTAGAAATGGGCATGTATCAATCAATATTGATTTCACCTTGTGGGGGGCCACCATGTGTGGACAGTATGGCCCATATGCCCCATGGCACAGAGTTTACCAGCATCTAGAATTCTGCAGAAGGAATATGACACCGCTCTTCCATGAGGGTCAGTCCACTCACGCTTAGATGATGGAAGTGGAAAACTGTGTCAAATGTCATTCCAGAATATCTCATAAATGCTTGATTCGATTCAAATCTGGTAACTGAGAAAGCCATGAAATATGGATAACACCAGTGTCACGCTTCTCAAACTACTGTGTCTGTATGAGGCCATTGTCATCTTGAAAGACTCCTCTGCCTACCAGAAAGAAATGCTTCAACATTGGTTGAATGTGATCACTTCGTTCCATTAAGTAACAATGGACAATTGGCATCGACTTTGCCTTCGAAGGGTGCACCCAAACCATGCCAAGAAAATGCACCCCTCACTGTTACCTAAACACCAGATCACTTCACTGATGGAATAACAAACCAACTGTTTCAATTTTTCTTCACTTCCATACAGTGTCTCTTAAATTTGACCTGTAAGGTTAGGTTAAGTCAACCCAGGTATAAGGTTGCAAAATGCCTCAGGTGTCCTGGATGACTAAGCTTTGGCTTGTCCTAAGCATTGGAAAAGGACACCCCCCACTGGAACTTGGAACCATGACCAAGAACTGTGGATTTGCAGCAGTCAGCAAGTCTAAGAGATTTCCTCTCTCAAAACAGCCACAGCGTGAGATCAACAGCAAATGCAGCAGGTGAGTCACACGCCCCATCGTCCCACAACAGCACATCGTCCCACAACAGCACAAAACCACCGTCTAAGCCCCTGTTAAGCCGCTAATGGGGGCTCGTTTGTTCACTGAGAGGGATTCTCAGCTCGGGCCCTGTTAAACCACAAGTTTCCAACAACTCTGGGAGGTCTTGCGTGCACCCTAGTGCTATAAGAACACTGCCATGCTCTGGGAATGCATGCTTACTGGCAGGAGTCTGTAAGCATGTTGTATCTAATATATAATATATATAATAATATATAAATGTTATATCATTTGTGATAAATGTGTGAATGTTTTTTCTTCTGTGCTGCATTAACATCAGTAATGGGCAATATTGTATGCTCAAAAATAGAAAAATTATATAATTTTCTATTAATGCAATTGCTTACGGAAAAATGTTTTAACAAGCAATAATTGAATTTCCATAAAAGAAAGGAGTTGAAAATTATTTCCATCCCCTGTATTGGTTTATGGCCAAAATGTCTTGGTATTTGAAGTTTTTAAATCCATTGACCATGAGAAGAGCCCCACGACCAGTAGATGCGAAACAATCCCATAACGTCAAAGATCCATCTCCATAATCCACCATAAGACATAATTTCCATTAATGATGATTTCCTGATGGCCAACTATTCATGTGAACTTGATTAACACACCTTATTAATTGATATGGAAGCAGCAAGGGTGCACCTACAGCCTGAGGGATGTTAGGAAGTACTGCTCCTGCAGCATGCTGACTACCTTGCTGTTAAAAGGCACTGGCTGAATAATTTAGTCACTTAAAGAGCAGATGCAGGTGTGTTTCAGTCACATATTTTAAATAAGGGACTTAAATAAATGTATAACATAAAAAGCAGACAAAATTTTTAAACAGGTTTACAAAACTGATAAAGTTGTACAGCTTATTCCCAATAACAAAAATAACTGCATTCGTGTGATACAGATACAGACTGTGTCTAGCTGTACTCGCAGTGGTGGTATCTAGTGAGAATATCTACCCTGTGCACTGAGGTGAAGCTTCCAATGCACTTTTTCAGGTAAATACCTGGTAGCCAAATTTATCGCAGTAGTAAGACGTAAGACCCCCACCCCCCCCCCACCCCCCCGCAGTCAAAGCAAGACCATAAACACCATTCCAGGGGGTGGAATCCTTCTTCGAGGTCAAGACTCACTGACATTTTCTGTAATGGCCTAATAGGCCTCACAGATCACATTACTGTCAGCAGTGGGAGGGTGCTGCCATGCACAGGGCATAGTTTCCTCTGGCTACGGGCGGTTTGATCTGGTTTGGGAGGCAATGAGA
>CM056387.1:10790851-10805851 GCA_029718625.1 Synaphobranchus kaupii
CCGTTTGAGAGAGGCTGCAAGGCCGCGGGCCCCACTAATTACAACCCCAGCCACTGCAGCCCCTGGTCCGGAACATTCCTTGTGTGTGTGTGAGTGAGGGACTGTCAAGCACCAGGTTATTTGTAAAGTGTGCTCTTTTTGGGGATGTTTGGCCCTTATTGGTTTTTGGGACAAACCAGATATGCAGTAGATATGGATGGATAACTTGAAGGGTTTCTTCTCCTGACTTATTTTTCCATAGAGTTCAATAGGAAAATTTGTCAGGTGAAACCCTTAAAGTGATCCATCCATATCTACTGCATATCTGGCAGCAGAGTGATGGTTTGAGGCTTGTTTGATGTCTCAGACCCTTGATGACTTAGAACCATTTCACCAACCATGTATTCCATACTGTTCCAGCATAATTTACAGCTAAATCTAGTCCCACCCCCCAATCCCATTGAGATCCATTCAAATGCAGAGAAATTATAGTATCGCTTGTAGGAGTACCAGAAAATAAGATATCAAGAGTCTTTTGATATTGTTGGGTCACAACATCAGGACGTCATGGCATTCAAAGGATATGCCACCAAATATAAAAAATGATTACTTTATTCTACATTATGTTAAACTGTCCAATATTTTTTTATTCCTGAAAATGGGGGGGCTATGTACAAAAGGTTCTATAATTTCTAAACGGTTCATCCGATATGGATGAAAATACCTCAAAATTAAAGCTGACAGTCTGCACTTCAGCCTCATCCTTTTAAACTCAAAGTGCTAGAGTACAGAACCAAAATAACAAAAAATGTGTCACTGTCCAATGAATTATGGTGCTCACTGTATTAGAATTGAACAACTCAGGAATTATCTTCATTTTCGCCAGCTAGATTTATGCAAAATGAGGTTAGCTCAGTTGTCACAGGTAATATTTAAGTGAATATTAAATAACAAATTCTATGTTACTTAAAACATTTTTGTGACAGTTTTTACATAAACGGATTTGCAACATTTGGAGCACATCACTGGGCTATCATTTCAGGAGTTAACATACTGGGTTAAGCCAGCGTAATGAACTACACTGTATCTGCTAGCCAGCTGGCTACCAAGCTAGCTGTATTAATAGGAAAGAAACGGACCGTGTATAGAAGTAAACTTGTGGACTGGGGTCTTATGTGAACGGGGATGACCCAGGACTTACCCGTGACCATAGTGTGGTGTGAATGGGTCAAACGCGGGTCAAACGCGGTCAAACCTGTGTTCAATATCCCATGTCAATCCAGGTTTTGTGTGTCAAAGGGGTATTAAAGTAAGTGCTTATAGGGTATCGTTTCCTAAAATGTTCACTTTTTTACCTGTTTTAACCTTACTTTTTTGTCCAGATAAAACTGTGTTCAACCTTAGAACATAATGCATAATATGTTGTTAACACAAACTGGGCTATGTTGGTGGCTTGAGAGCGAAGCATTTTGGGAAAAGTGGGCGTATAAATTCTGGGCAGCTCTGGTTCACACCAGTGAGACCCTGTACACACAAGTTTAATCCATCCGTGACCCATTTCCCCCTCACTCAGACTGGCTGGAGCAAAGGAGCAAAGGAATTTGTCAGGAAAGACTTAAAATCACAACTTTAACGTTAAACTAACAGTGAGGGTTATTAAGCATTTTATACACAATGCACACACACACACACACACACACACACACACACACACACACACACACACACACACACACACACACACACACACACACACACAACACACAACACACAACACACACAACACCACACCACACAACACACCACACTTTTATATTTACAATAGTATTTTAAGGGTCATCTTCCAGCTCTGATCTGCAGGCCCACACTCACTAAAGTGTTGCTGGTGGACTCTGCATTGAGATGGATTTTTTGCCGCTGTAGGTTACGGGTCAGCGGCAATGCAAAGGCAACCGTGCCTTTCAATATGGCTGCCACCTGAGAATGTCACAGTGTGTTTAGGGATCAAATGCAAACTTGCCCTGACCAGAATATTTCGGGGCTGGAAGGTTGCCATGAATCACTGGTGGGTAGTGGGCTACTACGCTCAGGGAAGAGCTTCAACACTGTTCACACGGCAAACTCATGTGGTTCACAAGCAGTGGGGCAGTGACATCACAGAGGGAGGGACTCATGGGCTGGTATCAAACAACTAACATTTCATCCAAAACATTTTCACATCAAATCCAGCTCAAAAATAAATGCTCCCAAGTGCCACTCAGAAAGTACTTTGAAAATAAAGATAAGCCCAGGTTAATGTAGGGATATACAATATAATATAGGTTAATATCAAGTAAACACAGTCCTCTCGGGGGGGGGGGGGGGGGGGGGACTTGTGCTAAGCTACTTGGATTGTGCAGTGAGCTGCAGTGCTGAGATCAAAAGCCGGACAGATAGAAAGACAGATTACACACCTTCACCTGGCTTTCCTTCAGCTGTTATGAATAGGACTAGTGACATTAACATAGGGCTCTAATTCGGACACAGCCTATCTACTGTGTCCTATCTCCTGTGTACTGGCAGCTTTGTACTGTTTGTACTGTATGCAACGTGCAGTATGCAATAAAATATTCTCCATGCTATTTCCCAACTGTACTGTGGTGTCGTAAGACGTACAACCCTTGTGCGCCCACGTCACTTTTTTTGTTTTTGTTATTGTTAAGGAAAACATCAGTGAAACTGCTCCTCATTTTTTTATGACGAAGCTGCGCAGTTGATGTTCGCGTACCTCTTGAAAAGTATGCTGAATATACTCAGCGAAACCCCGGAAGTAAGTATATCATCCGGGGGTTTTAAGTATAGTACATTTAGAGAAAATTTAGCTTACTTAACTATTTTCTCAGCCAGTCTACTCAACAAGCATACTCAATAATATGGAAGGGTGCTGATTTGGACCACAGCCATAGTCTGAATTTAACACCTTGTTCATACATTCAGGGTGTGTTACTGCAGGAACTGAGGGTGAACCCACTGTGGCCCATCTCACCTGGGATATAAAACCTGTAGCCTTCTGCAGGGCTACGAAGGGCAGGCTTAAATCAAGCCTGTGTGGGTTGCATTCCACCAGTCCTTTCCTGCAAACCCAAGAGCAAACCTGGCTACAGTGCAGGTCTCAGATCCAAGGAAAAACCTTCCAAAAGTCTCTGCCTTGCTTTCTTAATCACACATAATCATAACCACACTGGGAGTGAACTACACAGCAGGCCCATTGCTAAATATCATACTCCCATCATTTTTATAATTGTGACAGCCCTGCAGCCCTGGTGGGGGTTGCCAGAGAAGTGAGGCTCCAATGAATGTGAAATAAAACTCAGTGTTTTCAGTGAACAAAGGAAATATGCACTGTACTTTATGCCCATATGTACTGTATTGCACTCTTCAGTCGGTGAAGTCATTAAAAAGAGTTATTAGAGATTAAAAACGAGTTTCGCAATAAATTTAACATGTTTAGTTCTGATTCTTCTTAACCTCTCCACTTCTCTGTCTGCAGTAGGGATCTTTGGCTTGGCCCTTGCCTGGATTGCATCGTACTTTGCTGGACGTTTCTTCCAGGTCGCTTGGGGTGGCACCATATCAACACACTGTAGCCTTTCTACAGGCGTTCCTCAGGGCTCTGTACTTGGTTCTCCCCTCTTCTCCCAATACACTAAATCCCTTGTCCCTGTCATTGCTGCTCACAGCTTGTCATATCATTGCTATGCCAATGACACTCAACTCTGACTTTCCTTCCCACCATCTGACCAACAGGTATCCACATCTACATATCTACATCGGAAAAATCTGCCTCTTTCTCGCCACCTAATAATCACAGCTTCTGGTATAGGTTCTGGTCCTCTCGCTGCCCTCCACTGGCTGCCTGTAACTGCACGTATCAAGTGTGAAGCCTTAATGCCAGCCTACTGAGCTACCAAGGGGACTGCCCATTCATACCTTCAAAACTAATGGTGACCATACATACCAGCCAGACCCCTCCATTCTGCAATTTTAGTCATGGCATCGGCCATCTTCCCCTTTCCGAGCCTGCATGCAAAATGCATTCCATATGTTATTGTTCACATGGTTTTCCATATATTGGCATATGATTTGTCATAAGGACAAAGGGAATGAAGGGGTGGGGGTGAAAATATCCTTAGAGTAGCTCATGTTCAACAAGATGTGGATTCTACAGCATGATGTGAACTCACAAGCAGCGTGATGCACATTGTAAAGTGACCTTGGGTTGGAGAACGTGCTGGTGGTTTTATTATTATCATCAGTATTATTTGCAGTGTGATGTGCACTCTTGATCCGTGACCAGTGGATGGTGTCTCAGGAGCTCTGCTGGGAGGTATTTTTTAATTCATCGCTGCTGCTTCCAAACCCCAGGAACACAAACCCTTCTCTGCGAATGTCGGCACACAATGCCATCTGTCACGAAAGAGAGAGAGAGAGAGAGAGAGAGAGAGGGAGAAGGAGAGAAAGACAGAGACATAATAAGTTTTATTTGACCTTATTAAGCCAACAAATCAATAACAACCCGGCAATGAAATGATAAAAGGATGATCAAGTGTATCACTGCTATGCTTAATGTTTATTGGTGTAGGGCTTGTGCGCACAGCTGTAATGTGTGAGATAGCTGGGGCTCAAGCTTTTCTTATCTGTTTTGAGGAATGAGGTGATAGTGTTTACCGGCTGTGGGGATCCTGGCAAAACAGTGCGTATTCTCCTCCATCATGCCCTCCCCTGCATATAACCCTGCTGTAATGATGCCAAATAATAATGAAATTTAAGAAATATCCATTAATGTGTTATATATTCATACACATTATTATTATTATTATTATTATTGTTATTGTTGTTATTATTATTATTTTATTTATTTTTTTGTTGAGGGATGGCATTGTGCGCTGATATTCAGACCAGAGAGTTTGTTTTCCCCGGGGATTTGGAAGCAGCAGCTGTTAACACGAATGAATGCCTCCCAGCAGTGCTCCCCAGACTCCACCACCACCATCCTAAAGCATTTTAAAAAAGGGAAAACATATAATTTAAATGTATTTATTTAATATACTTTGAATGCATTCAGGTATTTGCTCCCTGGCAAATTTTTGTTTGTGAGGTGCACTGCAACGTGGAGAGGTGGAGGTACGGCTAACTTAGAATATAAAATGTGCAAAACTGATTTTGAAATTGCCAGCATATCGTTGAAATACAAAAACAAATATTAAATTAATATGCAGTAGGATGGATTATTAGGCATTTCTCATTAAATGCTGTAGGCTCCCTTAATTTTGAGCCCCCATGCTTTTGGAGCTGTGACATGTCACTTTCATATGTGATTTAACTGGCTTGTGATGGTTCAAATTCATAGGAAGCCCTACAAAGTACTAGGGTGCCAAACTGTTTCAGTATGCCCAGGCCCAGCACATGTGGTATGGGAATTACATTTTCTGGGACAAAATATGTGTAGCTGTTCAATTTTATAATAAAAAAATGTACTAGTGAATTTGGCTGAATGTTACAGTATTGTGCACAGGACGCTTCATATTTCAACCAGTAGATGATGACCTTGACAACCACTGAAATCTAATCATTAGATTTAATTTTTTAGATTTTCCTCTAGTTGCTTGTCCTTGCCTATGAGCAACTAAAGGCAACATGACAAGCCCATGCACTCAGCCATCTGTCAAAATTGAACCACTGAACAATATCAGTCCAGCATGAATAGCCAAACAATTCTGACATGTCAGCGAGCCATTTAAGTGATGACCATCGTCTCAGTTGTTATCCCAAAACTGAGCAGAGCAGCAGGCACAACACATAAGCTATGGAATGAAACCGAACTGAACTCACCTTAACGATTGTCTCAATAGCCTAAATTTGAGTTGAGGTGCCATTTTTCAGATGAGTTAAATCTCACCCCATATTCCTTCCTTTAATCTGTGCATCCTGAGTGTGAGGTTCGATCACTCAGTATGGCTAGCTGCCTACCCTCCTAAAGCACTATGTTCTTGCAACGTCGTTATTGCGACGTTTAATTTATGATGGTGGTACAACATTACTGCAGCACAACGGTTACAACGTTGCAAGTATTGCGTTGCGGCAACGTTGCTGAAGCGTTAACAACTGCACCATGTATTTTAAGGTCATTTTACAAGGTCTATGCAAAGTTCCCAGTATCATACTTTACAATGGAACGTTGTTTCAACGTTGCTGAAACGTTAAAAATAGGCCTGACGTCCCTGGAAAGTTGTGTGGCGTTCTAACAATGTTTGTTACCCAACGTCTTGGCAACACCGTAGGGAATTTCACTTTTACGTTGTGCGTTGCAAAAGTGACGTTGCAGGGACGTATCAGCAACAGAACTGTGTTAGTAGGGTAACATGCCAGTCACTCTTAGCCCTTTCAGTTTAGTTCCGAGCCTAGTTCAAAGACGCGATGCGAGGAGACAAGACAGAAACGTTTTATCAGAAAAACAAGTTTTAGAATGTCTTCTACTGGCATCTCTGAGTTTCTGGAATTATAGAAAACTACATAACAGCCATAGTTATGATGCATTATTTATTTCACCTTAACCTGGCAACAGCAGATTCACCTTGTGCACCTGCAGGAAGCCCTTTATCCTGGAGCAGCCCAGGTAAAGCACCTCTTATGACTGCCAGTCTGCATATGCTGTGCATTATTCAGCATGCTATGTACGACTAATGCGGTACCTCAGGTGCCTTATTATAAAGCATTGTATCTTATGTAAAGCCACCTTAAACCTAAACATTTTTTTTATTTTACCCCCTGGCTTCATTGGTATACCTGTGTTGAATGACAACTTGAAATTAAACTGATAATTTCAATGATATTTTCCTGGGATAAACACTGGCTCCTCTTTAGCTGCTATGTGCTATCGTAGAACAACAGTAGAAATATCAGTATTGGTCAACACATAAAGAACCAGTCAAATGACCACAAATGGAAACGCACATGAGTCAGGTGTCAAAGGTCACTAATGCATCACATCACGTTGTGACTGAAATTCCATTATAAATGGAAAATCCCCCTTCTGAAGGCTCCTTAAAGCCGTAAATATGAAGTGCCAGGCAGATTTGGCTAAACCCCTTATCTGTTTCTTTTGGTTTGCTCATAGGAGGAATTTCAGAGGAAAGGCTCATATGTCCTCGCTCATCAGGTGACAGAAGCCAGATCTCTTTCCTCACACGTGTCACTTCTGTATGTATTTGTGTATCATGCAGCAGGCGGTTTGTGTGTGCCTGTGTGAATTGGGATTTTTGGCTTTGGAATACAGAGACTCGATTGAATGGTCAGATGGGAAAATCATGGGAAGTTGAGGGATTAAATGCCTAAAGTAGCTGCGTGTATGTGACGCCCGCAGAACTAAAAAGGTCAGACCTCAGTGGGGGAGAGGGTAAAGAGGTGGGGGGGCGGAGAGAGAGAGAGAGAAAGGTCATCTCCAAGTAATTTATTTTGCCCCAGGCCTGCATCTCATCATGAGTGATAGTTGATGCACATAATTATGGGATTGCTACGGAACACGGGTCACTGTGGGTTACTGTGCTGGGATTACCTATACCAGCCCCAGTTCTGTCAGTGCCATTATTCCTGTCTTAACCAATCAGGCAGTAGGGAAAACTGGTTGCTGGCTAGTTCTGTTTCAGCCCAGTTAAACACTTCCCCTTGGGTTATTTTTCAAACACGTTGTTTACTGATTGTTGCAATCTGGCCATTACAGCGCATTTTAATGGAAATTTTTCTTCAAAAAACAATCAAGTATGAAAACCTTGAGAATGGAGGAAATACAAACTGTCACACCTACAGTATAACCATGTTAGTTTACAAAATTCATAACACATTAACAGGGATAATACCGCTATACAAATTGCAGAAATTGCAGACACGTAGCATTTGGCATGGCATGGCATGGCATGGCATGGCATGGCATGGTCTTTGTACAAAGTGCAGTTTTGTGAATGTGGTGTCCATCACGTGTGCACATACGGGAATCCTGCAGCAGTTATTCAGTTCCATAGCTGACATTCTTGGAGGGATGACTTAAGTTTTTGTGATCATATATAGTCATTAGCCCCATTAAACTTTGCAGAGATTAATTATAAATTCCTGCTATTGAGAATACCTGTGCACATATGCTCTCGGAAATAATTATCACATATTTAACTTAATTTTTGTAATTCTTTCAGTTTTTTTATTAACCTGAAGCATAGACTATAGTTATCATAGTTTAACGTATTTTGTTTTACAGGTGGTTTAAGCCTCAGATAAAGAGTATAGGCCAAGCTGTCTTGTTACAGCTACAGAATATGTAGGCCTATCATTCACTGTAGGATATATATATATATATATATATATATATATAGAATATGTAGGCCTATCATTTACTGTAGGATATATATATATATATATATATATATATATATATATATAATTTTTTGTTATGTGGAAAGCTATATGCTATATATACACGTGTGAATGTAAATATCTTTGGAATGTATGGGCAGTTGAAGTATTCTATTTGGAAATAGAGCAGTAGGCTATTCTCCGCTCAGATCACTCCGCCGAGGCGAGTCCCCGATTTGGACCAAGAGAATGTAAGAAAATACGCCCGACTGTTTGCGCACAGAGGTATCGGCTTGCTGTACAAACTGGCCTAAAGTCAATTTCCAAGGAGTCAAGGTTCCTAAGAGTCCTCCATGGAGTGTTCTAAAGCATCGGGTCTTTTCTAATAAAACAGGTCAAATAGCTATACGCGCAATACTGCGTGCGCTGCATGAAGGCTTGTCAAATGAACTAAATATTTTCTGAGCTGCACATGCAAATGCATCCAAGTCAGGAGAGTCAACGCTTCTGAGAGACATCCTGCGCTGGAGCGAGTGGGACAGACCATCAAAATTACTTTTAATGAATAAGTATTTGTCTATAATGCCACCACGTAGGCCCATGAGTTAGTATTAAACCAAATCAACGTTATTTTGCAACCATTGAAAGTATATTACAGAGAGCTATGCGTTCTGTCTTTTTCAGCCGTGTAAGGACTTTGTCTCGTGTTTTACAATGATTCTTTTTTATTGTCAGCAAAGATTGGATGTGTCCTCGGAAAATAAATATAACTCGATTGAGTTTGGGAGGTGTCATCTCTCTGATGATCACTGAGTAGGCCTACTAGTAACACTTACTGTATTGTATAAACCGACGTCGTAAAGTGTTTTCAATTTTAGGCTATCTAGAGCTGACCAAACCAGTTTTCTTTTTTTGGTTTTGCAACTATTAAGCCAGTATATAGGCTACGCTTAGGCTATATCCTAGTGATGGGCATTCCGGCTCTTTTCAGTGAGTCAGATCATTTGGCTCAGCTCACCAAAAAGAGCCGGCTCTTTCGGCTCCCAAACGGCTCTTCATTCAGTAGCATTTCCGGTTTTTCAAAATCGGCCAAAGTTAGCGATATTTTGACCTATGATTGGTGTTTGTGCACATCTATCACTTAAAATGTTCAAAGGAATCTTACTCTACCTTCTAATTACCAAAATAACATTATTTTGCATTTTGTTTGTTAAAAAACTATTTAAATAAATGTAAAAACAGTAAGACGCTATTATACATGTGCATTGAAAGTAGGGCATTTTTATGTCTTGAAATAAATTGCACAATAAACACAGTGTGTAGTTGAACATTTCAAAACAAAATAGACACTCATAAAATAGAACATAATATTGCGTCATAACAAAGAAAAATGAACAAATGCATAAAAACATAAATGTGCAAAACTGCAGCATCAGAAAAATTAAACTGGCCAACAATTAAACTGGTTTTTAAATTATTATTAATGTTATTTTCTTATAGTGGTTTTATTTATTTTTGGCCTAAACAATTATTCTCTTTGATTACAGGTGGAACTTGAAGAAAAAAACGAATAAAAGTTCCACCAAGACCACAAGCATAAATCGGCTCTTCAGATATGCGAGTCGGCTCCCAACGTTCACCTAAAAGAGCCGGCTCAAAGAGCCGACTCGTTCGCGAACGACACACCACTACTATATTCAGTGCAGACGGTAAACAATGGCAGTAAACCAGGCAGTGTTAATATTTTATGTGGAAAGCGTGCTCAGTTTCAGCGCCGGTATTTTATTGCATGAACAATTAAACTGATAAAAATGTACTCCTGCTTCCACCGGTCTCAAGGGAATTCGAAACCTAAACATTTGGTAAAACCAAAAGAGATAAGTACAGTGACACTCGGTAAATATGCCCTTAAAAAGTGTTTACTTTTCAGATACAACAAGAGAAAATATTTAGTTATGTATTTATTTAGCCTCTGTGTTTAAGGGAGACAAGGCATGGACAGATTTTAGTTTTGGATTTGAAAATGGCGAGGCCTATTATTGCTGCCAACGACAATCGCTGAGACTTATGTCATTATTGTTGGCCTATTATATGATGCTTTTATTGCCATAATATAGTGGTGTCAGACTGGCTCGCGCTGAAAGCAGTCGGGAGCAGTGAAGAGCAGCAGCTTTGGAAACCAGGGTGGCCGCTTAAACGTTGTAATGGTGAAAGGAAACGTTACAAGGAAAGAAAACACGACCATTTATGACCCAAGTCTCAGTTTCAAGGTCGGCATGCGGCCGGGGGAAGAGAGAGAGAGGAGGGGTGGGGGGTTACAGACACAGAGCAGAGCAGAGCAGCTTAAAGGTCTGAAACTGGGACCCGCACGACAGAAACCTCTTTTTGAAAGGGAATACAGTTTAGTATATGGAGCACAATGAACAAACTTTATTAACGACAGAACATTTTTTATAAACCCGCAGATAGATTTGTCAGAACATTATGGTGGTGCTGGCTTTTTTTATGTCACTAAATCCTGGACTCCGCTTGTTTGTGTGTCGTTAATGTTGCTGAAAGAAGGAATGGCAGCTTTCTCTCACGCTTTTTATTTATCAACATTGTTTCGAATAATACTTTCTCAGTGCGTCTGAAAATGCGAAATTAGATAATGCATCACCCCTCTGGTCTATTGCATAGAACTTTGATGTAGCCTATCGCAGTTCACGCCTGTCTTTCGCAGCTTTTCCGAGTGTGGGCCCGCGTCACCACAAGGGGACGCTGTCCCCTCCTCTAAGCCCAAGCTCTAGACTGTAGATGCGCGCTCGCCTGTGCCAACTGCCAACTCTCTGCAGCCACCCCTTCCCAACGACACGCTCCTATTGCGAGAAGAGCCACCGAAACCGGCAATAGGCGCTCGGCAGTGCCACTTCAGTAGCCGTAGCGTGAACGATGGTCGGCGGTCCGTGCGGCCGCAAACTGGCTCGCCGCTCACGGTCCACCTTGATAGCAGCGCTCACGGTCTTGCTAGTGCAGACGCTCATCGTGTGGAACTTCAGCAGCTTGGACACGGGGGAGGAGAGGGGGAGCGTCGGCTCAAAAGCCAGAGAAAAGAGAGACAGAGTCGGGTTCCGCAAAACAGACACCGGGTACCCGAAAAGCGGGCTGCGGAGGCAGCATCACCAGCCTCCGCTTGGAAAGGGGGCGTTTAAACAGAAACAGCAGTCGGTAAGACCTGTATGCTATAACTGTATGTCATCCAGACTATTCGTTCGCAAGCTTCTTTATCACATCAATACAGTGGCTACATTGCAGGCAAAAGACGTTCACGTGTTTTTTCAGTGAGTTATTTTCATGTTCGTTTTTAGTGCATTTCATATACCTTATTTGGACCGACCCTAGTCTACGGTGATTCGACTAACGTTAATCGATGGGAGAGCGCACCGCTCGCTTATCTCACCAACGAAACTCTGTATGCGTTCGGTTATCTGCATGACAGTTTATCACATAACTGCGAGGCTCACGATTAACGATGCCTATAGTTATACATGGTGCCATATTGCAGTATGTTTAAGCAATTCACGACTTGTTCTCCAGGTGACATCACAGGATCTGCCTGTTTCAGTTTTATACAACATTATTTTGATGCCTGGGTGGTATGTTCTAGTGAACTTTCTAGATACTGTACGCACATAATCGCACACGAATGGTTGCGGTATATTTCAGCATTTGACTTGGAAAACGTCTGCCAGAAGTTTAAGAACGGATTGAGGAAATACGAAAGTCAAGACTACAGAAGTGACATGTCATGTAGCCCTATGTTTGGCTAGTCAAGCCTACAGGGTTAAGTGACAGGCTCGCGTGCGGCATAGGCTATGCTACTTTTCAATTTAAGTCACAGCACAAGTTAAACGTGTAGGTGACGATTTGAGGTGAAAACGTCAGGAGAATAACAGCTGCTTCTTACAGGTGTATATTTATGAAGTGTTTGCATTTTAGAGGCTGTAGCCTACTGCGCTCTGCAATTTCACCGGTTATCAATCATATATAGGCTATATATATATATCATTTATCAATCACCCCCTTTTTAGGGGACATAACGCAAAATCATTATTTTGTTAAAATAATTGAACAATTATTAGGTTAACGGGTATACTATAAAATAGTAATTATTAATTAAATTAAAACAATTTTCTATGAGGCCACGAGGGGTAAAATATAGGCTACCATATCAGAGTATATATAACACCAATATTTTACCTTGAAGCACACTCTCAAACCAAAAACAATGTAAAAAATATGGAAAGTTCTTTATTATTAACCCTATCAACGTTTTTACGTGGAGAACGGTGCTGTGGTTTGCTCAGGCACATCGGCTATGGACAGTGCACCCAACATTTTCGAGGGGTCATAAAAACAAGCAAAATGTGGATGATTCATGTCCATAAAGAAATAAAATAAAAAAACTCAGGGGCACGTGTCTTCGTTTCAATGGGCACGACGCCACTGGCTATGTACAGCGCTGGTAGATATACCTCACACGCCTGGTTCTGTACAAGCGGGTAGAACGCAGTTCAGAGTGCTTTAGCTAAGATGAAATTACGCTTGATTTAGTTAACACATAATGCTGTTTAATTATCAGGTGCGTTTGTTGAGGCTGCGTTGCGTAGTTAATACGACTGTATGGAACTCCTTTAATGTTGCAGGCTATAAAGCAGGATTGTGTACAGCCACCAATCGTATATTACAATTATCATAACTTTAGAATTGCACAACTGTGTGAATGCTTACGATTTGACATAAATACTGTTCTCTATTACAGGATAAATCTTCCCAGTTGGGTGAGCTTTTTTGAGGCACAGCTTCTGAGAGGCAGAGTAGTATAGTGCCGCCACTATTATTGGCACCCCTGTAAAGATGAGTAAAAAGGGTTATAAAAAATGAAAAAATGAGAAAAATCCAACCTTTAATTGAAGTAAATTTATTATGAGAAAAAAAATCCCTCATCAAGAAATAATTATTTTTAACAAAACCACGTGTGCCACAATTATTGGCACCCCTGCATTTATATGTAGAATAAAGTAATCATTTTAAATATTTGGTCACATATCCTTTGCATGCCATGACTTCCTGATGTCTGTGACCCAACAACATCAAAAGACTCTTGATATCTTATTTTCTGGTACTCTTACAAGCGATACTATAACGTCTCTGCATTTGAATGGATCTCTATGGGACCTGGGGGGTGGGACTAGATTTAGCTACAAATTATGCTGGATCAGTATGGAATACATGGTTGGTAAAATGGCTGTAAGTCATCAAGGGTCTGAGGTATCAAACAAGCCTCAAACCATCACTCTGCTGCCAGATATGTAGTAGATATGGATGGATCACTTTAAGGGTTGTTTCTCCTGACACATTTTCCTATTGAACTCTATGGAAAAATAAGTCAGGAGAAGAAACCCTTCAAGTTATCCATCCATATCTACTGTATTTCTGGTAGCAGAGAGATGGTTTAAGGCTTGTTTGATACGTCACACCCTTGATGACTTAGAGCCATTTAGCCAACCATGTGTTCCATGCTATTACTTTATTCTATATATAAATGCAGGGGTTCCAATAATTGTGGCAGACGTGGTTTTGTTAAAAATAATTATTTCTTGATGAGGGATTTTTTTTCTCATAATAAATTTACTTCAATTAAAGGTTGGATTTTTCTCATTTTTTCAGTGTGAGATTAAGCTAATTCAGAAAACGGTGAATTTTTTTTACTCATCTTTTCCAGGGGTGCCAATAATAGTGGCCGGCACTGTAGCTTGTTGGGTCATGAGCGGGCATGGTCTTACGGTTTCCTTGTCTGTATTAGTGTAGTGTGTCCCTGTCTAATGAGGTAAACTGGACTGAAGAGCATTCAGTGAGCAGGCACAGCATATTGATGATCGGGGGCTGTATTTGTACAGCAAACTGAGTTCATTGGAGATGATGGTAACAGTGAGAGTGTAGTGTGCTGTGTGTGCGGTGTTGTTGCAGCATACTCGTACGCGCGCAGGACGTCGTCGCACAATGCAAGCTGCTCTGCTTCCTCAACTGCCACAACAAATTTGCCGTCCTTGCGGGTCGTTGCCATGGTGAACAGGGGTGACAACATATCAAAACGAGCCTGCAGCTATGCGGTTATCCCTCTCTCTCTCCCTCTTTATCTCTTTTCTCCCCCCTTTCTTCCTCATTTGCTCTCCCTGCTGCTGTGACCGACGTGTGAGTGAACTAGGGCCTTAGAGTGTACACACACACACCACTGCATACTGCCAAAATTCCTCTCCCTAGCTTCCCTCTGTCACTCTCTCTCGACCCCCCTCTGTCTGTTCTACCAATTTCTCTCTACTCCTTCTGTCTCTCTTTCTCTCCATCCATTTCTCTCACCCTCATATCATTCAGTCTCTCTTTCTGTCTCATTATCTCTCTCGCTGTTTCGACAGTGCAGCCCAGGAGTCCAAGACATAATGTCGAAAGTAGCAATGGTTGCATAGTGGTGTCGTATGGTATGGTGTGGTGTGACATACTGGTTAAGGATTGGTTTGTTATCCTTAACCAATTAGAAGGTTGCAGGTTTGATAGTCTGGGTGGGGCCAGAGGTTTGGCCCTGAACTGAACTGTGTTATG
>CM056387.1:10810851-10885851 GCA_029718625.1 Synaphobranchus kaupii
CTGTGCCATTGACTGCGCCCATGCGCCATTGATTCAGGAGTCCTAAATGTTGAATGTCATATTTATATTCCAAATTGATTAAGGTTTGAGGAAGTATTGATTTATAACGTGGAAAGAAACAGTGACTTGATCTTGAAACAGAAATACTGCATAGTAGCTGAAGAGTAAACTATTCAAAAAGAGATATTAACATAATGTGTTTACAGTTGTACACATTAAGAGAAAGAGAAATGGCATAGCCTGCATTGCAGAAGTGCGAGTTAGCAGTTATTGAAATTACAAGGTTTACATAATGTAAGAATTTAAATAGACCATTATTTTCTACAGCTGTACATGACACTGTTTTCATTTTGAATTTATTACTGACGATTGTTTTGTAATTTTATTCAAGTCAGTTACAATAGTGTTTTACGTAATGTTCTTTACGTACTTTCTTTTATACTATTTCGTTTTCTAATAGGATAATGCTTGTAACTTGTATTTTGGAAATACAACTTACATTTGTTTGAATTAAATACATTTTGTTAAACCAGTAATTTGTCATTTATTTTGATGCATTTTATTGGTGTATTTGTAATTTGTAGATGCAGTTTCATGTATTTTTGCCTGTGTGTATGTGTGTGTGTGTGTGTGTGTGTGTGTGTGTGTGTGTGTGTGTGGCGCGGGGTGGGGGGTGTTCACAATGCGTAAAGGGGTGAGCGGATCCCATTGCCTCTCCTCAGGCCAGTGAGAAATGTCAAACACAAATAGCCTCACTCCGGGCATCCAATCACAGAGCTGAAACTGCAGTAGGCATGTGAGGCTGAGGTCAAAGCCGGGCCTCCAATCGCAGGCTGGGGTCGGCGCATGGTGCACAATCACATGTGTGCGGTTACCTGTACCCAATAAAAGGGAAGTACAGATTCTAAAACTCACCCTGCTTTTAGCACATGCCACTCTGGATAATAAGAATATACATGGAGCGGCAGTGTAGTATAATGGTTAAGGAACTGGCCTTGTAACCGAAAGGTTGCAGGTTCGATTCCCAGGTAGGACACTGCCGTTGTACCTTTGAGCAAGGTACTTAACCTGAATTGCTTCAGTATATATCCAGCTGTATAAATGGATAATATGTAAAACATGATAAAAAAAGGTTGTGTAAGTCGCTCTGGATAAGAGCGTCTGCTAAATGCCTATAATGTAATGTAATGTACATGAAGGAATCATTACACTGCCAATGCACGTTAGGCGCATTAACAGCGCGTTCCTGTAATAGAGCATGCGTGCTCAGTCAACCTACCCTTTATAAATAATGTTTATAAATAATGGTTAATTCATTAATGCTAGAGACGCATATGAACATACCCACACACACAGGCACGCAGTTATTAGCCCTTATTTTGCTCAGTAGGGGATTCAGGCCTGGATCTCTGTCAAGCTGCTTTGTGACAATGCCCTTTGCCCTAAAATTGAATTGAATTGTAAGACCAAGCAGACACAGTGTTTTATCTCCTCTCCTCTCGCCCTGAAGGACAGTTTCCGGTCCAAACGGCCCAGGGAGAAACCGCGCACCGACAGCAACAACAACGAGAACTCCGTACCCAAAGACTTTGACACCATTGACAACAGCAACTTCGGGGCACGATCTCAGCCCCACAGGCCCACGCCCAGGGGCGCGGCCCAGGAGAACCCACCAATCCCGAGCAAGAGCTCCGACGAGGTCGTCCGGTACGGCCACGCCGAGGCGGGCGCGATGAGCCTAAACCGCACCCGCCATGGCGCGGGGCCGGACGCCGCGGGGGCGGAGCTGACCCCGCCGCGCCCCCGGCAGCCCCGCCCCCAGCCCACCGCCGCCCCCGCGCTGCAGTACGAGCAGCCGCCGCGATGCGAGATCAACGGTAAGGAGGTGATCTCCGCGCTCTCCCCGCGCCAGGACCAGTGAGTGCCGGCAGCACATCGCCCGTACGTACTGCCAGCACAAGGAGCGCACGCTGATGCCAGAGAGAGTCGCTCGCTACTGCCCCCTGGAGGGTGAGAACTTTCCCCGTCCCCACACTCATTATTTATAACCATTCTGTAACTCTTAAGTCTCACACTTCAGCTCTGCTGTGAGAGGCCAACGGCATGAGTATCAGGGTTAACGCGAACAGCAACATAAACATAAATACCATTAAGCTGACTCTGAGCTGTGGAACACATGCAGTCACACAATCCCATAATCACAGAATCACATAATCCTATGATCATGCAATTATGCGGCGTAGTCGCAGTCATATGATCGCATGATTAAGTAATGGCACATTTGTGTAATCACATGATCGCGCAGTCACATTACACGTCAGAGGGAGGGGCGTAGCACAGTGCATGTTGGAGGACGACTATTGCTGTGGGTCTGACCTGGGATCGGCCAGTGATGTCAGGCCTATAAATAAAGAGGGATTTGATCCCCCCACCCACCCAGAGAGACAGACAGACAGACAGACAGACTAGGAGCTCCCTGTGACCTCTAGAGCTGCTGGACAAGAGGAGAGTGTGCCACACCCCAAAACCCAAACAATTTTCCATAATGCATATCTTTCTCTTCTTCCAGCAACAATACGAAAATCGTGTATTGCAGTCTGGGAAAATGAGGCAGTGTGGAAAATAAAATAATGGATTCCTTTCTGTCTGCTATAAAAGTTTAATTTATTTTACTTACTATGTACAGGGTGATCATGCGGACACACCACGAGACCCCGTGTTGCAACCAACAGCACAACTATTTTAAATAGAACGCAAATTGCAGCTGTTCATGTGTTTTATTATTATGTCTTCCCTGACTCACTTTCCCAGATCATATCATTAGTGAAAAACACACGTTTCTCAAAATCTGAACAAAACCTAGGCTGCCTGGAAACTGCCTGAGGGAAGATGGGCAGATCATAAAATGTAGCTTTTGGGGTGAAGTTGGCCTTTTAAATTGAAATTACCCTCCCTTACCAGTAACACAGCCTGATTTACCCTCTTTGGAAGCTGGGAGGCCTATTTAGATATGCATATAAATACACTGGCATGTATATTTATACACACACATATTTAGAGAGCCACAAGTGGTTCCACTAGAACCCTCACTTCCTCCAACGGTGGCCTGTTTGTGATCGCTGTGAGCCTGGGGAACGTAGGCCGAGGGGGGGGGGGATCTTTCGGAGGCTGAAAATGAGGATTTCCCTCACAGAGGACAGGGTGGAGCTAGTCCAGAAAAGTCCTCTCAACTGAGTTTTTTAGTGAAATTCCACACATTTCAGTGCACGTATAAAACGTAGTAATTTATAACACACATTTTATAAGAAAACAGCCCTACGCTTTTTGGGTTTATGAGTTCCTTATTTTCAGACATGTTTTTTGAACAGTTGTGTCCACTGTGAGATACAAATGTCAGCATTTTGACAGTTTTTAGCTTTGGCAACCAATGGCAACTCTCCAAGCCCAGGCTCCATCTATGCCAGCAACAACCAGGGCCCTGTTTCCCAAAAGCATCTTAGAGTAAAGATCATCTTTGACTATTTTGTTTTTATATTACTTTAGTTGTTTGTTTGTTTTTTTGTAATTTGTTTTTATTTTTGTTTGTTTCTCCCTCTATATTTATTATCGATGTAATGTAATGTCAGTAAATTTTAATAATTTTTTTAAAATTAGTAAAGCACGAACAGAAAACACTCAAAGATGATCTTAACTCTAAGATGGTTTTGGGAAATGGGGCTCAGGCTGTGTCCAAATCAGAGCCCTATCTACTGCGTTCTGTGTACTGTGTACTAACATACAGTGTACTGTTTATTGTATGCTGTTTAGTATGTGACATGCAGTATGCACATGCAGTATGTAAAAAATATCCCCCATACTATTTTACAACCATACTGTGGAAATGTCTTAAGACATCCTGCCCTTGCATGGACATGCTCACGTGTCGTCTTTGTTGTTGTTGAAGGAAAACGTCAGCGAAGCTGCGCGTCATATTTATGGGACCAAAATGTTTGTTTACTTCCTGAAAAGTATGCTCTCGAATATACCATGGAAAATAACTATATCATCTGGGGATTTTAAGTACACTACATTTAGAGAAAACTTTGCCTACTTAACAACTTTCTAATCCTGTTTACTCAACAAGCGTACTCAATAGCATGGAAGGGGGCTGATTCGGACATGTCTTTCTATATGCTCAGCTGTTCCTTACTCTGGGAACAGCCGAGCATAAAGCATGAATTGCTTTTCTTATTTTTTTTCCTCATTAAAGCAATTTGTGTGAATCATTTCATCTTGTAGATGATGGAAACATTTGCTATCATAGCACCTTTGGTTGGATGTTTAATGTCTAGCATTTTTTAAATGTCAAAACGTGGGGGGGGGGGCAGGTGTTGTGGGGCAGCAGTGTGGCATTGAGGTTAGAGACCTGACCTGAGCCTGTAAGCAGAAGGTTGGGGGTGGGTCTAATCCCTGCTGTGCTGTTGAGTGAGGCTCTCTAAGTGGGTAATGTGTGGAAAACACAAGATGTGGAGCTGGTCCTGTGTAATGGTGTCTGATAAGCAGAGACGGCAACATTTGGTTTGGGTTGCAATATCCATGAGTTCTAAAACACCAGTTTATTCCCAGTCTAAATCTAAGTCCTATTTAATATCGCCTACAAGCCAGTGAATGAAACGGCTCCACCATACCTTCGATCGGTCTTCAAATCCTACACCCCGGCGAGATCTCTTTAATTCTGCAGCCTCAGGGCAACTGGCTATTCCCGCCTTGCATGGTTGAATCTCCCAGTCATAATGCCTCTCGGTACTGGGCTCACAGTTTTGGAACAAACTTGCCACTGCTTGCATCTTGACTCCCCTCCCCTGCCACCCCCAAGCACTCTTACCAGTTGTACTAATCCAGTTTACGGTATTTTCATGGTTTTATGTGTTTATTCTTAGGGCTTGTTATGGATGTAATCTGTGTGCATTCAGGATTTGTATTTTGGTTCATGCTTAGCATAACTAACTTGCATGAGTGCTTTTGTGATGCTGCATGTATATATGTATATCCCAGTTTAATATACATGTAAGTCTAAATGTAAATTATGTCTCAGTCTGAATTTAAACCCTCAGTCTAAAAGTTATGCCTCCTAGTTTAATCCCTGTCCTAGTGTAATTTTCCCCCTTCTGTATGCAGGGAAAGCCAGTGTGAATATCCAATGGGGGGAGAATTCTGCAGAGACACCCCCCACGCCCGTCCGAATTGCCTTTGTGCTGGTGGTCCATGGCCGTGCCACCCGGCAGGTCCAGCGCCTCTTCAAAGCCATCTACCACTCCTCCCACTTCTATTATATACACGTAGACAAGGTAATCTACCACTGACTCTGCCCACTTCTGATGCATACACAGATACAGGTAATCTACCACTGACTCCGCCCACTTCTGATGCATACACAGATACAGGTAATCTACCACTGACTCCGCCCACTTCTATTATATACACGTAGACAAGGTAATCTACCACTGACTCCACCCACTTCTGCTGCATACACAGATACAGGTAATCTACCACTGACTCCGCCCACTTCTGCTGCATACACAGATACAGGTAATCTACCACTGACTCCGCCCACTTCTCATGCATACACAGATACAGGTAATCTACCACTGACTCCATCCACTTCTATTATATACACATAGACAAGGTAGTCTGCCACTGACTCCACCCACTTCTGCTACAGACAAAGTGCACTCTTCCTCCCCAACACATCAGTCCCAGCTCAGAGTGAGGTCAGACAACCAATCCAGTAAGAGAGCAAGGTCAGACAGCCTATCGCATATGAGTCTTCTGGCTGGAGAATCTTTGAGTGTTACAGTTTTTTACGATTGCTTTGACTCATTTTGCACAACAGAGTTTCAATGTGCAAAACTCTTAACACAAAATGCTATACTGCTCATTTTGGGTTCAAAATGTAATATAGCATGCAAAATAAAAATACCACTGTCAAATCAGAGAATATTATATGCAAAAGCCAGAACATTAGATATTTCAAACAATGAAGTTAAATCATTGCTGCATTTTCAATATACAACAGTCATCATGAAATAATGCTGCCAAACACAAAATCCTTCTGATAAAAAAAGAGTTTGAAAGTGTTCTTTGGTCATAACGCAAAATGCTATACTCCTAATCTTGGGCTCAAAATCATATAAAGCATGCACAATAGAAACAACTGAACCAAATTAGATTGTATTTCATGCTTAAAGTTAAGTTAAATACTTGTTACCAAAAAAGAATATGCAATGGTCATTTCCTCATAAATACTTGAAATTATGTACAGCAATCATCCCCTGTGATAGACTGCAGTTTTGCGCTTGTGTTTTTATGAAAGACAAACAAAACATTAGATTAGATTTTATGAAGTTTAATCATTAAAGAAAAATAATACAGTAATGCAGTACTGTAAACTCAACTGTATTGTACAGTAAAAACAAAAACAACAGTAAAAGCAAAAACAGTTACAGTAACAACAAACTTTACTGTAAAGTAAAAAAAAAAAAATGCTTCTCTGTGCTTAACCAGCATTTTGCCTCTCCGCTGCATTTGGCCACAGAATTTTGTCAACGTCTGATGTCTTCGTTGGCAAGACAGCGCTGGTAAAATCTTTGAGTGCCTTATCCACCCCTGACACTGCTGGGCTGTAATGTCATCGCATGCCTGAAGGAGCGTTTCCTGCTCATATGGACACCTATCGTATACCTTCCACCTCCAGGCTGAGAAAAACTCCTCGATGGGGTTCAGAAAGGGGGAGTAAGGTGGAAGGAATTGGAATCGGAACTCTGGATGGGCTGTAAACCAGTCTTGCACAGCCAATGCACAATGGAAGTTTACATTGTCCCAGACAATGATGAATACCATCTGAGCATTTGTCTGTACGAGACGGTTGTACAGCCCATCCAGAAAATGTATGAGGCGCAGTTGTATGCCCCCAGCAGAGGGTCATGCTGACCAATCAGGGATGGATGTGTGTGGGCCTGCCCAATGGTCTCAGGGCCGGGTCTAGGCAAACTAGGCATGTACAGTACCTATTACCTATATACTGTATATTTACTGTACATGGTCCACGACCATGACCATGATCATGACCATGATCACGACCACGACCACGACCACCACCACGACCCCGTCCACGACCCTGTCCTTCGTTACCAACCTCAACCTCACTGACCTGCTCCATGTTGTCAGAAACTCCCATTCAGGTTTCTAGGCAGCCTTTTATGTAGTGGTGAAGAGATTATCAATTGTGTTGCAATGCTACTCACCTGGGCAAGGTTGTTGGAAGTACTGAGACATGATTACAAACACCTGTTGAATTGATTTAGTGATCTGCATTTGTAGTAATAAGCATTTGAACATTGTTGTAATATTAGGTGGCTGTATTCTGAGAATGGAGCATATGATTTAGAGTTTGCCACTTTGTATTAACAGTTTTGCACTTTGTATGTCAGCATAGGATGTAGTGTCTTAAGGTAAGAATTCTGCAAGTCAGTTTAGCACTTTGCGTTAACAGTTTTACACTTTGTATGTCATCATAGGATGTAATGTCTTAAGGTACGAATTCTGCAAGTCAGTTTAGCACTTTGCGTTAACAGTTTTACACTTTGTATGTCATCATAGGATGTAGTGTCTTAAAGGTTGTATCAGCGATTTTGGGTGACGTCACTTCTGAAGCGAAATCCCAAACAAACATACTTATGAATAATTATGTTATGTTTTAAAAAATAGTGTTCAAGCATCCAGAATTATAACCACGTTAATAACGTTTGTAAGAAACCAAACCGTTTGTAAATCCGTCAAGATTTCAGCGAGATAAGAGTATTAGCGTTTGTGCAGATCACTGTGATTGGTTGGAATACTGTTTATTTTGGTTTTGAGTGGTTGGTAGTACCATTTGTTTTTGTGTACGATCTCGGAGCATAGGCTGCCTACAGAGACGCGGTTTTTTGACGGCCTGCTTATGGGGCGGGCAGCTAGCGGATCGTGAGGAAAAATCAGATGAATGTGATCATTTATGTTTCCACCCAAAATCGCTGATACAACCTTTAAGGTACGAATTCTGCAAGTCAGTTTAGCACTTTGCGTTAACAGTTTTACACTTTGTATGTCATCATAGGATGTAGTGTCTTAGAGTATGAATTTTGAAAGTCAGTTTGCCACTTTGCATTTTGAGTTTTGTACATTGAAATTCTTTTTTTTTTCTAAAATTTGTTTCTGATTTTTCCCCATTTTCTCCCAATTTAGTAGCCAATTGAACCCCTATTCTAATTCAATTCCCCCCCGTGTAGCAACCGCTAGAGAACCACCGCAACACAACCCTGTCAGCCGGTAGTAGGAAGGAGGTCGCCACGTCCTCTACAGGGCGCGACTCCTCGAGCTCCTGACCGTGAATCCAGCTCGCCCAGGGCCGCTATGCGTGAAGCGATTCTCTCCGAGCCCCTCCCCCCAAGCCGCCAATTGCTGCTCCCACAGGGCGCCGGCCATGCTCGGATCTGGCAGGACCGGGGCGCGAACCCCGATCCTCGCAGCACAACTGCACCGACTGAAAGTCGGCGCTCTTACCGTTGTACCACGCGACGGCCCCGTACATTGAAATTCTGCTGTGCAAAATGAGTCAAAGCAATCGTAAAAAACTGTAACATTAATGGGCTTTGACTTACATTCGCACACACACGCACACCCACTCGCACACACTCCCGTAATTACCCTCTCATAGGCATGTGGCTTCTGTGAAAGATGACAAAGCTGTGTGCGGTAAATGGCACCTTTTCCGCCCGAGAGCCCATAGATTTTGTCACCTTTTAATTTCACTTTCATCCTGTGGAACTGGATCTCACTCCTCCCCCACGTTCTCTCTCATACCCCTGCAGCGCTCTAACTATCTGCACAGACAGATCCTGGCCTTGGCGAGCCAGTACCCTAACGTGCGTGTGACACCCTGGCGCATGGCCACTATCTGGGGCGGAGCCAGCCTGCTCACCATGTACCTGCGCAGCATGGCCGACTTGCTGGCCATGACCGACTGGAGCTGGGACTTCTTCATCAACCTCAGCGCTGCCGACTACCCAATCAGGTGAGACCCTGATATAGACTAGCCAATCAGATGAGACCCTGATACAGACTACCCAGTCAGGTGAGACCCTGATACAGCCTACCCAGTCAGGTGAGGCCCTGATACAGACTAGCCAATCAGGTGAGACCCTTATACAGACTACCCAATCAGGTGAGACCCTGATACAGACTACCCAATCAGGTGAGACCCTGATACAGCCTACCCAGTCAGCTGAGACCCTGATGTAGTCTGTCCAGTCAGATGACACCTCAGGGCCTTAAACTACCCAATCAGATGAGGCCTTGATGCTGACTAACCAATCAGATGAGAACCTAGGCCAGTGCAGGAGGTCACTGAGGGAATGGTTTTGGTGCTGATACTGCAGGTAATAGCACAAAGTTATAATAGCACAAAGCTTCTTTACACTATCACAGAGACAGCACAGTTTCACACCTCGTGCCCTTGGGAGGGCAGGACTGAATACATTTGAAAACATCAACCAGCCAACTTTAAACAAACTATTTTGCTACTTGTGCTGGATAACTGGGCGGTATTGGGTTGTCACATGCTTACTTTCATGTAATTACATGCGCTACTGAGCGAAGCCAGGTAAATATGTATTGGAAGATTACATTAGACATACAGTGGAGGAAATAATTATTTGATCCCTTGCCGATTTTGTAAGTTTGCTCACTGTCAAAGAAATTAACTGTCTATAATTTTAATGGTAGGTTTATTTGAACAGGTTCATTCTGTGAGAGACAGAATATCAACAAAAAAAATCCAGAAAATCACATTATATAAAAGATATAAATTGATTTGCATTTGATTGTGTGAAATAAGTATTTGATCCCCTAGCAAAACATGACTTAGTACTTGGTGGAGAAACCCTTGTTGGCAAGCACAGAGGTCAGACGCTTCTTGTAGTTGGTCACCAGGTTTGCGCACATCTCAGGAGGGATTTTGGTCCACTCCTCTTTGCAGATCCTCTCCAAATCCTTAAGGTTTCGAGGCTGTCGCTTGGCAACTCAATGCTTCAGCTCCCTCCACAGATTTTCTATGGGATTAAGGTCCGGAGACTGCCTAGGCCACTCCATGACCTTAATGTGCTTCTTCTTGAGCCACTCCTTTGTTGCCTTAGCCGTATGTTTTTGGTCATTGTCGTGCTGGAAGACCCATCCACGACCCATTTTCAGTGTCCTGGCTGAGGGAAGCAGGTTGTCGCCCAAGATTTCACGGTACATGGCCCCGTCCATCCTCCCCTCGATGCGGTGAAGTCGTCCTGTCCCCTTAGCAGAGAAACACCCCCAAAGCATAATGTTTCCACCTCCATGCTTGACGGTGGGGATGGTGTTCTTGGGGTCATAGTCAGCATTTCTCTTCCTCCAAACACGGCGAGTCGAGTTGATGCCAAAGAGCTCGATTTTGGTCTCATCTGACCACATCACCTTCTCCCAAGCCTTCTCTGAATCATTCAGGTGTTCATTGGCAAACTTCAGACGGGCCTGTACATGTGCCTTCTTGAGCAGGGGGACCTAGCGGGCGCTGCAGGATTTTAATCCATTACGGCGTAGTGTGTTACCAATGGTTTTCTTGGTGACTGTGGTCCCAGCTGCCTTGAGATCATTAACAAGCTCCTCCCGTGTAGTTCTGGGCTGATCCCTCACCTTTCTCATGATCATCGATACCCCACGAGGCGAGATCTTGCGTGGAGCCCCAGACCGAGGGCGATTGATGGTCATTTTGTGTTTCTTCCATTTTCGAATAATCACACCAACAGTTGTCTCCTTCTCACCAAGCTGCTTGCTGATGGTCTTGTAGCCCATTCCAGCCTTGTGCAGGTCTACAATCTTGTCCCTGATGTCCTTAGACAGCTCTTTGGTCTTGCCCATGGTGGAGAGGTTGGAATCTGATTGATTGATTCTGTGGACAGGTGTCAATATACAGGTAACGAGTTGAGACAGGTGTCTTTTATACAGGTAACAAGTTGAGATTAGGAGTACTTTCTTAAAGCGAGAGGACTAATCTAACCGGTCTGTGGGAGCCAGAATTCTTGTTGGTTGGTAGGGGATCAAATACTTATTTCACTCAATCAAATGCAAATCAATTTATATCTTTTATATAATGTGATTTTCTGGATTTTTTTTGTTGATATTCTGTCTCTCACAGAATAAACCTGTTAAAATAAACCTACCATTAAAATTATAGACCGTTCATTTCTTTGTCAGTGGGCAAACTTACAAAATCGGCAGGGGATCAAATAATTATTTCCTTCCCTGTAGATACATAGATATGCTAGGTTAGGTTTGATTGTACATTCTAGCCAGCAGTGTGTAATTGGTGGTGAACCGTCTTAGTTGCGTGTTGCGTTTGTAACAATAATTTAATGTTATTTCATCTCTGATGAAAGCAGCGCAGCATCATTTAGAAAGGCCGAAAAACACAGGCTCAAAGAAAAGTGGCATGACCTAACCAGAGAGGAACGAGGCTCAAAACTAATAGGAGGCCATTTATGAAAAAAACATTTAATAAAACACGGTCCATTTTTATTTAACCATTACAAAAATGTCAGCACTTCATAGGGTGGTAGGTTTGGCATTCTTTGTTGATGCAGGTTGGTATATTAATGTGTGTCTGTGTACATGTGTATGCGTGCAACATATGCGTTGCTGTATGGCAGGAAGTTGACTGCTGGTTTGCGGCTTTTTTCTGATACTTCATGTGCATCTGAGGCACGTTTGAGGGAGGAATGAGAGAGAGGGGGAAAAGAGGAGGAGAGAAGGGATGAGGGAGGAAAGAGAAGGGAGAGGTGGATAGAGGACAGGGAGGGGGACAGAGGGGGGGAGCAGAGAGAAGGGTGTGCACTGTGTGGACGCTCTCCGAGGCGTGTGCCGTGGCAGGGCTGAACATGGTGAAACGGTCTCGCACTCCGACAAGAAGCGTAACAGGAAGTGGTCCTCCACGACAACTGAAGCTCGCGCAGCGTCGGATATTCGGCGTCACACCCTCATTGCCATGTGGCGCCGGCAGTTCGACGTGGGTCTGCGGTTGACAGTGCAGAGCTTTGTGTCGAGGCATAGGTGCCAGGAGGCAATGTAATGATCTTGCATCACCGCTAGTATCAGTATCAGTGGCGTGCAGTGTGGTCACGTGTTTCTGTGCATCCTCTCTGTGAAGTGCTGGTACTGAGCTGAGTGGTGCAGTGGAGAGGGAACTGGCTCAGTGACTAATGCAGCTGTATGGTGTGGAATGGAAGCTGTATGTGATCTTGGATGAAAGGACTCTGTGGGCCTGGGGGGGTCTCTCGGTTTGTCTTGTGTATGAGACAGTGCATAGCTGGCCCCTGTAAAAACACACACACAGGGGATTATTAAATATGGGCTGAGGGTGAAGGATGTTTCTCTCTTTCAACCTCGCTCTTATCTCCTAATGAGTTTATGTAATGGAGATGAAGGTTTATTTTATTTCTGCATGGCGAGTGTGTGTGTGTGTGTGTGTGTGTGTGTGTTTGCTGTGCTTAATCGTGTGTCTGTGTGTGTGCGTGTATGTGTGTGTCTGCTGTGCTTAATCGTGTGTCTGTGTGTGTGCGTGTATGTGTGTGTCTGCTGTGCTTAATCGTGTGTCTGTGTGTGTGCGTGTATGTGTGTGTCTGCTGTGCTTAATCGTGTGTCTGTGTGTGTGCGTGTATGTGTGTGTCTGCTGTGCTTAATCGTGTGTCTGTGTGTGTGCGTGTATGTGTGTGTCTGCTGTGCTTATATGCTTGCGTGTGGGTGTGCGGATGTGTGCGTGCTTGCGGTTGTGTGTGGGTGTGTCTGCTGTGCTCACGTGTGTTTTGTGTGTGCGCAGTGTGCGGGTGTGTGTGTCTGTGTATGTGCGCGTGTGTACATGTGTATATGTATGTGTGTGTGTGTGTGCGCGCGTGTGCGGGTATGCACGTGCATGTGTTTGTGTACGTGCGGGGGTGTGTGTGTCTGCTGTGCTTAATCGTGTGTCTGTGTGTGTGCGTGTATGTGTGTGTCTGCTGTGCTTAATCGTGTGTCTGTGTGTGTGCGTGTATGTGTGTGTCTGCTGTGCTTATATGTGTGCGTGTGGGTGTGCGGATGTGTGCGTGCTTGCGGTTGTGTGTGGGTGTGTCTGCTGTGCTCACGTGTGTTTTGTGTGTGCGCAGTGTGCGGGTATGTGTGTCTGTGTATGTGCGCATGTGTACATGTGTATATGTATGTGTGTGTGTGTGTGTGCGCGCGTGTGCGGGTATGCACGTGCATGTGTTTGTGTATGTGCGGGGGTGTGTGTGTCTGTGTACATGAGGGTGTTTGCGTGTGCGTGCGGGGGTGTGAGTGTGTGCGTTCTGTATGTGCTTCCTCAGATTGACATTCTCTCTCTCTCTCTCAGGACCAATGAGCAGCTGGTGTCCTTCCTGTCGCGGCACCCGGACATGAACTTTATCAAATCCCACGGCCGGGACAATGCCCGGTGAGCCCCCTTCCAAACCACCCCGCCCCGCCCGACCGTACCCCACCTCACCCCACCCCACCACTCCCTTTATGCGGCTTATCGGATACAGTGTAACATTCAAATACTGAGACTGAAACTCCTCTGTCATTTGCGTGTGTGTGTGTGCGTATGCGTGTGCGCGGCGCACAGGTTTATCCGTAAGCAGGGTCTGGATCGGCTCTTCCTGGAGTGTGACACCCACATGTGGCGTCTCGGCGACCGGCGGATCCCAGAGGGCGTGGCCGTGGACGGGGGCTCTGATTGGTTCCTGCTGAGCCGCACATTTGTGGACTACGCGGTCAACTCCCAGGACGACCTGGTCACCAGCATGAAACGCTTCTACACCTACACGCTGCTGCCGGCCGAGGTGAGGCCCACTGGACCGGGTCAGAACCGGAAACCAAAACGGCCTCGTGTCCCAGAACCAGGTCACAGCTCAGAACTGGAGGCCTAAACTAGAACCAGTAGAGAGGGGAGAAACAGGCAGGGGGCGCTGTCCTCTTAGCTCAAAGCTGTGTGGAGTCTCGGTGCAGAATGCAGTGTGGAATATTGAACATCGGGCAGTTTGAACCATGTTAAGGCTTTTTTTTAACTTGTTTGACTTACCCTTGTTTTTAGGATATTTGACTTTCTGTCTTTCTGTCTGTGAGTGCCTAATTTCATTGAATGAGGTTTAATGGAAGGGGCAAGGGCTTGCCAAACTGCAGAGCTCACTAAAGAAGGTGAACTCATCCCTCCCTCTCTCTGTCCCTCCCTTCCTCTCTTCCTCCCACATTTGAAGGGGAAAAGTCGGTCTACTTGGTCTCAGTCTACTTGTCTATAAAATTACCTGTCTGCCAGTCTGCCTGTGTAAGTAAAGGGGACAGTGAGTATAGGAGGACGGTAAACTGAATTAAGTTCACAAATGTTTTCCTATTTATCTCTCTCTCTCCCTCCCTCTCTCAGTCGTTCTTCCACACGGTGTTGGGCAACGGTCCTCACTGTGAGAAGGCTGTGGACAATAATCTGCGCATCACTAACTGGAACCGCAAACTGGGCTGTAAGTGCCAGTACAAGCACATCGTGGACTGGTGCGGCTGCTCTCCCAACGACTTCAAACCGCCCGACTTTCCCCGGTTCCAGGTGAGCCGCCGAGCCGCGCGTCGCCCGTCCGCCCGGACCACCCTTCAGTCTGCTCCTTTATTCTGCTTCGCGGAAAGGTCACATCTGCCATTGCAAAATAAAACATGAATCCAGTGAAATGCTAATCCAATAGATCACAATCTACTGTTTGCGTTTAACGGATTCCAGTCGCAGCCGGAAAGGTCAAATAAGATTGAATTCTGCTTGCATTGGCTGTGCGTTCCCCTTGCGTTGCATTTGCGTTGCGTTTCTGTTCGCGGCCTGCCATTACGGACGGCCTTTCGTCCGCCTCCAAGCCTGCCCTGTCGTAAGTGGTCGAACACACCCACGTGACTCATTGCTAAAACGAGCACGCCCGATCCCAAAACGGACCGAACTGGGGGGTGTCGTTCCCGCTCATTTTCCTGGCCTGGCATGTCGTGTACCCGGTGCTTAATTCCAGCTGTCTACGCAACAGTGAACCCCAGAATAGGCTTGTGCGCGGAGCATTAAAACACTCGGCCAACATTAAAAACACTGAAAGATGACATAAAAAAAATGTCAAAAGCAAACTCAGCACTTTCTCGCGGACCTCCTGGGTGAATATGCCATATGTACAAGGCTGTTATTATATGCACAGTGTATATAAATATATGTCTACCCTGGGTTCATATTTCATCCCTTACTGTAAGTCATATTTTATCCAAAAACTGCTTTCATGTTCGGACATCGCCCATGAGATCAAACTGCAATGTGTGGGGTTTGACCTGATATTAGTGTCGCATCAAACTTTTTTAGACTTTGTTAGTTAATGGTTACATGAACTCATAAATGCAGCTTGCATTTATAAAATGTGCTTCTGGGTAATTTGACAGAATGAGCGTCGCCCACGGACACCGGCGGCTGTTCGGCGCCACAGGGGTCCGCCCAGCCTCTAATGCTCAAGCAAGGGCCTTCCCTGGGGTGCAGTCATTTCTGAGGATAGCTCGGCGTGTGTGAGGGCGCGCGCTCGGTACAAGCGATCACTGTGGCCCCGTTTCCCGCCCTGAAAGAGCGTGTTTGTGAGTGGAGGTGCGCCAGGATGCCGCCTTTCTGGTGGGCGGCGGCTGCGCAGGTCTTGATGACCTGTGGAATGGTGTTTCTGTAAATAATTCTTTGAAATAACGCTAAATTATGCTAAATTCCCGCCCCGCCCGGCTGGACAAGAGGGCTGCTGTTTGAGTACCGGCTGAAAGAGGCTAACAGACGGTCTGTTGAGCTGCCGCTCGGCTGAAAAACATGCAGGACAGAAACAGCCTTATTCACACACACACACACACACACACACACACACACACACACACACACACACACACACACACACACACACACACACACACACACACACACACACACACACACACACACACACACACACACACACACACACACACACACACACACAGTAAGCTACTGAGCTTTAGCATCGCGTTAATAACCCTTCATCACCGTGTGCCCACAGAGCACAGAGACAGGAATGCGACAGGCTCTTGAGTGGGGGAAGAGGTGAGAAAGCTCAGCCTTTTCTCTCTCTTTCCGTCTACCCTGTACTTTTCCGCAGGCTTTTTGAAGAGCCTCATCACAGGAAGTGACATTAATCCTTTGTTGTTTTGAGAATTTTTGATCTCCTGGCTTGAGTTCACCGCCACCTATTTACGGTTTTGGAACTCGTTTAAGGGAAGGAAGGTTTTCTCCCCCTCGACTCGACCACGGATGACACCCTCTCTTATTTCAGCCTGCTTACTGTCGCCAGGCACCCAGAAACGGAGAGAAAGAGGTAGAGTTAAAGATGGAGGTAGAGGTAGAGGTAGAGAGAGAGAGAGAGAAAGAGAGAGAGAGAGAGAGAGAGAGCCATGGAGAGACTGAGCCTAAATGCAAGCCCCGCTATGTATCAGGGTTAGCACAACTGTAGTGCGCGACTCACAGTGGTGCTGCGTTTAAAGGGAGTAAAGCCTTGCTTGATCTCTTTTTCACATCTTACAGACGGACCTACCCCCCCCCCTCCCTAAACACAGCACCAATTCCATCTCTCTCCCCCTACTTCTGCTTTTCACATCCCTTTCTTTCTATTTCCCTCTCCTGCCCTCTATCTCTTTCAAAGGATTCAGGTTATTCAGTATTTCTAGAGGATTTTAGGACATAAAACACGTTTATTACCACTGAGTATCTCCCCCTCCTTTTATGGAACACGGTCAAGGAACATGCTACAAAAACAACTAAAGATGTATAGCCCTGTTGCATTGGCTGAATTCAAAGACTTGAGTCATAAAACTGTAATGGAGGAATGTACATGTTTCTAATTCTAAGTGCCATTATCTTCATGTATTTATACATTTTTTCTCAATTCCTGTATTGTTTGAAAGTTGTCTTCAGTTGTTCTACTTATTGTAGATCAATACCTGCACACTGATACAGTGCACTGCCACTTGATCAGGAGACCCTTGTAAAACCCTCTTAATCTCAAGGGGACTTTCCTGGTAAAATAAAGTATAAATAAATAAATTAATACATTTTTCAAAAATAGACATTTTTAAAAAGAAAAATTAAAGTGAATGGAATTTTAAAAATAATTATCTCCCTCTGCCCCCCACCCCCCCTCTCTCTGTAGCAAGCTGCCCGGCCCACATTTTTTGGGAGGAAGTTTGAGGCGGTGATCAGCCAGGAGGTGATAAACCAGCTGGACAGTTTCCTGTTTGGCAGTCCGCCAGCAGACACGCCGGGCCTGTCAGCGTACTGGGAGAATGTGTATGACGAGCCAGACGGCGTGCTCAGTCTGACGGACACCCAGCTGACCCACTACCACGCCTTCGCCCACCTGGGGCTGTCTCACGCCGCCGACATGCCCGCCGCCGACCCCAACGCCAGCAGCTGCAGGTCAGTGCTCCCGTGCATCGCCGCACCCGCCCTGGTCCTGCCAGTAAAGGCCTTCTCTGTGGGAGGCTCTGGATATATGGATGCTGTTTAAATGGGGGATGAGTTCACTAACTGCACTCACTAAGCTCTTTACATAAACATAGTCTACCTGCGCACTGATACAGCTGCATTTAGGCACAATACCTGTGTGCTGATAAAGTTCCACTCAGACACACCTGCACACTAATACAGCCCCACTCAGGCACACCTGCACACTGATACAGCCCCACTCAGACACACCTGCACACTGATACAGTCCCACTCAGGCACTCCTGCACACTGATTCAGCCCCACTCAGACACTCCTGCACACTGATACAGCCCCACTCATGTTCAATACCTGCACATTGATACAGCCCCACTCAGGCACACATGCACACACTGATACAGCCCCACTCAGGCACTCCTGCACACTGATACAGTCCCACTCAGGCACACATGCACACACTGATACAGCCCCACTCAGGCACACCTGCACACTGATACAACCCCACTCAGGTTCAATACCTGCACACTGATACAGCCCCACTCAGGTTTAATACCTGCACACTGATACAGTGCAGTCAGACACAGGTACCTGTAATGACCAGGGGTTGCTGGGTAGAAGCCACAGGGAAGGCTGGGATTGACTAATTAATGCCAAACCAGTGAAGCCAAACACAGCAACCCTGTTACATCTCTTCCTGCTAATAAGCACTGAAGAGAGAGGCTGTGTGTGTATGTGTGTGTGTTTATGTGTATGTGTCTGTGCGTGTGCGTGTGTGTGTGTGTGTGTGTGTGTGTGTGTGTGTGTATGGAAAAGCTCAGTGTAGTTAAATATGAAGGTTTTGTGGAGGGGCAGATATAGGGCTGGGGGTGTTTAGTGAGTGTGGGCGGAACAGGCATGTATCTGTATTTTGTAGGCTGTTACTTTTAGGAGCGGGGGGTGGGGGTGAATAGTGGCTCTGTATGCTTCCCCAGGGACCTGCTGGGGGTGGAAGGGTAAATATTTGCTGTTCAGTGATGGCCTGATTCGTCTAATGATGCAGGACCTCAGCGTCGGTCTGTCCTCCATAAAAACTCGCTGGTGTCTGCAGCCGGCCAACACACCAGTGGGCTGCTCTCTGCCGGACAGGAAATGTGTGTCTGTGTTTGTGTGTGTGTGTGTGTGTGTGTGTGTGTGTGTATGAGTGTGTGCGTGTGTCAGAGCTGGAAATCCAGGGGACATAAAGTAAAAGTCCTACCATGTGTTTCTTCCACCCATAGACTCAGCCAGCTGATTTCACTAATTAGTTCTACCTCCTGCTGAAGAATTATATTAATTAGCAAATCCAGGTGATTGGAGCAAAATACTGGGGTGGACTTTTTATTTTATGTCCCCAGGATTTCCACCTCTGGCGTGTATGCATGTGTGTGTGTGTCTGTGTGTGTGTTTCTGTGCATACGTGGCGGTTTGTGTGTGATTGCATGCGTATGCTTAACTGGCTCTTTTAAATCACTGCTTCTTAAGCAGGGCTCTGTACGCCTCCACTGAATAATGAAGCAGAAATTTAACCGTGGATGAGACATGCTGACTCATAGCGATGTGCTAATATTCATATGTCTGTTCACAGATGGCTAGCAAGCAGATTCAACTAAATGGCATCGAATGTGGTTGTGACAACATAAAATCTGGGGACAGTGTTTGGTTGGATAAATGATTTCATTAAGATGAGTCCTGGAAGGTTATTTTTCCAGGTGGAAATGTCTTGACACGACCAGGCGACGCCATCCCACCATAGCTGCTCTAGGGTATCTTGGTTTGTACTCTATATGTTTAATTGGTTTTTAGACTGGAGTCGGTGTCTCATCTACGTCTCTGCTGGGCAGTTAAGTTACAGACAGTCATTTGGTCTGTGCATTAGTATGGCAGGTCTCACTGTTTCTGTGATAGCAGAGTGATTTTGATACTTTGCATTAGCATGGCAGGGCTCACTGTTCCTATGATAGCAGAGTGATTAGAGTACTGTGCTTTAGCATTAAGATGGCAGGGCTCACTGTTCCTTTGATAGCAGAGTGATTAGGGTACAGTGCATTTGCATTAGCATGGCAGTGCTCACTGCTCATATGTTAGGTTACATATAAGATGCTTTGCATAATTTCCTGTTGCCTACCTTACCTTGCTGTTCCTGTATGTACATCATTTCCACTCTTTTCTAAATCACCACCAGTTCAAGCCCGTCTTATCTGTAATATCTCACAGTGTCCTGCGTATTGTCCCGACTACTCATTTCTCTCCGTTTGCCTCCTGCAGGTATGTCCCTATTGGCCAGCCCCTGGCTGTGCACCTGTACTTCCTGTCAGACGTATTCCAGGGTTATCTGGTGAAGCATCACGCCAGCAATCTGGCAACCGGCCAGCAGGAGACACTGGAGACATGGGCCACACCCAAAACCGCCTTCAAGCTCGCTGACCCACCCAACAGCTTCAGCCGGCTGGAATTTGCCGAGGTAATGCAGCAAATGCCGATATTGCCCTGCGTGAGTAATGCGGCAAACTCTTATGAACGCCCTCTCACAAAATACATCTCTAAATCCCCATTGGCGTGGGATTTCCCTCTCTCTCCCTCAGATTGGGACAGACTGGGACGGTAAGGAGCGGATTTTCCGGAACTTTGGGAACCTGCTGGGCCCGATGGACGAGCCGGTGGCGATGCAGAGGTGGAGTAAAGGGTCGAACGTCACCATGACGGTGGTGTGGGTCGACCCCACCAACGTGATCGCGGCCACCTACGACATCCTGATCGACGGCAACGCCGAGTTCACGCATTACCGGCCGCCGCTCAACCTGCCGCTGAGGCCCGGCGTGTGGACCGTGCGCACGCTCTACCACTGGAGCCAAGTGGCCGAAACACGCTTCCTCATAGCGCCGCACGCCTACAGCCAGCACCGGCCGCTACGCCAGGGTGAGCCGCTCACGTCAATATACACACGATACACACTCTACACGCTTCCTCATAGCGCCGCACGCCTACAGCCAGCACCGGCCGCTACGCCAGGGTGAGCCGCTCACGTCAATATACACACGATACACACTCTACACGCCAATCTACACAAACTACACACATACCAAAGTACACACACTACATACTCTACATTCCAGTCTACACACTCTACATGATAAAGCCCATTACACAGTACAGCTGGAACTACACACACTACACGTTAAAGCACACATGCTACACACTAACACCCAAAAAACATACACTGCTACATGCCAAACTACACACACTATACAGTAAACTATACATGATACCCACCTATAGCTACTGCTAGCCACTCCACCAGGGTAAGCCATACACGCCTATACTCCTGTAGTACTGTGTGTCCTGTAGGGAGTAAAGTAGTGACTGGCTCTCCTTTAGTACTGTATGGCCTGTAGGGTCTAAAATAGCTACTGACTCATGGGTGTGCGTATGATAGGAGTGCTTGCATTCAGTTGCAGCGCCCCCTGTGGGTGGCAGCGGTAATGCAGCAGCAATGTTGGAGATTCCTAAGGCGGGGGGGTGGGGGGAGGTGGCAGGCTTTTGATCCGCAGGCAGATATGGGTAATTTCAGAAGCCAACTGTAAAAAAAAGTATTTTGCCGTAAAAAAAAAGTATCCCATTAAACATGACAATAACAATCCTGCAGTTACAAAACCACTTTTACGAGGCCGTCGCATTCAGACCGCGGGCGGCTTCCAACTCATTACCAAACACAAGCGAGAGTTTCTGTTCCTGTGGGTAGGGCATGCACTCCCAACTGCCCCTGGGTACAATTACAGGAAACGGTGTCAAATGGCTGCAGCCGACAGAAAACGGTCCCCCCAATAAATCACCCCGGCAGGAATGCCAGCAGCCACCGTGTCTCTGACAGACAGCTCCAGCGCCGACCACAGACAGTGCTTCCAGAACATTGTGCCACCCTCCGCCTGCTGTTTAATTATATCGGTGATGAAATGTTTTCAGGCTCATGAATTTCCAGAAGATGGTAATGTGACATTTCTCAGTGTGTAGCGCATTATCCAGGCTTTTGTCAGTATTTTAAGGTCGCTTTGATGGCAGTTATTATTGGTGGAATTAACAGTCGGCAGGGGGCCTGAATTCATTTTTCCAGTGAAATGATGTTTGATTATAAGATGTTTTTGTTAACGCTGAGCTCCTCAGCAGGTGTGGCAGCTGTCTGTAGCTCCTGTGCTCACAGGCTGTGTTGTGCATGCAGAGCGACTGGGGCAGAGAGAAGGCCTGGTCAGAGCCCCATGTTTAGGGCAAGAGGGTAAAGGTGTGGACCCCTCTGCAGGCCTCACACTTCCCCTACATCTCCTCTCCTTAGTCTCTCCTGTCTCTGTCCGCCTGACCCAGTCACACACACACGGCTCCACCCTTTTCCCTCCACGCACTTGGTACCGGCCACCGCGCCGGAGGGTGGCGGGGACAGATCAGATCAGTCAATCCCGCTGCTTCTCTGAAATCACATCATTTTTACGTGATGAATGTTTACATTGAGAGCATGATGCTGCCGTTATATTAATGTCACAAGTCGCACGAGTAGAAAAGGATTTTCTCATGCAGAAAGCTGCTTGCACACCCACTCCCCCAGCACCCGCACTGCCTCTGCCTAGAACAGTCTCCATTCACACGCCAGAGCTCTTTGCACTCATTTCATCCTCTGCAAGTGCTGCAGGGGTACTGGCTGGTCTGCCAAAACTGTAGCCAATAAGAATATCATGTAATATAATGTGTTTTCTTAAATGTAATATATAATGTAATTGTTTGTGTGATGTCATGCTAATATTGTGTTATGTTACATTAATCTTTGTGCAACGTTATGTAAATGTTGTGTAATTGTTGTTTGTGTCTATTATGTTATGCTAGTATTGTGTAATGATTGTTTATGTAATGTTACATTAATGTTTATACAATGTTTTGTTTATGTTGTGTGTGGTTGTTTGTTTTATGTTTTGATGTTGTGTAATGATTGCTTGCATTATGTTGTGTTGATTTGTAATGATTGTGTGATGTTTGGCTAATATATATGATTGTTTGTGTAATGTTTTATATTGTGTGAATGATTGTTTGTAATGTTATGGTAGTATTGTGTAATGCTTGTTTTTGGTGTTGCAGAGGATGCTGTGAGACTACACAGTGGCCCAGCTAAGAACAGCTACATGGAACAGAGCTTCCATGGCCTCAACCCCCTCCTCAAGATCCCAGTGCACCTGGCCCAGGTGGAGGCGGCGGAGAGCCACGCCCGGCTGACGGGGACGGAGCTGGAGGCCTGGGTGGACAGCCTGGTGGGGGGGATGTGGGCGGGGTCAGGGGTGTGCGCCGTGGGGCCCAGTGCCTGCCCCGCTCTGCCGCACTGCAAAGACACCCGCTGGAGCTCCTTCAGCCCCGACCCCAAGTCCCAACTTGGCCCGCTCACAGCACAAGGCCGAATCAGGTAGCCCCCCCCCCCCCCCGCTGGCCTGGAGCACCTGCTGCGACCTCATGCTTTTATAGTACGATAATTTATTCAACCTTCTGTCACCATCTCAAAAAAGAAAAGCCCCAAATATCTTCCCTTTCTTCTTTAACATAAACCTGTTTCAAGAAACTGCACAGTAAGACCAGGTAGCCCTGTGTTTGCTGGACTTCCTGTTTGCACTGGACTACCTGCCGGCATGCCCGTTTCGCTCCAGAAATGCTCCGGCAGTCCTTAAGCAGCAACCAGATAGAGCGCCAATATTTCGGGGCATCATTCCACCTGCGGGTGTGAGCAGCGGGACTGGAGCGTTTTGTAGGACTAGGGGACTGGGGTACAGGGGTACGGGGTCCGTACCCTTCCTCTTTAATCTCACCCCAAATCTCTAACGTGCTGTTACCTACCCCACCTTTCAACAGGTGTACTATGCATATGAAACATTGTTCTACTGCAGAAATATCCATTTTATTTTTTAAATGCATGTTTCAGCGATCAAGAAAAACTATTTAAGGAAGACTTGAATACTTGTCATTTGCTTAGAAAAGGAGAAGTGGAACAATGGATTCTGGGCTTTTGGTGAGATGGCGATAATCTGACGAAGGGTAATTGAAACGGTGAAAGTGTCTCTCATCTGCCTGTTCTTTGTCACTGAAACAAATGGAGACCTTTAGCAGAATAGATACCTCATTGTAAAGGTTAGGGACAGCATGTTACAGCTTTGATTGTTAGTAAAGTTACGATGAGCTCAGTCTGCTCCGAGTTTGAAGCGTAAACAGACAAATCCCTGAGCCTTTTTTATATGCAGTGAGTCATAGGTGAGAAGTTAGCTATTTATTTATAAATTTATATAAATGTAGATATTTTAGTCAATGACTAAAGGCTATGTGCTGCTTCTGCTGCTGGTGAATCTTTTTCTATGTGTGAACGAGCTGCCTTTATTCACAAAGGCCAACCGCCCCAAACCTGTACCTTTGCTCCGATGTCCTTCAGCAAGAGTAACACTTTAAATCTTTAAAAATATTTTTATTATTGGTTTTGTTTGGTCAAAAAGGAAATATATGGAACCCAGAAGTGTGGGGCAGCTGTCACTCCAGCTAGGAGACTTGCTCAGTGCTGGTCAGATCTGTACTTAGTCTCAATGGCACCTGGGTCTGTAGACACACACGGGCAGTTTAACTAGCAGTGCAGTGTGTCATGATTTGTAATAAAAGTGATGGAAGGAGTGGTCCACAGCTGAGGAGTAATGAGTCCGGTTAACCTAGATCTGGACTTCACCTCCCATCACCCTCTGTGGCAGACGTCCTACCTAGACTGCTTCTGACCTGTGCTCTGTGGAGACTCATTTGTCAAAACACAGGCTGCATTCGAATCCAATTTAACACGCTCCCTTCCCTTGCTGTCTTCCTTTGAGGGAGCTATCTTGCAGCAAGCAAACTTAAAAGGTGCTCTGCAAGGGAGGATTGATGAGAAACAAACAAAAGCGGAACCGAACCGCCCTGTTGCTGGAAGCTTGCTTTTTATACCATTGGTGGAAGGGAGGATAAACGAGGGAGCGAGGGAATATAATTACTCCCCTTTCTTAAATTGGATCTGAATCACACTTGGTGTGGCTGCAATATTTCATCCTGGCATTTTGGGGATTCCCCCCTTGAAGCAAGGGAAGGGAACGACAGGAAGAAAGGATACATTTTGGATCCGAACGCAGCCCATGTATCTCACACTCGATTCCTGGAGGGCTGTTGTGTCTGCTGGTTTTTGATGTCTTCCTGTGCTTAATTTAAGTCACTTATTGGCTAAAGGGACTGCACACCTTATTTCCTAGGCCTAAACTGGGCTGCTGATCGAAAGGAAATCACAGAAACCACCATAGACTGCGCCCCCTCCAGGACTGGAGTTAAACCATCATAGACTGCGCCCCCTCCAGGACTGGAGTTAAACCATCATAGACCGCGCCCCCTCCAGGACTGGAGTTAAACCATCATAGACTGCGCCCCCTCCAGGACTGGAGATTGAGACCCCCAGCTCTAAAGCTGAGCTGTTTGTAAGAGCATCAGAGTCGGCCAGCTCCCTTTCAGGTTCATTCCAGCCTGCCAGGTCATCTAAGTTTAAGAGTTTTACAGAGAGCTGGTACCCCCTGGAGGATTGTGAGACTTGAATCACCTTGCTGAAGATAAGGAAGTATTTTCAGCATGGAGTAATGTCCTTTGTGTCATGTTGGGATGGGCAGGATGTATATATTCTCATAGCAACCAAACTGTCGGCTGTCACATCGACCATTTTGAGTGGGGAAGAATACTGGAACACTTGTTACATCACGTGGAAGCTTTCATCTCACCTGACTTTACATGCAGCACAATGGAGACATGTATATTTATAAGCTCAACTTTGTCACCATGGATACAGCTCGCTTCCTGTTTTGCATTCTCTCTTAATTTTTGGTCAGTTTGTCTGTTTGTCCATTGGTGCCGAATATTCTGCCCCCTGTTCTTATATTTATTTAAACACTGTGTTTTGCAGAAAAATCATATATAGAAGTATAAATTCCAAAACCGAAGATATATTTAATATATCCAGATATGGCATATAATACAAACCATATCAGCTATTACCACTTTCATGTCAGCTAGTGCATATGCTGTAAAATATATGGTACATGTAAAACAAAAAATCATGAAATAAGGTATAATTGGTATGTTTTGTAATATTGGCTGCATATTTTGACATATATTGTCAGTGAAATAGCTATTTTGTTACAAATAATATGAGGAAAATGTACATGAGTATTTTTAATAGATTTTTTTTTTTAAATATTGTAAATATTAAATTATAAGTAAAGTGAAACAGAGGTAAGAATAGAAACACTGGGTTGCTAATAGCTGGAACAATGAGCAGCAGGTGTGTTATTGACAGGTGCGTTATGAACAGGTGTGTGAGGAAACGGCACCTGCGCGAATGAAAGTGAGCCGCTCTTCGCCTCCAACCCCCAAAGCCAGCTGCTATTCAATTTCTAGCAAGTCAGAGAATTCTTTCCCGGATCGCATTTAATGTCAGATTACAGCTGTAAAGAACTAAATTGCCTATAGGGCCGGTGAAACCTGAGCACGTGACAGCGCCACGGCAGAGACACGCAGGGTCTGAAGTGCGTTACCCGCTTCGAACGATCGCTTGCAGATCTTTTCAGGGGTTTGTGGCGATGGAGCGCTGCTCTCTGCTGGAATGCGTTGCTGGGCAACCGTCGCCGAGCTTTCCGAATCCCGCCTTTCAAAGGGCAGGTCTGTGCCTTAATGTTTCCCTCACCAGAGGAACTTCCTCTTCGTTTTCTGCTGTCTGTGAACAAAGCAGTGTACTTTCTTTTTTTGTTGAGAAACCAAGACTATTATTTTATTTTTTGTGTGTGACTGTTGAATTTTTTAATAAAAAATGTGCAATTAGAACCGGCTTGCTTTTGCTGAAATTAGCGTAAAGGAGAATGTAGTATATATCGACATACTACATAGAAGCCAATATTGCTTTTATCACAGGAATACATAGTGCCTGAATGACAGAAAAGGAAGTGGAAATGGAAATAGAAATGCTTTTTTTTGTAATATCAGTTCTGTCATCTTCCCAACAATGTAGCCTCGTTTTCTTAATGTACACTGTTAAGCGTCAAAAGGTTTAAATGCCTAAAAATGGATTCCTAAATGAGTTTGTTTTACCCTCTTGTCTGTGGTGCCCTTGAATGGTAGCCTAATCCTGCACGTGTCTTTGCAATGACAGTCTGGCGTAAATGCTTCTGCGCATTTCATGTGGCCCGCCTTCTAGAAACGTCCGCTGATTACAGGCAGCCTGCTTTGTGGTTGAATGCACATTCAAATAAAAGCCATAAGTGCACCAGCCACTAAAGTGCTACCCACTAATTCCCCCCGTCAGTTCTATAGTTTGGCCGGGAATAGAACATGGCCTCTTTAATTGACTACCCAATGACAAACTTGCGATTAAGATCATCAGATAACGGCGAGCCAACCCTCTATCAATAGGTGGCTAGCTCGTTCTGAAAGACATAAAAGATGGATGTTTTCCTGTAGTTTCTTCAAAACACAGAAGGGTAAATACTGCTGTCTCTAGTGCTTTCTGTCTCTCCCAGTTTGTTTGGAACCAGAACAGCCATGACACTGGGTTCAATAGCAAACCAACTTGTCTAGTGCAACTAAATTGCCTAGTTGGCATGAACAGCATGGCAATATGCAGTGTTCACTTGGCCTAAGGTGAGTAGGTTAATGCTGATCAGTCTAGGTTCAAAAATGGCAAGTTACTCACAACGTACTTTAATACAACTAGCTAAATCTAGGCCTGCTATTAAGAGTATTGGTATCAAAATGAGGCCAAGTTACAAGAAACAATAGTGGCTTAAATGATTTCATGTAACTTGGCCCTGTGTTTTTTCATCTTACCATCTGAAGAGAATGTGATCAATCAAAATTTATTTGTCACGTATAAGTGTCAAAGGCTAATCATTTATAGTGGAAAATAATGTGCAATTCAGATGTTACACTTAAAAGAAATGACTACACGATATGTTTGATCAATTGTCTCCATCCAGTGCTTTAGGTGTATGAAAAGCACATGAATAAAATGCGTTATTTTTATTATTGTTATTATTATTGACATTCTTTTGTTCAGAAAGTTGTGTTTACGAGTAAGACTTTATTATTTTACATTTTAATTATACTATTATACTAATTATACTATTTTACTTAATTGGCTAACGTACTGTACATTAATGGGGCAAAGATATGTCTGGATAGTAAGATTAATTATTTATTTAGTAGGCCTAAATATTTGTCATTTTTGTATTTATTTTTTTTGCTAGTTTTATTACAGTGCTTTGTATGCATGAGTAACCTGGCATCGTTGTACGTTGAAAACATTTTTTTGTTGAGATATTGTATTACAGTACAGAATAGCCAATGCCACAGTCTTGTCCTTGTTCATTACACTTAATGAATATTTCAGATTGGCGGTTTCATCTTTAGCAGGAAGGAGACAAAAAGAGACTAGTACAGTAGTGTGGCACTGTGAAGAGGGAAGGTGGGGTCAGGATTTATGGTATTATGCCAGTTTGCACAGCCCTGGGTTTACACAGCTGATTTAAAAATGCTTGCTATCTCCAACCAGTCATGTTCTCTGGGCTCCCTATCCTTATTTAACTAGGGTAAATAATGATCGCCCACAAAAAGGGAAGGTAATTACACACTTTTGTTTTTAAGAGTTGCGCTCTGATTCAAGCTACTCCCATCCAAACAGCTGGTTTCTTATTTCATATTTCATATTTAATGTGCTTTGAAGCTGTATGAGCCTGGGGCAGTGGGGGGGGAGGGGGGCTTTGATCTCAGAGGAGGCGAGTCTGCATACCGGGTGAGGCGGGGCAGAGCAAGGCCAGAAACTTTTAACAGCTTTAGGTCTTGTGATGAAAAACTGAATATTAGCTTATTTTTTTTCAATTTAAGATTTCTGTCAGGACAACCCCCGTATTAAAATGACATGTTTTAATGAATGTGCTGTACAATTATTTCGGTTTGGCACTGAATGTATCTGCTTTAGGTTCTACTGTGGAGCATGGGTATCTCCCCGCTAAACAGGAGATGAACAGAAACCCCCCGTACTAAAGCAGATCCAAACAACAGGTGGAAGCTGGGGTGGTGGAGGGTGATCGCAATTTTTTTTAACACACATGCAGCAAAGCAGGGAGGTCTGATTCTTGGTTTTAAAAGGGTGCTCAATTAGATGTGTGTGCATGTGATTGGTTGAGAATGAGACGTGTGATTGCTAGCCGACCAGTGGCCGGCTGCAGCAAGAGTTTCCAGACAGAACTTGCTATGCACACTTTGTTTGTGACGCTCATTCTCTTGAGAGAATGATATGTTCAGTGGATTGCTACCAAGCAAGCCATAGTGCCTATGCATGCATGTAGGTACACACAACACACACACATACCAACAGACATGTACGTATATACACACAACACACACACTCTAATGCACATGCATGTACGAACACACACACATGCACACTCTTTGTGTGTACATATCACACATACAGTATACACAATGAAACAGACACAAACACACGTATTCACATGCACACTCAAACACTCTCTCTCTCTCACACACACACAGACACGCACACACATATGCACACACAGACACATGGCTGACTTCCCCTCTGCCCGTTTCCGTTTGGAATGTTTGTATCCCAAAACTGTCGCTTGGGGAATGTTTCTCAGGGAAATTATAGATCTTTACATGTCCGTGAGACAAGGGACCTGCAGCCACGGGACACATTGGTCTCTCAGGATCTCACACGGGACACGTTGGTCTCTCAGGATCTCACACAAGCGAGGGACCCGCAGGAGAAATATGAGGCAGAAATTTCCCCCTGTCATACACAATAACACAGCAGAACATTAGTCAGCTCACAACTCCATATCAACAAATATTACTGACCCCTGACCTCTGACCTACAGAGCCATGCAGCCACAGTGTATATGAATAGCTGGAATGGTTTGAATGTGTTTCTCGGGTTTGTTGACTAACAGCTGAGTTGAGTCGAGCATTTTTCACATTTTTGTTGTCTGTTATCCCTCTGTAATTCAGCTGCTGCACTTGGTGTCCTGCATTAAAGTGCTTATGTGCCTCATCATGTAAATCACGCAGGTTAAGTGCGTCCGCTTAATGGTTGCAATGCAATGCAATGTACAACTTAAGCGCTTTAGTGCAGCCGCACGGCTAATGTGAACGGCGATCTGTATCCCGCCGTCAGCGGCCGGGTTTGTGGTGGAATGCTGTGGGCGGAACACACAGGTATGTAGCGTGTGCAGTTTGTGCAACGGCCTGAGAACTCATAAATATGAGAGAATGAAGAGGGGGGGGGGGGGTGCCTCAGAGCAGCGAGTACGCGGCACGTAGCGGGAGGCAGATGTATAAACGCGACTCCCGAGGGCCTGTACTGAAGGGAGGGAGGGAGAATATCCCTATATCACACTGCGGTTTGATTAACCCTGAAGGGTGGAGCCTCACATAATCATGAGACATGAATGACAGACAGGTGTCAGGGCCTGTAGCTATGGGAGCAGCTCAATGGGGGCTGGTGGGAGGAGGAGAGGAAAAAGAGGAATTTCTTCCGAGTATTAACCGCTGGGAGGTAGACTAAATAAAGTGAGTCCCAAAAGCCTGCAGCAAGAGGTCTCTCACACACACAAACACACACACACACATGTGCACATGCACGTCCAGGCGTGCACGCCCACGCACATGTGCACATGCACGTCCACGCATGCATGCCCATGCACACACACACACACACACACGTGCACATGCACGCCGACGCACACACACACACACACACACACACACAAACACACACACACAGTACCACACACGCACACACTTCGACCCTTGCAAACATGGGCACACTCTTAATGCATACTTGCGCGCACTTACACATGCGTGCGCACTTTCACACACTGTGTGAATGCAGGGACACACTCTTGAGCACACACACCTGAAGTATAATATACAGAAATATGAAAAAGTACACCCTCTATGGTTCTATGGTTTAATGTACTAAGGCATAACTTACCCTTATCTAGTCCTCACCAAGCCCTAACTGTAGATAAATAATACCTCATGTGACAAATGACATGACATGTTTATCTTTCCTAGTTCATTTTGCAAGATATAGACTGATATATGCCCACTCCTAAAGCTTCTCAGTATATGATTATTATAGCATGATTATGATACGCTCAATATCCTATTATATCAACAGCAGATATCAACTCACCTTATGAACATTCTGGCTTTATGCTTTATTTTCATATGGTTATTTTCAATTCATCATTTTTATTACAAAGATTTTGTTCAAGTAAAAATCCTCACCACATAAAAGGACTGGCTGCACAGTTTCCACTGCATTAATTCTGTTTCACTTGAGAGAAGCATCTTCCCTGTTACCTAGGAAATAAACAAAGGACTGAGTCATCTCCAGATTAAGATGAATCGGAAACATTTGTTGGCAGGCAAAAGCAACAACAGCTATAAGGTCTATTTAATTAAGTAATTACCTTAATTACCATTTTTGATACTTTACTAATTTTGACCTGGTTCATTTACAGTTATATAGATGAAGCTTAAGCTTAAGCTTCAGAAAATAACTGAGTAATATTAACCCCAGGGAATTGTTTTGCTGGACATCCTAAACACTAACACAGTAGATCGTAGACAGCTGAACCTCACATTCATCTGACTGCAATGATTTGGGTAATTGAAAAGAATGGGTAATTCATTACCTATTTGGAAATAGAAGAACTTGTGTGTGTGTGTTTTTTTCAACTGAAGACCAAAATATACACAAAAGCCTCGAAAATATTTGTATCTCTCCTCAGTGGAAGCAGTTGTGGATGCGACATCATCCACAAACTCACAGCTTTTCAAAACTTTTCTCACCTCTCATCTGATCCTCTGACCTACATTTTTGCTGATTTGCTGAAGGGTTGGCTTTTTCCATGAGCGGCTCACACAGTTTGCTTTCATACTGCTGGATCGCACCCTGTAAACAGAAGCAATAACTGTCTGGCTTTAGCCCTAGCGTCCCCTGCTACATGTATTGCAGATTTATATGTATGAATTAAAATCAAACAAACAAACAAACAAAAAAGACAGCCATACATGCATATGCAGTGCAAGTGTCTTTGTGGTTGTTGTTTTACGAAGCTAAATCTCACGACCCCTGAGAATTGTCATTTTTGTAATTTAGTTTTAGCTCAATTCACCTTGTCTCAGTATTATTTACCTTGTCTGAGATTCAGTCTAATTTCCTGTTGGTTTGTCTGGTGGAAGATGGAGAGAAGCGTTCAGGGTGCCAGTTTGTTGGACTGCTGCAAAAGTCTCTGTTGCCCTCAAGTGCTTGCAACGGGTATCGCATTCCCTAATTTCAGTGGATTTACATGGTATCTACAGCAGGTTAAAATGGTTTAAAACTGGTGGAACATATCTGGTTAGTCTGTGTTTTTCCACATTACATTTTTTAACTTTTAGTTGTTTTCCAGCAACTTGCCTAACTTTAACATTATATGCTATGTATTTATACAAGGGGAACACACACACAAACACAAACACAGTACTGGATGATAAAGTTTAAGTACCAACTTTGTTTGAGTCCTGCCTGGATTATTATGGAATCGTTCACAAACTTCACACTGCAGACCGTCATATTCATACCCCTGAGAAGCAAGCTGTAATCCTAGCCGAGGTCCGCATGTGGCGCCGTGGATGACCTCATGTGACCGCAGTGTTTAAACAGCGCAGGCCTCTGCGCTGTTTTGCAGGAGGGTCCGAAGCGCTCGCCGAGTGCCTCCTTTCATCGTGCGTGACGTCTGGCCTCCTGTCAGACCTCCGCCGATACGGCGCCCTGATGAGCGCCGTGCGCCTCCTCGTCTCTCCCGCTCTTTCCTGGGGTCAGTGCCTCCCTCCGGGGCGCTGCTGCAGTCCCAGCTGAGGCCATTAGCCTGAAACGCTTCAGTGAAACACACAGCTGTGCAAACACATAATGGAGGCATTGCGTTATGGGTACACTCTGGAGCAACAATGCATCTGTGTCATGTATATACACTAAACACACACACACACACACACATAGTAACGTACCTGTGGGGTGTATATACCCAAAACACAAACACACAGTAATGCATCTGTGGACTGTATTTACATTAAACAGAAAACACACAATAATACATTTTCTGAGTGTATACACTAAACACAAGCACACAGCAATGCATCTGTGGAGTGTATACTGTGTATATACCAGTGGCGGCTCCTGAGCTGAAAATTGGGGAGGCAGAAAACTTCCCTTTAAACTGATTATTGGTCTTAATCATTTTTCAATCAGTTTCCCTTGATTAACAATAGGCTACATCAGCGTTTAATTCACCAATTACTCAATGCCATCAAATGTAGCCAGTTCTCCTCAATTAGGCTATTAGGCAAGTAATAAAATTATTTTAACTTGCATCGCAAAATTGTGCACATTTTAATCAACATTATAATTGTGGATACATGTGCTCTTCGTTCTCCGCACTCTTAATTCCGAAAATATCCATGGAAATTAAACGATCTTAAAGCTCAGCTTTTGTTAGATAATTTTTTGTAATTATTTTTTAAAAATAATCTAACAAAAGATGAGGTTGTGCTAAACCTGCAATAAAAAAGAATCTAACAAAAGCTGAGCTTTCAGATCGTTTAATTTCCATGAATATTTTCGTAATTAAGAGTGCAGAGAACGAAGAGCACATGTATCCACAATTATAATGTTGATTAAAATGTGCACAATTATGCGATGCAAGTGAAAATAATTTTATTACTTGCCTAATAGCCTCATTGAGAAGAACTGGCTACATTTGATGGCATTGAGTAATTGGTGAATTAAACGCTGATGTAGCCTATTGTTAATCAAGGAAACTGATTGAAAAATGATTAAGACCAATAATCAGTTTAAAGGGAAGTTTTCTGCCTCCCCAATTTTCAGCTCAGGAGCCGCCACTGGTATATACTCTAAACACACACACACAGAGCACAGAGAAAGGATTGTGTGTGCAGTGTGTGTATAATTGAAGGGTTACTGTAGGTGTGTATTTGATTCATGCTGATGCACAGGAGCCTACAGAATCACAAGGCACTAAAATGTGCAGATTTCTGAAGACATATTTCTTGATCTGATTGGTGAGCAAATGGGTCAATACTTGATTGTAATTATATGTGCATTGCACATTTCCCTTGCATTATTTATCTTTTGCCCTAATTGCAATGATGTCTCATCTATCTGAATAGAAAAATAACAATTGTAGAACAAATGAGCATTTTTCTGAGGTATGACTAAAGTCATGTGTTTCAATGAACTACATTTTTGACATAAAAACACATTTGCTTTGAAATATTTCTTTGTTTTGACCTAATTTAGTTAATTTCTCATCTATCAAAACAGAAAAATCACAATTGAAAAACAACTAAATTTTTTCACTTTTCAGAGGTAAGACCATCTTATAGATCAGAGTTGGGCAACGAGGGTCGTATCCCTGTCTGGTTTTCATGCCAACTTCTGGCCTTAATTGCCTAATTAGGCCTAATATTTACGCCATCTGACATTTTAGCTACAATTCTTAATAAGCGCATGAATGACAGCCGAAGACTTCTTGTGTCCCTATATGAAACATTTTAATGCGATCTAATCTACCAGTGTTGGTGTAAACAGCCAATTAGCTCATTTAGCTGGGGTAATTGGTGGGAACAAAAACCTGCATACACACCGGCCCTCCAGGACTGGAATTGCCCACCCCTGTTATAGATGATTTTGGATGAATTTGAGGGTTTTTACATTCATATCGAGTGAAGCATGTAACAATTGTAGTATAGTCCCCCCCCCATTTTAGGGGACCAAAAGTAATTGGAAAAATTTACATAAACTTCAATAAAGTTATCATATTTAATATTTGGTTGGATATCCTTTGCATGGCATGACTTCCTGATATCTGTGACTCAACAACATTGAAAGACTCTTAATATCTTATTTTCAGGTACTCTTACAAGCGATACTAAACCCGCTCTGCATTTGAATGGATCTCTATGAGAATTGGGGGGGTGGGACTAGATTAAGATGTAAATTACATGGGAATAGTATGGAACACATGGTTGGCTAAATGGTTGTAAGTCATCAAGGGTCTGAGGTATCAAACGAGCCTCAAATCATAAGTCTGCTGCCAGATATGCAGTAGATATGGATGGATCACTTTAAGGGTTGTGTCTCCTGACTTATTTTTCCATAGAGTTCAATAGAAAAATTAGTTAGGAGAAACAACCCTTAAAGTGATCCATCCATATTATATCACAATGAATAGAAAATATTCCAGATATCATAAAAACAAAAAAATGACAAGGAAATTAGAAGTTATTTATGATGAAAAATGTGTTTCATCGGAAATGGTGAAAAAAGCAAATCCTGGACCTTTAAAAAGCGAAAAAGAATTGAGCCTTACATTTGTGATTCTTTCATCGAAATGAATGGGAAATAATCCAGATATCATTAAAAAAAAATATATATTTACAAGGAAATGTATTAAGTTATTCATGATGAAAAATGTTTTGAAAAACAAAAGACAACCCTGGAACATAAAAAGTAAAAAATAATTAATTTGTGATTTCTACATAAAACACAGCAAAATAAATGCAAGTTATTATTTTCAAGTTATTTATTTTGAAAAGTGTATTTATTTAGACCCAAATAGTGAAAATATCTTCTTCGTCCAAATCAAGGACTATTCCTTGCTCTAGCCCTTTCCTTCACTCCTGAACATAAACTTGAACTTACTTCAACCCTAAAGCTTAATTTTTTTCCTAGGCCTAATTATCAGCCTGGGAGTCATTTCAATGGGACTTTTAAAATTAAATGTATGAAAAACAACGTACATAAAAGGAATTCAAAGGAAATACAAAAAATCCTTTTGAAGACATTTATTTAAAAAACGTATTTCATTGAAAATAATACAAAAAACGGCTACAGTTTTAAGCTCCAATAGCAAAAACCATTTTTGTCCTGCATATAAAGAACCCTTGTACTCACCCTTTCCCTAGCCCTGAATATAAACCTAAATTTGCCTCACCCTAATGCTTACCTTTTTCCTAACCCTTACTATCAGCTTTGGAGTCATATCCAATTCTGGATTTTTCTATGAAAATGGATGAAAAAGCATTGTTTTGAGAAAGCAATTTCCTTTCTTGTTCTCATACAGTTTTGTGGGGTAGACTCACAGAACTGTTCTGTGGGTAGAATAACCAAAGTTCCTTTCTGATGAAGGTCACAGAGTTGAGCTGAATGATATACAGGAAGTAATCCCTTTCTTCTTTACATAGTAATAGCTAGATTTGAGGCAGACACTTTCACACACAGATAAATTCTCCACCATGTATCTTGAAAATGTTTAAAACAAAACAAATATAGAGGGCATGACCTTGGTGTCCACGATGATGGTTCCAGGTTTGGGTATACCACTTATGTTAAGCTTTGCTATTAGAATAGAATAGAATAGAATAACTTTATATTTCCCAGGTGGAACTTCCGGATATTCAGAATTGCATATTCATCAGCAATGAATGGAGAATACTACTCTGGGACCCAAAGTTGTGTGATTGTCTCATACATTACCCTCCATCTTTATTCACACACTTGATAAAGATTAAGTAAGGAAGGGAAAGTACTGAAGTACTGCACACAGGTACTGAAAACAAGTACTGAAAACAGGGATGCCACTGTTGTTGACACCTGTGTTTTTTTATAATTGCATCCCCCCAAAATTCAATCAAATGCACTTAGCCAGTTTAAGGGCATATGCAATTTAAGCAAACCGGACGTTTTTAAGGACTGAAACACCAGAAAACAATATGTGGTTGGAAAGGAGGGACATCAGCATGGAGGCAGGACCTCTCTTAACCCTAATTTGTTGGGATTAAATTGTAAAACATAATGCCATGTTTTCAAAATCCTGTACCAACTTTGTGGCATGTGGGGTCATTTGTGGGGTAGCTGTATAAAATATAAGAAAATATAGGCTGACAACCTTTTTTAGTTTTTATCTCTGATTTTTTGTGGTTAATTCTGGTTGCACTTTCCTAGACAGGTTTTAAACTTTTCACAAACTTTCATTTACCTCAGGCTCTAAAATAAATGTTTCCTCACAGAGTTTTAATATTCAGGGATAAAAGGCTAGTCAATTGGAAGACACACAAATGGCAACACAATTTCTCTATTACAATAGTTTTGTGTCAGTTTAAACTTTTGGTGCCAATTTGACCCCAAACATAAAAGGCGTCTTAAAATGTCAACATAATATGAGGGTTAAGGGACCCTGCACATATTATAATCAATTTCCAAATCATGTCCTCATAAAAAGTGAGACAAATGTCATAGAAGTTGTGAAATATTTCCATTGATCAGACTATGAAAATATGTTTAGTTGAATAACAATTTTGGCCTGGAGCCTGAATTAAATCATTTGTTCTAACCCTTGACTAATAATTAAGTTCAAGTACAGGCCACAGTTACTGCTTCAATTCAAAATAGCTTTGAGTGAATTCTAATGGCTTCCACACATATGTCACTAAAAGACACTATTAAAAACAGGTGTGCATGCTTTGATTTAATGAAGGCAGCAGTCAAACGACAACTTAAAAGAAAAAAAACGCATCAAAACATTACAGCAGCGGCGGCGGCAGCAGCAGCCATTTGTCCTGCGAGGGAGCGTAGAGCGGTGCCTTATACTTTCAGACGCCGTTGGAATTTCTGCCAGATCTGCCAGATCATCTCCTTCAGAATTGTTATCATTTTGATGGAGACAGCATAAAATTCTCATGTCGGCTTCTCGTGAAGGATCACTGTACAAGGCGGCGTACTTGCACGCAATCATCCCCCGTCTGTGGAGACGAAGGTCTGCGCTGCTTTGGCATTCTACGCTGGTGGCTCCTTTCAAACTACAGTGGGAGAAATTGCTGGTGTGAGCCTGTCAACCATAAGTAACACGTGACGTTACAGATGCTCTTGCGGAGGTTGGCTGGCAGTTTATTAAATTCCCATCGCCAAAGGATCATCGGAAGGTGAAACGGTAATTTTATGACATTTCAGTTTCCCTGGTGTTTCTGGGCGCCATTGATTGCTCCCACATTACAATCAGCGAGCCCAGGGATAACCTGCATTTTTTTTCTACAATTGAAAACATGTTCCCTCCCTCAATGTGCAAATTACTGTGGATGGAAATCTAAAAATAACTAGCATTGTGGCACATTTCCCTGGTGCCTGACATTACTCCTACATTTTGAGGCTGTGAGATTTTACAAAAAGCTCACATAGATACCTTGGCACAGGGCACCTCCTTTTTTTTATTTTTATTTTTTATTTTTTCCCAAAGGTACCATAACAATCTAACAATTCCTTTAGGAATAAATTTCTCTTTCCATTCCTGTTGCAGGTGACAGTGGCTATTTTTGGTTGTTCCCACCACTGGGCAACCCCATCATGCCAGTAGAGTATAGCTATAATAAATTCCTTGTTGTAGAGGGAAGCTTTGGTCTCCCGAACAGTTGGTTTCAGCGTTTGGACCACTCGGGTGGAACCCTACAGTATACGCGCCCGAGAAGCGTGGACTAAGACTAGGTAGTCTTCCTATAGAAATGGCCTGTTCTGCTCTTTACCAACACTTATCCAGGAAGGATGAAAGTGCCTGGTCAGGCTAAACTTGGTAACACTGATATTTCCTCATCTCCTCTCCCAACACTGCCATAGCTCTACAAATAAGGGAAAGGTGGGTGAAAGATTATTAACTGGCTTGCCAAATACATCTACTCTGGTAAGATAAGAGGTAACAGCTGACAAGGTCTTAATGTTTAATACTTAATGTAGTTTAAATCCTGGGCTAATCCTGTTAGGCAATGAATACCTAAATCTGGAACAGGATCAGCTTAATTCCACTCATTTTTATTTACCTTTTACAAATACAACAGACTTTCTCCTTCTGTGTGTTGTGCCTTTCACGGTAATATCGTTTGGTGCAATTGTCCTGCCAGACTTGAGATTAAGCGCAGGGATCAACTCCTTAATCCTCTCGTTGTAGTCAATGGCATAACATCTGATTCCCTTGTCTACTCGAATAACAGGTGGAAATATACCGCCAGGCCTTAAGTATGCTGGCGTCTCTCCGTAAGTTCATAAAGTTGTGAAATTTCCTAATGTGCCGTTTGAAGGATGTGCTTACGTTCAAACCGCAGCCACCACAGAGGAATGAAGGTCCCAAACTAAATAATAACCTCAGAATAATGGCATAGATTAATGGTGTTTAAGGGATTTTGTGGAAAACTCACAATTCTGAAATGGAAAGTACTCATCAATGAGGACTTTGAGACATGCCATCTGATCTGCAGTAATCATTAGTGTATAAATATAGCCAACTTTTCGTCTTAGGAGCAGAACCAACAGCCATACATCATTAGCTGCTCAATTTTTGATTCTGTCTCCCATTAATAGGGACATCTCTCTCTAAATGTACCAATTTTGGACAGCATGTCCACTTTGCTTCTCACTGCCTGGGTTGATCTCAGGGTTTTTTTTTCATCTGTGTCATTCCTAAGGAATTAAATTGGATGATCAATCTATTAAATTCTATCGATGTAAAATGTTTCTCGTGATTCACTAAATGATAAATAATCAGGGTAAGGTGAAAAGAGACAATGCCCTTGAACAGGTCATGACCAATGCGTGGAGAAAATCCACGAAAATACCAAAATTTGACAAGCATGAAAATACCAAATCTAGCTGAATACATCGTCAAATTTAACAGTCCATGAACTGTCTGTGTCACTAGCTTTCATTTCTGTGCATGTTGTTATGACGAGTAAAGCGCTCTTTTTGTACTAGTCAACACTGGACTAAACTGAAATTTGTGCCTGTCAAGGTCACAATATTGACAGAAATATGTGCTCCTACTAAACATTTCCACAAAGCCTCCAATATCGTAAGATCCGAGATTATCCCCAGCTTTGGCACATAAAGCAGCTCTCAAAACTTGTCCATATGCCACAGCAACAACATTGTCCTCAAGCCCCTTGAGATCTTTTATCAATGGGTTCGGAGCTAATTCCTGTCTAAAATATTTAAAATCTTGTTCCCTGCCCAGAAGTGGCAGCTGCATGCGATGAATATTTGATCTGTTATAAGGCAAAATGTCATCTATATTAAGATGGATTGCGAGTACCTTGTGTTTCTTTCTCCCTCAACCGTGTGGATTTACAACCGCAAACGATGCAGCATTAAGGCTAAATAAAACACATCCATTTTAAATAAGGCCTCGTCTACAATATTCTGTCCATCCCAAATATCTTGAAAACTGTCCCTATTGGAAAGATGAGTGTTCTCATACTGTGGCTTGAATAATTCTAAAGCAAAATGGACATTAGGTGTTTTTATAGGGACCTACTGGGCAACATACTTTCCCAGAATCATTACTGCCTAAATATAAGGGCACCAGTTGAACATAATTGAAATAATTTTTACAGATAGTCTTCTGTCACTGATCTGTTCATAAACCACTATTGCAGAACTTGACAAGGTCCTCTTTTTTTAGGTCTCGGGTATGTTTGTGTGTGTGGTAGCCTCAGGAATTAGAAACTAACAAAACTATTTGGCACATCATTGCCGTATCTGTTGGCTGAAAATGAGTACTTCTCAAAGACCATTATAAATGTGGATTGGACGTCTGGGACAACGTAGGCATGCCCCTTGGTCATGCTGCAAGAATATGTTTTTGGAGAAAATGATTTGTAGATTCTTTTATGATGTTGAATATCCAATACCCAAAATAAAATTAACTTCAATGCAGATTTCCATAACACCATCTAACACTATACCTATGTAGCCAAAGAAACCACAAAAACATCTTGTGTTCTTCTTTGATCAGGCATCGACTGAAGGCACTTCACATTTTTATATCACACAAAGTAAACAGAATCAAACACGTTGAGTTTGCTGTTAAAATGCCAGGAGTAGCAGCTCTGAGCTGCTTATAAAAATTACCAGAAAGAACTAGAAACATCCAAGCCCTCAGACATCACAGCCGGCACACAACCAACCACACCTTCTGTTCTTATTGTCTTCACTTTCTGGGCTACATTCTCTCATCCTTATAACCCGTCTTCCTAGCATTCTCATTTGGTAATTTATGTATAAATGTCTACAGAGTCTATGCAGAGATACATACAATATTACAGTGTATCACGAAAAACTCACGGTTAGGGAACTGTACTTGGCTTGTAGCCAGAAAGTTGTGAGTTCGAATCTGGGTCTGGATACCGCCGTTACAGGAAGAAATTCAATCTGGGTTGCTTCAATATATGCCCAAGCGCATATTTTTTTAAACAATATCTCAGTGAATAAGGCATAAGCAATGCACAAAGCATGGAAAACTGATTACACAGTCTGAATGTCATAGTTTTGCATACTGTACACACAGCCCCATCGAACAAAGGCCGTTGACATTGAACAGAACAAACAGACGGCACGCAAATCGGCCAGCAGTGCGAGCTAGCCGAAGACAGACCAAAAGTCGATGGGAAAACCCGTGTTGTGTGCTCCCTAGGGCGAAGGGTTTGAAACAGGTTGCCGTTTCGCTCGTGACGAAGCGTGAATCAATGGGCGCATTAGCGGATTCCTCGCGTCGTCACCACTGTTACGCAGCCAGGGCTTGCAAAGTGCATCCCCGCAGTCCCACGCACGCCTCCATCCTTGGAGGTGTCAGCCTTAATCATGGACCAGAATTAGTGTGCGAGCTGGTACATGCGGGTGGAGGGGGCTGGCTCCTGTTGCAATATCCTGTGCCAAAATCCCATCTCTGAAACAACGAATGTGTGAAGTGACTCAAAGCATTCCTGGCGTTTTCCAGCATCCCTTTCATTTTTTGCATGGGGCGTCTGTGTGTCAAGGGTTTCTGGCGGAGGGACCATCTTATGAGGAAAGATGGTTAAACCTGTGAAACTTCTGAAAACGAGCAAAGGTTTGTGTGTCTACAATGGCATAGAATTCAAACACAACAGGACCCGGAATACACGACCCCAAAATGTATCACACGCTCCACTCTCTTAACTACATACAATTCATTTAAAAAAATCATTTAAAAAAAAATAAATAAAAAAATGCTCAGTACGGTTACAAATTAGATCAAGTTTTACCGCCTTGAACTGAACTATAGGCGTACCAGACTGAGTTGTCCTCCAACCTGAAGTCCATTTGGTGAAAATGAGAAAGTATTTCCCAAAATAGACACTAAGGGGCAGTATAACCTTGCTTTCAAAGCCTACAGTCATGCATTTACAGACAAAAGCCAGTCATGCATTTATTTGGGTTAAGTTAAACAATTACATACGATGTGTTATTCAGTTAAATGCCAAGAACAAAACAATTTCTTTATATACAAAATAAATAACTATAAATGTCTGATTCCATACACTGTAGCTGTGGTCACTGTAGATGTTGGTCAGTATGAGGTGTGCAGGAGGAGTCAGTCAACACTTTTGCTGTCAATCTCTCTCAAATAACGATTGTATTTTGCTATGGCCAGGTGCAGGTGACTGACTGGGTCAATATGTTTTTTGAGTTAATTAGTTTTCTGCGCTAACACAATTCTCCTCAAAAGTCCAATGAAGAATTACCATGACAAAAACACTTGGGTTTCAGCCTTTCTGAGGCTGAAATGCTGTTTGAGTGGACATTAGGTGATCACTTAAAGGTTGCATTGAATAAAAGATAAGGGATTTCACACGTGTTCAAATGATGTTCTTCTCTTAAAGAAGTGAGCTTTAGAATGGGCCAGGCAATTGGGCAGTCTATCAAACAACATTTAATAATCAATCCGTGGTGTCTATATCTGTAGACTGCATTGCCATGACAGCACTATCAATTGTACATAGTACAAAATAAAGTATATTTAAAAAAAATCTTGTTACAAAGTAAAATTATGCACTGATAATTATGAGACAACAGTAGAATGAACTATAATGGGCTTGGTCAGGCAGGCACCAGCAGTTTGAGTGTGTGTATATGACTAAAGCAATCTAGAGGAAGTACCTTTAGCTGAAGAGCACAATGGCAATCCCTGAGAACTGAACCTGCAATAATTATACTACATTGCCGCAGTTGAACTATATAGTATATGCACGTATATGTGTATAGTAAAACCTGAGGGATCTAGTTTATAGCCACTGTCGATGTCAGTCATTATATACTGGCACTGAGCGATCATCTTCATCGTACTCTTTCAAGATGGCGATGCCACTGCCCGCAGAGCCTGAGTAGTCCACCCAGTGAACTTGCAAGCGTGAAGCCGGTATTATCGATACGTCACAGCCTTCCCAGTCGCCAGGTCTGAAGCAGCCTTCCCAGTCGCCAGGTCTGAAGCAGCCTTCCCAGTCGCCAGGTCTGAAGCAGCCTTCCCAGTCGCCAGGTCTGAAGCAGCCTTCCCAGTCACCAGGTCTGAAGCAGCCTTCCCAGTCGCCAGGTCTGAAGCCATTGAAGCATTTAGAGCATATTCTGGAACCGGGCTTGCGACTGAGTTTTCAACTTCCATCAACAAAGCGAGAGTTGACTGATGTTTTTTATGGAAGAGGAGTGTAGCATTCTTTCCTCCTGCTGAAGGCCCCCCCCCCCATTCTGCAATCTGCGCACAGCCCTGACTGTTTAACATAAATGTCATCGTTTGATGTATTGTACAAGAGGCAAAAGTTCACATGCAGTTCCTGGACAGGTTACTGTAATAAATGTAGTGTGATAATAATCGTATTGGATAAGTGAGGCTCCGCCCCGTCAGCCAAGCCTCAAATAGCTGCAGCCTTCGCCCGACGGTGCCAGTGCTTCTGTGCCGCGAAAGGCGTATCCGTCTGGCCTGGCCCGGCCATTTTTCGGAGAGGCGATCCGCGTCACGTGCCTTTGGGCCCTGGAGCTGCACAGAGTGGGAGGGGATGAGTCATCCGGCCCTCTCAACGAGTAATAACTGCGAAATAATAATTAAGGCTCAACGAGGACGAACTCGGGAACTTTGAACGGAATAACGATTTAATGGACGTCGTCGTGTGCCCGTTCGCAGGCACAAATCGTAAACGTGTTTGCGCCCAATTTCCTTTGCTCGAATCAGCGTATTTCTGCGAGCGACTGCAGGCTGTAATGAGTGAGGTCAGCGTTAACAGCTGTTTCGCTGCCGCTCTTTTCCAAAAAGCAGCCAATTAAATCTCGTCTGTTTTCCGTGCGTGTGCACAGTGCTTAAGCCACAGGTGTAATTATTCAATTTCGTAGTAAGACGTGGGAAAGTTCAGTCTTGGGCTACGGTAATAAGAAAGAAAAAAAAACGCACCTGGCCCCTAATGAGGCAGCTGTGGCTGAAGCGCAGCTAAATAAACGCAATATTTTTTATATAAACAATCGCACCCCGCTCCATTCACCTTCTCCGTCAGACACACACACACACACACACACACACACACACACACACACACACACACACACACACACACACACACACACATGCGCAAGCACTCTGAAAAGCGGAAGGTATGATAAGAAGCTCTGAAGTGTCAGGAGAGGAGTGGTGTTTCTGAGTGAGTTTAAGGTTCTGATGGGGCTCTCTGGTGCTGTGATGGTAGATGGAAGCGCTCCAGGATTCACTCACCATTCTCAAACAAGCGACAATAAAAAGCAGTATACCTGTATACAGTGCAGTCCTTAAGTATTTTGGCAGTGACACAATTTCTGTTGTATTGGCTCTGTACACCAGCACAAGCAAGAACACATTGGCGAGCTCAGCAATCGCAAACAACCTTTTAGTGGATGACCTTAGAATACTTTCAATTGTGAAGAAAAACTCCTTTTCAACTGTCGAACAGATCAAGAACACCTGCCAGGATATAGGCATAGAAGTGTCAAAGACTAATATAAATAGAAAACTCCGCCAGCATAACCTCAGATGGTTCACTGCAAGATGCAAACCACTGGTAGGCCTCAAGAACAGAAGGGCCAGGTAAAACGTACATTTAAAAAAGCCTTTAGAGTTCCGCAACAAACTCTTATGGACAGATGAGAAGAGTATTAAACTATACCAAAGTGGTAGAAAGAGAAATGTGTGGAGAACGAAAGGAATTGCTCATGATCCAGATGGCAGCAGCAGGATGAATTCTGAAGTGCACAGAAACATCTTATCTGCTCAGATCCAACCAAATGCCTCAAAACTCATCGGATGCTTCACCTTACAGCAGGACAATAACCTGCTAAAGCAACCAATGAGTTTTCCAGGGCCAAAAAAAATTGAATGTCCTTGACTGGCTAAGTCAATCACTCTACCTGAAACCAATGGAACGTGCGTTTCACTTGCTGAAGACAAGACCACAGGCAAAATTCCCCAAAACAAGCAGGAACTGAAGATGGCTGCTGTACTGGCCTGGCAGAACATCACCAAGGGAGATACACAGCATCCGGTGATGTCTATGTGTCCCAGCCTTAGGCAGTCATCAAATGCAAAGGATATGCAACAAAGGACTAAACATGGCTACTTTCATTTACATAACCTTAATATGTCCTAAATACTGTATTATGGTGCCCTGAAGTGGGTGGCTATGTATAAAAATTGTAATTTTTACAACCAAAATGTATAGAGATAAAATATGTGCTGGAACACTGCTATCTTGCAGCGCAGAAAACTTTAATATTTCTTTATATTTAGCTCTCGCGCCTCATTTGTCAACACCTGCAAGCACGCTTTTCAGGTGTGCCATGTGCCGTCTTTTTTTAAAAAGACCAAAATGTATAAAAATACCCTTTAATAAAAGCTGAGAATCTGCGCTTTACCGACATGTGAATTGTTTGATTACAAATTTAAAATTGTTGACTACAGAGCCAAATCAAGAAAAAACGTCCCAAACATTATGGAGGGAACTATATATACACACCATCCTTATAGGAAAGTCAATGTACAGTGGGTAAACATGGGAATAAATCAAGCAGACAGCTGAGGTTGGTGATTGAAATATCATCCTGACATAAGGCTATATATATATATATATATATATATATATATATATATATATATATGTATATATATATATATATATATATATATATATATATATATATATATATATATATATATATGTCCTTGAACAACTGAGGCAGCATTCACATCAGAAATCCTTACTTGAGGGAAACATACATAACACACATGTTATATACATCCTATTTATTCATCCAGATTGACATGTTATAAGAGGCTAGGGTTGAGCATGCATAGGGGAGAAAAGGCCATGGAGACACTCAGGGTTGGAACCAAAAACCTTGTTTTCTGTTATCTAAGCTGATTCTCCATGTTGGCTCTTTCAGCCGTAGAGCCGTAAATCAGTGAAAAAAAATGATGACACAGAGAATGCAATCTGGACATACACGCTCTTCAGAAAAAAGCCTGCTTTCGAAAGGTGGGAGACATGCTATGTGACCAGACATGAGAACTCTTCTCTGAAGAACACGGATCTCGTTTGATCCGAGCCTAATGCGTAGCAGCGTGCGCTGGCATCATGTTAACAGAAGCGCACAGATTGTAGACTGACCGTGGGAGTGTGTGACACGCACTGTGTCGTGTCGCGACAGGCATGAGTGTTCCACATTTTTTAAATGTTTTTTTTTTTTTTTTTCCTGTTTTTGATACGTAAATAATAAGACTCAATGAAATGCTAATGGCGTGCGGTGTCATTACGGCACATCTATGTAACGTGCGTCACGTGTGACAAACGGTGCGCTACAATTCACCCCTGCATTTCTTGTGACCCATTAAGACTCTGATGCAGCAATTGAGAGGCGTGGTGGGTTTAACATAATGAGCAGTCCTCTCTGGTTCCTTAAGACCCTAAACCCAACATTACATAGGAAGAGCTGATTGCGGGGCAGCGCAGCACGGGCTGGAAACATGCCTTCAGATGAAAGTGCTTGTTTGCCATCTGTGTGCAGCTGTGTGATGTCATATTTGAGAAAGGGGGGGGGGGGATGGGGGTGGAGTTTGAAAGGGCATTTGCATCAGAGCCAGAAAAAATTTAACTGTGATGTCATCTTACTCCATTATGCCTGGGTACATACGTACGTTCCAGTCCTGTCCAACCTTTAGAAAGTAGAGGCAGAAAGAATGCGATGGCGGGAAGGGTTGAGGGAGGAGCACTCAGGGTCGCAGGGTCGCTGCTCACCTTTGTACTGATGTCAGAGCTTCCTGCTTCCTCCCAAAGCCTGGAAGGCCTTCAGGACCATGGACAGCAGCATCGCCTAAAGGCAGCACAGCTGAGGCTGACTGTAGAGACATCACAGGTAAACGTGATTGGTTGCCAGTCTTAGTCTTGCTCACGGCTCACTTTTGTTGAGCCTGGGCTTTTGGGGAGAGATCTTCATTGACACAGCTGTGGAACGAGTTGACTCTTCCAGAAGAAGAGCCGGAAGAAGGGGGGAGAAAAAACCCCCACTATGCATCCATGTTGTGTTTGTTTTGCAAATTGTTTGTGTTTTCCACCATTTCCGTGTGCCTGTCTGGTTTGTTGTATGTTTAGTGTGTGCCCCGTCGCCACCCTGCTTGGAGGCTGCTCCTAGTCAAGTATGAAAAACACAGTGAGTCACAGGCAAACACAAGAGTAAAACCTGCTTCCCTTTGTCCTAAATGGAGCACATGTGTTAATACAGCTCTTAATCGTCCACTAGTCCAGCGAATCTTAGCACGCTGATGTATTAGGACGGAAGTGGACTGACACTCACGATCTGGTACGCATTAGTCATTGTGTCGGCAGGAAACATTACCCGTTTGCTCAGCGCGTGTCAGTTAACGGGTTGCTTGTCATCTATATTTGGCAAGCCATTAGCAAGGCTCTTTTTTGTTGGTTTGTTTAGAAGCAGTTGAGGTAAAAAATTACTTGCTCAAGGGTAACAGAGTCAAACCGGCAAGCCCCCCAGGCCCCGGGACCCGGCGCCCACCCGCCCGTGTCACCGAGCACGGCGAAACCGCGGCGACCCTGCACCGTTACTCCCTCCCTCCGCCTCCCGCCACTTAACCTCTCTGCCTCGCCTCGGCTCGTCCGGTCTCGGGCGAGCTCTAATGTTCTCCGGCAGTACGTTCCTCTCGGGACGGCCTCCATTACCGGCTCCCCGAAACCGCGGCGGCATGCAGACGAGCCGCCAGCAGCGAGCGGCGCGGAGGCCCCTTTTCCAGTCGGTGTGAGCCCCGTGATCGACAGATCAAAACGAGCACCTGCAGCTGCCTTTTTTTTGGTTCTCTTTTTTCCCCCCGGTGCGAAACAAAAAAAAAAGAAGAGAAAAGACTAAAGCCTAACGACCCGGGAAAAACGAGCGAGCTGTAAGTCAGGAGCGGGAAAGCGCGGAAGCTTCTGGGAGCCCGATGCGGGGGGGGGGACGTGATGTGAACTGAAGTGCGAGCGTCGGTTTATAGAGCCCCGTCTCCGTCTCCGAGCGAGAACTTCCAAAGGCTTTTACAAAAGGGGAAGTTTTAATGAGACGACTTCCCCTCTATGTACGGTGAATGGGTGCGGGCGCAGTAAGAGCCGGTTATGCTGTTAATTTACCAGCGCCAGCAAGGCGAGAGCAGGAGAAACCCCGGAGCAGACTTTCGACACGTGCGCTACGTGAGCTGTTCTGCAGTTAATAACACAGTCAATTTCGTATTTTTTACTTGGCTGCGATGGTGGAAGGGATTCATGTTGCTTGTACTGGAGCGATGAACGTAAGGCCACAGCCTCTGGGATATTTGGGTTTAGGGTGAGCCAGGTGGTGGTGGGTATACATTATGCACAGTTCTGGGTTTCATAGGAGTGGTAATGAAGAAATGTCCACACAGCAGAGGTCTCTGTAGCACACATATAGAACCATAGATGTGACATATGTCATAGTTAGTACATAGTGGTACAATTTTAGAGACCATACCCAGGTAAGATGGCGGCCAGTAACCATGGTTTTATATCTATCAGCCAATCATCAGCTATCTGGCTTCTGAGACCCGATTATGACATCACAGTGGGTTAGAAAGTACATGCCACTTTGCCATAGGTTCCTATTATAGCTGTACCCAGGTAAGATGGCGGCCAGTAACCATGGTTTTATATCTATCAGCCAATCATCAGCTATCTGGCTTCTGAGACCCGATTATGACATCACAGTGGGTTAGAAAGTACATGCCACTTTGACATAGGTTCCTGTTCCTATTATAGCTGTACCCAGGTAAGATGGCTGCCAAATTGTTCCATTTCAGAATTCCAAATTACTATTACATTGCATATGATGTCATATCTATGGTAGCACATACCACAGCTTCACCCCTTTGGAGAAGTTGCCTCAGTAGGGAAAGTCTTTATTGATCATAATCCTGACTGTTTTAAGCACCTTCTCTCCCCTCGCACCCATTGTAGAGTAATTAGGCTGATGCATTTAAGCTTTCCCTTTCGGTTTTATCCATCCATCCATTATCTAACCTGCTTATTCCTGGTCATGGTCGCTGGGGGGCTGGAGCTTATCCCAGCATGTATTGGGCGAGAGGCAGGCACTCTGTTTCATATTTACAATATTAAAGATTATATTTGTCTATGCACTTTTTCTTGCAATAGAAGGTATCAGTATTAAAAAGCTCTTTGATCATTTTTAATAACTAAGGTACAAGGTATGAGTCAGAACTAAACTCACATTTATCAATTGTGTGTAAAAAATAAAAACTACAGTTGCTTTTCATTGTAAGGACAATAAAACTAGTCTTCTTTAATTATCCCAGTTTGTCAGTTGTGTCCATTCATTTACTTTTAAATTTCTCAATTTGTAGAGAGGAGGGGAATCAGCAGACTGTCAGGGCTGGTGGAAGAGGACCCAAACAAGACAGGACTGAATAAAGAGAAGTTCTTAAGAGGGGAAAAACAGCAATGCAAAGTAAAACAGGCAAGGTCAAAATCCAGGAAGGCACAGCAACAGGACAGTGTCAAAAAATCGAAGTCACAGAATGGGCAGGGGTCAAAACCGGAAAGGCACAGCTGAGGTACAAAAACAGAATCCAAAAATCAGGGGCGCGAGAACACAGGCAGAAGTAAAAAAAACAGGAAAACCCAGACACGGAAAACAAAAACAACAAAGGAAAAAGACTAGGAAAACCAATACAAAACTGACAGAAACTCAGGAAACCAATACAAAACTGACAGAAACTCAGTAAACCAATACTAAAACAGAACAGACAACTGGGGAAAGCAACAGGTACTCAAAGAAAGTGGCACCACAGAGGCAAAACAACGGTGACAAACTCATGACAAAGGACTGCCAGCACAGAGTATAAATACACTGAGGGAGACAGGAAACAATGAGATTCAGGTGTGAGGAGCCGGGAAGGGCAAATGACAGCCAGGTGTACGTAATGAGACAATGAGGAGAGCAGATAATAAAATAACAAGGGAGAACGTAAGACACGGACTGGACTAGAACCAAATACATAGAGATAACATGACATGGACTCCAATAAGACAAGTGCATACAAGGAATAGGAAAGCGGAAACGAGAGTCAGCTGTAGTTAATAGAGGAACAAAAGAAAAATAATTAGTGATAGAACAGGCAGAAAGAGAGACAGCTGCAGCGAGGAAAGAAGATTAGTAAGTTAGTAGATCAGTAGAAAACCCTGATTCTATGGCGTTAGTAGATGAATAGATTAGTATTATATACAAGTTAGTCATTAGTAGATTAGTAGACCCTAATTCTAAGTTGTTAGTAGTTGTTAGTTAATTAGTATTATTTACAATGAAGTAATTAGTAATGAAGGAAGCACATGACAGAGGAAATACAGAGAAAAACCGAAATCACCAAAGACTACCGAATAGTGAGACGAAGACAGGGGAGTGACGACAAAGCAAACACGGAACAGTGCGACCAAAAATAAATACATGATCAGGAAATAAATAAAAACATAAGAAACATAATACAAACTAACAAACAAAATTCGGAGTCCTGACACAGACAGATGTAAACGCCCGCTTCTGCACGGTCACTCGTACCCGTGGTTGCCTCAAAACTGAACAAGAGGAAAAAATCCAGAGGACAACGTTTCTCGTGAAGAAAAAGAAAGCCGCACAATACCGCTCCAGATCACCTTGCACCTTGCGGGAAATTATGCTCACTGTTTGAACGTGTGAGAAGAACAGGGTGGCCTTTAAAGGGCATATCGCATATCCACCATGAATTTAACATCACTACAGTGAGCCGCACATCACCGGCCTGACAATGAATGCCTGATAACAACATGCACCATAGGGTCAGCATGTCACTGTGCGTGCCATTCAATGATTTGTTATAACAGAAAAACATGTAGGCAAATTCAAAATCCTGTCACAGTATCACACCCGGCTTCTGTCCCAGAATACAACCAGGCATTCCAAATGTGGACAATTGCCAAATTGTTAAATTGCTGGGCTTGAACACATTACTTCAGTTGATCAGCTAAAGTACATTTTAAAATCTCATTATTCTTTAATCGTATTCTTTGTTAAAGCATTCTTGATAAGTTAAACACATAAAAGGAGACCCAACATGCTTTGCTGGCCTGCAGATCTAACACAGGGGTTCCCAAACCGGTCCTGGGGCTCCCCTGTGTATGCTGGTTTTCGTTGCAACCAGTTGCAATCCCAGAATTTTAACAAGCTGTTAATTTTTCTTAATTAGGTGCTTGTCATGTTTAGAGTAATTATTTGCCCTCTTAAGCCACATTATATCAGAAATAGCTATGGATGCCATGTAGAATAAACACCCATGTTCACATTGTGCTTATTGTGCTTATTGTGCTATATTATTTAAAAGAGATAAGAAAATTATTTAACAGATCCATTTAAAGACTGATTTGAATCAATAGGCTCCTAATTGGTGAAAGTGTGGAAACATGGCCACTAAAACTAACCATTTGGTAGATAATGAAGAATTCAAACACAAAGCAAATGACAACGAGCCAAACCTGCATTGGGTTAATAAGCTTAAAAAAAATTAATTATGAGTTAAACACATGTGTTCAACAACCTAATTAGGAGCCTATTGATTCACTTCACTCTTTAATTTGATCAGTTAAAACACATAATATTGTAACCTCTTTTTATGAAATTGTTGCAATATAGCACAATAAGCACAACGTGAACATGGGGAGTTTATTCTACATGGCATGCATAGCTATTTCGGACATAATGTGGGTGAATAATTCCTCTAAACATGAAAAGCACCTAATTAAGAAAAATTAACAGCTTGTTAAATTCTGGGATTGCAACTGTGGTTGCAACGAAAACCAGCATACACAGTGGGGCCCGAAAACCAGCATACACAGGGGGGCCCCCAGGACTGGTTTGGGAACCCCTGTGCATTTAACCTGTTTGTTCTTCTTGTTTCTAGTTTCGCCCGTCCAAGCCTGCTCCCTGTTCCTGTTTGCTCCCTGTCATCTGCCCTGCCAGCCTTTATTCCCCAACCCTGCATCCAGTCCTTCACCTATAGCTCCCCTGTCTGTTTGCTCGCTCGCTTTAATAAATATTCACTCAGAGTTTTGCCTGAGTCTGCCTCGGAGTCCTGCGTTTGGGTCCATACCAGTGTTTGTACTGCAACAACTTTGTCTCTAACCGTGGAATTTGGAGTTATATATGCTTTAGTATGCTAGGCAATGTGCTACCTGATGGGAACAGGATTTGACCATAAGTCGAACTGGATTTTGAAGTCAAATTTGACGGAGAAATTAGCTAAAGGTTAATAACTATCTTTTGATTGGGGAAGTCTTGTGAAGGAGTGTTTGGGGAGTTTAGGTTGGGCAAGGCAGAATAAAATGGCAGGATTATTTAATGGGAGGACCAACATTAGCATGTGCTGAAAAATACTTTGGAGTAGCAGTTTATCTATCCCTATTTAGAGCTAGGCACTGTGCTGTAGAAGTTAAAAAGAAGGCATTTTTAGGGGGAGGGGGGTCTGAGATTTATAGCCAAACCTATAAATCAAGAGGTTAGACCATTTTGAGTCGTGTGTGCAGTCCTGCTGTCCACTTTGTAGGAAAGCTACAGAAGGGTCTGAAAAAGTATAAAGGGCAACTAAAATGATTCCTGGTATTAAATGTAGACATGAGGAACGATTCAACACTTCATCCCTTCAGAAGGCCACAAGGGGATTAATAAAATGGGGAAAAGTTATTAACTACAAAAGATTTGTCAGGTTGAAGTCTGTCAGTAAAATAAGGGAGCGTAGTTAGTACTTTGTAAAGGTAAATTCTGCACTGATATATATACCGATATCAATTATTTTTTCCACGAGTTATCATCGTGTGGAACAGCTTGCCAATTCATTCAGTTGGGCTGAATGGCCTGTTCTCCTCACGGTGTACTCATATTCTTTTTTGGAGAACTGAATGGCCATCAGTGAATGTTGAAGAATGAACACTATAGTGCAGTGTTAAGGCTGAACAGAGTTCAGGCCATAGCCAGCTGTGCCCTCTGATGGGAAATTGGACTTATTTCAGGGAGTCATAAATCAGGCATTCATTACTCACACCTGAGAGGGGGAGGGGGAGAGAGAGACACACACACACACACACACACACACACACACACACACACACACACACACACACACACACACACACACACACACACACACACACACACACACACACACACACACACACACACACACACACACACACACACACACACACACACACACACACACACACACACACACACACACACACACCGGGGGTGGCATCACACCCTGGCATGAAAGCCAGGAGAAAACCAGGAAAAAGGGAGGTGGAGATTTCTCAGTGAAGTATTTCCAATATGCAAACCTGAGAAGGTGTGGTATAATCACGTCACGTGGTGCCTTTTTTAGAGGTGAATTAGCCCTTTAAACACTTCTCCTCTGGATCAGGGCAACTCCCAACCCCTCCACACCCCATCCCCCTATGCAGACACGAGACACCACTCGGTCCTCAATGGAAAAAATAACCATGTTCAGCACTTTGGCTTTCATAAGATGAAGAGACTAAAACCAGTCCAATCTGTTTCCCGTGACAACAGGATGCAGCTGGACATTTCGGGGGAGGGAGAGGGAAGGAGGGAGAGAGCGAGGGAGGAAGAGAGGGAGGAAAATAACTCGTAGGTTAACGGGACACACAACGCTGCTGATGTGGAGGAGCACGTTGTTCTTCTCAGGAGTGCAATGGCCTTTTCGCCTCTTTCTTTCACCAGGCTCAAGCTAAAAGAACAAAAGCTACTTTTCTGTAACAGGGTCACATGGCACTGGTGGACCTTGGCGGTAGGTGGAAAAGTGTGACCCACCAGAAAATGACAGCCTTGAACCTGTGTGTTTCACACAATGAAAAATGCTGACGGAAGGACGTAGAGGATTGGACAGTAGGAAGTAGAGAGCTAGACAGGAGGAAGTAGATCCTCCAATGGCACATTTGAGTAGCATTCTCTCTCTCTCCTTTCCACACACACACACACACACACACACACACACACACAGACTCTGTAACTGCTGACACTGTGTCCGATTTTGCATGCTCATCTCGATGGAAGCAGCATAGAAGTGTGCATTAACACACAAACACACACACACACACTCCTGGCAGGAACTGCATGCCAGAAGAGTGGAATGGCCCAGATGGTGCTCTCTTTCTTTCCATCCCCCTTTCTCCATCCTTTTCCCTTCTGCCTCTCTCTCACTCTCCTTCACTTTCTCTCTCCCCCTCTCTATTTCTCTCCCTCCCATTTATCTCTCCTTCTCTCTCTCTCATGTGCTGAGCAGTGACATGATATGAACTCATTTAAAAGAACAAGAACCTGCAAGCTGTTCTTGCCCCCAACTTCTTCCTGTCCAGCCCCCAACTTCTTCCTGTCCAACTTCTCTACTTCCTCCTGTCCAGCTCTTTACTTCCTCCTGTCTATCCCCTTTATACAGAGAGGGCCTTCCTAAAGCTTTTTGTTTGCATTGCTACAGCAGGAAAGTCGTTATCGATAAGTAATAAGCGTTTGCTTGAGTTGTAGTGAGAAGATTGACCTTAAAGCCAGTATATCATGCTTCATGCCACATTTGAGAATACAATTTAATAAAACGTGTGTTACATAATAGATACTGTAGTAATGCATTTTATATATGATCATGTGATTGTAATACATTCATTATAAATGCAGAATAAATAAACAACATCGCTTGCGTTTGCAACAGAAGGATTCATTGTTCAGTGTTTTTCAATCAGACATCTTTCCTCACTCTTCTTGTGTCAAAGCTACAAAATCTGGCAGCTGGTCTTGAAGAATCTCCTTTATCTCAAAATCCTTCGTACTCAACCTTGCTTTTCTCCCGGCAATAGCAAGCCTTACACTCCAAAAGAGATTACCTGTACTCAAAACTTTCTCTCAAAAACATGTGTGTGTGTGTGCTTGCCTGTGTGTGTCTCTGTGCGCCTGTGTGTGTGTGTGTGTGTGTGTGTGTGTGTCTGCGTGTGTATGTGTGCGGGTGTGCATGTGTGTACCTTTGGATACAGCAGGGATGACTAATCTAGGATTAAACCCCATATCCCTCTGGTTATGAGCTCATCAGTCTCCTCACCAGTGCGGCAACTCAAATTAACCCACGTAGCCAATTCTCCTCCTCCCCTCCTCTCAGTGCTATAGCCGGTCTGTCCACAGGTTTCAGTCCTCCAGACTGCGGCCCTCAGGGACCTCTTATCCCTGTTTGCTTCTGGGAGAAAGCAGAGACAGAGAGATATATAACGTCCTTGTAGAGATGATTCATGTACAGTATGACAAAAAAATAATGCCAACCCCCACCCACCCCCGCCCCCGCCCCTGCCCCTGCCCCCGGAGAATACCAGCTGGGCCAAGGCACTGGAAGAGCACTCTCTCTTTCACACACTCAAATTGTTTAAATTGTTCCCGCCGATATTCCTCTCTGTCTCCTCTCTCCCTTCGAAAGAGCTCATTTGAGGAGAAACACGCCCAAGGGAGCCGACGGAGGAGCAGAGTAGGGTGGGGAGTGTGCATAAGGAGCTTGCTGGCGTCGCCTGGGAAATTTGGGTCAGTTTATAGAGCCGTTTCGGCTTTGCCGAAACTGCCTCTCAGCAGAAACTTTGTCCGAGAGGAGAAGCAGCCTCAATTATAACACGGGAAACCGAACTCAACCAGTAATGACAGGTATTTCTTATGTGCAAATATGTTTGTTTACATTGTTGGGTTTTTATTTCTTAATATTATGATGTTTTTGATTGGCCCAAATTGTTCTTGCGTGCAATTAAGTATATTTTAGATATTTATAAAAGATGATCTGCATTTAGGGATTTGTAGTGTAAAGCAATAACACACACTTCAAGTACAACATTATGTTTCCCATAGCTGCACATATGAACAGATTAATTTCACAGCATTTATTCACCATTATAAACATGACTCATCATTCTTCATATGATGAGTCTCATAGGAAGTATTTGCAACCAAAAATAATATTAAACATAATTTTTTTGAAGAATAATGAGGTAATACACAATCGAGTTAACTTTCTCTTTAATAAAGCGGCAATAACTACATTAAACTTAAATGCGCTGTTGATTTCTAGTCAAACATTCATGAATACTTCGTTAGTTTGTTCAGGTATAGAATTCCGTAAGTGGATACACAATCGGGTAATGGGCTGTAGTGTATGGAGGATTATTCAGCCCAAAATGAAAATGAAAATGAAAATGAAAATGGAAATGGAAATGGAAATGGAAATGGAAAATGAAAATGGAGGATTATTCAGCCCAAAATTAAAATGAAAATTAAAAACTTTCCATTTTCATTTTGGGCTGAATAATCCTCCATAGTAGTGTCCTCCAGGGAGGGACCGTTTTCAGTCCGAAGGGCCCCCACCGCCTCATTGCTCAATAGCGACTCCCTCTGGCTGGTCACGGGCCAGCGGTCTGCTCCATTTTTCATCTTTTAATTGAGATGAAAAATGAAACCGACAAAGAAATTCATTTTTAAAAAGCCCTTTAACGTGGAAAAAGATCCAGGTGTTTTTGAACGGCGCCTCGCGAGCCGAGATCCGCCACGTGCTTGCCTGCAGGTGTGTGGCGCTCTACAGAAGCAATTATGACAGCGACACGTGCGTGCTGCTAATTACTACCAACCACGGCACTGAGGCTCCAACACAGAAACAAACACGCATGCATACTTACACACAAACACACATATCCACGGGATAAACCAACCAGTTCCATCGTATATCATTGTCAGCACCACCAAAAAAAAATGTTAAAAGTCGTTTTAGGGTCTTTTCTTGTCGTGAACAATAATAAAAAGCTGCTGGGGGAGGGGTTAGCGATCAGGGGGGTTTGAGGGTTCAAGGTTCAAACTAGAGAACAGATTTACTCAGTGACCGTGCAGAGAGCATGAATATTTGACACATTCTCACCGGCTCTCAATTTCCTTAAACACTGCCTTGCCCTTTCATTTAGTTTCACCAGCATGGGTCGTTTAGAGTTTAGTGGTCGACAAAATGAATGGTAAAACACACTATAAAACACATTGATGGAGTCCCGTGTCCATTCACTGTGACTAGAAACACACTCAGCTCCATTCGGGCGTGTCTCTGCAGACAGGAAGTAGGAAGCAGACCGTTCACGCGTCAGAGCAGATGGCGCTGCGGAAGGTGGTCCCATCCGCACGGCCTGCTGGGAATGCTGACGGCGGGACGGCGAAGCCGCTGGCGGCTATAGGACATCACAGCGCAGACCACCCGAATGACTTCCATCTCAGACTTCCAGAACCTTCCTGAAGCGGCTCACGCCCTACTGAACACTGCGTACGCAGATCTGAAACGCGTTACGTAAGCGTTCTTGTGTCGCTCGGCAGTTTGTACACACTCCAGACGCTCTCATTTCAGCGCATGTGTTGAGGCGGGTCAGGGTCATCTCCACTGAAAAGGAAAATAAAACAGTTGATTTCTGCATATCTCAGCAGTGGAAGGCAAGCGCACAGAATACTAGTTCTTGACAACAAAAACAACTAAGGAGACAAATGGCTCCCAGCTAAGTGCTGTGAACACTCCACTCACAGCTGCTCCCAGACACACTGGAGCTTTTGTGCTCTTTCTTTTTTTGCATCGCAGACAAGGGTTTTTATTTACTTTGGCGGGAGCATGTGATGAAATGAACAATCTCAGAACCCCCTCCCCCCCCCCCCCCCCAAAAGCCTTATCATCCCCCAGTTAAAACAAACTCACGGTGGTTTCATCCCCTTTCAAGAGTACCTACTGTATGTAAAGACTTTCCTCCAGGGAACATCACACAGGGCCACTATAGGTACCTAAAAACACATCTGTGTGTGTGTGTGTGTGTGTGTGTGTGTGTGCACACCCGTATGTGTGAGCGTGTGCATGTTTTATGTGCATGCGTTTGTGTTTGCATGTGGGTGCATGTTTGTGTGTGTGTGCGTGCGTGTGTGTGTGAGAGAGAGAAATGAAGGGTGCTCATGGAACACAATGCACATGCCTCACAAACCCATAGGATTAATCACATTTTCTTGGTGGCAGTACAAATGCATTAAAACAAGGCCTGATTCTCCACTTTGTTCTTGCACCATGTAGGAAACGCTTGTTTTTGAATGACGAGACTTGAAATCAAATCCTTGAACCTTACGTGTGAAATGAAATTATCTAGAAATACCTTTTGATGGCTTACAATTATTGGTCACAGAAAAAAAACCTGTGAAAACACATTGTTAAGTTGACATTTCTCGCTCTCCCAGTTTACAGATACATTCACGCTGAATCTGTAAACACTCACACCGAATCCTGTTTATTCAGGTGCAAATATCAGATGATTTTTTTTTTTTATTAATTCATGGCAGAAGTATTCAAAGCACACATTAGTTAAAAAAAAAACATTTCTGTGGTGCAGAGAAATCACTCAGTGTACGAGTATCCGTGATCTTAGGAACCTCTTTAATTAATCCTGCCTCAGTGTGAGACAATTGGCGGGGTTTGATGATAAGCACAGGGGGAGCCATCGCGGACCGGGTCAGCCGTTAGAAGGGGCTATGCACCCCCCCCCCCCTCCTCTTAATGATGCGAGGAGCTCCACAGTCTCAGCACGACGGAACCTGTGTGACACACGCTTGGCATAAGGGGCCGAGCTGACGTACGACTGTAGCACGGAGACGGTGAATTCCACCAAGAATGGCGCCGGACTCCGAGCCAACCAGAAAGTTCAAATAAAGTAAGTAAACCAGGGGCTAAGATTGTGACAGATGCATGTGGCATTAAGGGAAAGCGCTGTTCAACCATAAATAACAAACACTCAAAGACAAATGAGTCTCGTTACCGTTCTTGCCTTTAAAGTCATTTCATCTTTAAATAGCATCAGGCTAACCCGGGAAAGTTTGTATAATTTTTATATAGCGCTTTCTTGCTAGATGACCTTCAGCTTGAGGGAACGCCAGGGGTAAACAATCCAATATTATTGAGGGTTTTCAGTCTAACCATTATGCTACCACCTCCCTAATGACCAGGTGCAATCGTCATCCCACTCTAGCCTAAGCACATCACTACGCTGACCTCTACACGCCTGCTCAAATCACACACCAGTGTAAGTGCCCATCATTATCTCATAATCTACTTGATGAACTCAAAGGAGAGGAAGACGAAGTGCAAAGTGGCACAGACTCCTGCACTCTTATTAGAGTCCACGTTGAAAACTGCTAGGCAACTGCAGTAGGCTGATGTGTTGAGAAGAATACTGTTAATCCTTGAATGTCCAGTGTGGTGATTAGCAGGCATTTTTCTCTCTAACGACTCATTTTAATCCAACGGGGAGGGCATGTAGGATTCCTGCTCTGGGATTGATTTATCGGGCCTGAGCAGGGATGTAAGAGCTCTGCTCTGGGATCAAGTTTTTCAGGCCAGAGCAGGGATGTAAGTTTCCTGCTCTGGGATCGATTGGTTAGGGCCTGAGCAAGGATGTAAACTTCCTGCTCTGGGATGGATTGCTCAGGCTGACCAGCATGGCGGGAATGATGGATGTGCTTGCACAGCAGGAAGCCCTTGATGCTGAGGTCCTCAGCCCATTTTTCCCACGCAGGCCGAGAGCCCACACAGGCATCCAGAACTTTCCACATGGGCTCCTCCCACTGCTCTCCCAGTTACGTTGTGAAACACTGTTTTATAACTTGCTTTGTAATGGAGTTCAGATGCAGGTCACTGTTACATATAGCAGAGATGCTTCTCCTTTCCTGCCATTACGTACCCCATTTATACCTTCCTCCTGCCATTTATGCAGCATTTAACCTGACCTGCACAACAGTGCTGATTGGTCCATGGGTTGTGAGAACCACTACAGCACGGTAGAGGACATGCAAAGGGCCATAATTGGTTAAAAATTACACAAAAACGTATTAACACAAAAGTATTATTTTTGGTTAAAAATATAGGCAGATGGGGCATGTCAGTCGAATTTACATATGAATTTCTATCGATGATTGTTTAAAGAAATGGCTTATATTTGAAAAAGGAAGGGCCTTGTGGCAGAAATGGACTGGACAGAGCACTGAGGCTCTAGACTTGAGTGCCTGCAGGTTCAAATCCGGAAAAGATCAGCACTGCTGTGCCCCAGAGCAAGGGGCTATAACTCAAGGGAAGGAGCCTCCTCCAGTGCGGTAGGTTGCATTCACGGTCACTTAATTACCACACTTTGCTGCTGTGGAAATGGGCATCTGGTGGCATAATTCACCTGAAGCTTGATGGCCCAAAGGCTGCCAAGAAAGCTGAGAAAATAAATCTAGTGGAGCAAAGAGAGTGTTAATTAGAGTGATTTGCATGGCGGGTAGGCGAGAGGATTAAACATTCTGGGGCTGTTTGACCTATCACACAGTGTACGCGAGAGTGAGACTGCAAATCTGATCCTGGCCCTACTCAAAGAAACAGCAAAACAAATTCTCAGTCTTCACAGTAAATTTTCACTTCCATTTATTACACAACATCACAGGTTCAGCGTTTGGCAAAGTTCGTGAAAATTCTTGTGCATGAAATAATTAGTCGCACTCAACAGTAGGCACTCAACGGGGAAATGCATTTTGCAACCAGGCTGAATCAGAACCCCAGAAATAAGGCACAAATACCACTGTCCTTGAATGAAAAACTGAAGGAATATCAGCGTTCGGTAGTGAGACTTGTGAGAAAGCGTGGTTGGTGTTGCTTCAGAATCGGCTTTGGCAGAGCCAGCAAGCTAACATTTGGCAGTTATAAGCTAAATGAAAGGGCTAACAGTGAAACGGGGGCGTGGTGATGGGTGAATGAGAGAATGACGAGCGTGGGACAGCGGAAGGTGCTACAGTCGCCTATGGTTGGGGAAAATGGGTAATGGCGGAGAGCGTCAAGAAAAAACTTTGAGTAAATATTTGAGCTGAACAGAATCTGCTTCACACTCAAGCTTTTGTGTCTCCAGGGATGCATCGATCCCCGGGGAGAAGATAAAAAAACAGAGATAGATGGAGAGAGACAGCGAGAGAGAGAGAGAGAGAGAGAGAGAGAGGGGAGAGAGAGAGATATTCTGTGAGTGTGTGCATGAGGTTGTCACATGCCACGGCAGGTACTCTCAAAAGAAACACCAGCAGCAGGCTGTCCTGCTACGGAATGGGTTTTATGGAAACAAAATTTGGAGAGGAACATCTAGTCTGGTGATGGGTGACATATTTTCCCAGTGGTGATCAATCTGGCACCTTTTTAGTGATTTACCTAAAGATGCTCTATAATAGTCAGCAAGTGATTTGTTATTTGTTTAAGTATGAGCAATGTGAAGGAAGGGCTACCATGGCAGCACTGCTCAACCTTTACACACAAAACCACAGAGAGAGACCCTGGAGTCCAAGAGAGTGAGATCTAGAGTGTGAGAGAGCTAGAGAGAGAGAGAGAGAGAAAGAGAGAGAGAGAAAAAGAGAGAGAGAGAGAAAGAGAGGGAGAGCAGGTTTAGAAAATAAGCTTGCATGCACAGTGCCTTATGGAAACAGCTTTCAAAACCTGCTGGCTTTAGGTTTTAATCATGATCCACATTCTGTCACCGCTTAATGGCCTTTAATTATAGCATGTCTGTGATGCAGGACACATTGGAGATAAAAACAACTGGAAGCAGTTTCACCAAGCGCCTTTTCAAAATACAGGTACGACGTTTTTCGTCCATATTTCCATATGAATAATGTTCCAGTAAAGGCTTCGATTATGGCAATGAGGAGCTGCTGTCCTCGCCGTTAAAAGCTCCCATGTCTTGTTTTCCTCGTTACAGCTGCGGCTGAAATGCTGACGAAAAATAATTAGTGAATGTTGGAGCATGGCGCTCAAGTTTGGGTCCTGGACTTGCAACCTGTCTTTAGGTTAAACCCCAGTGTTAGCCCTGGTTTTCAGGTTAATTCCCACTAACACTGTTTCTGCATTTGGCCATCTAATCATCCTTTATTGACTGATGACACCACTGAAGAGTGTTTTTCCAAAATTCACTCGGTCCTGTTTTGATAAACCATATTTTTCAAGGTGGGTATTATGGGTAGATATTTGTACACTATTATTCTTATGGATTTAAGTATTAAAATGTGATTTTTCATGCAAAATACTCGACCAGTTTAAAATAAACAAAATGTTCATTTTCTCAAAATTGGTCAGTGCAGACTGAGTGAGTTTTGGACAAACATTCTTCAATTCCTGCCATTTCCTGCCCACTTTGGTAGCCCAGGTCAGCACGGCTAATGAGAACTGAGCTACCTGGATAAATAAATGGCAAATACAATCAGAGGATTGTCGGTTTGAATCCTGAGTAAGCCGCGGCTATGACACCACTGAGCCAGGTGCTTAACCTGAAAGGCTTTCGCCACAAATATGCAGCTGTACAATCGGAGACATTTAAAACCTGTAATCTGTGAGCTGGCCTGCGTAAGATCACGGCCAGAAATTATGATAATGTACATCGAAAGAACAGCTCTTTCACAACAAAATGTTTCATACCATTCAAAGAGCTGTACCCGCTGTGCATGAGCAATGCAATGATGAAGCACTTACTTGAACTGAGTACTTATTTCCCATGATAAAAAAAGTCCTACAAAATTAATTTCCGGACAAGTGCATCACTGCATAGTGACGTAATTATTTTTTTGTGATGCACATTAATTTGATTTAAAGTTCAATTAAGTGGTGGGGTTTTCAAGCCCATTTTCCAGAAGCGACAGCTGGGGAAAAAAAAACCCAAAAAAAAAACACACACACGCACAAAAAATGGGTTGACATCAGCGCAGAAGGAGAAAGTAGCGCTGATACCAGCTGACACAATTACCTGCCTTATAAAGGCTCATCAGAATGCTGCTTTAGCTTAGGGATAGCAGGACACACCCAGCTGCATTAGCAAACTATACGCCCCACTCTGCAGGCTCCAGATACAGGCTACTGTGGAACAACATGTAAACTCATTTAAAAAACTACTGCACGTCTTACAAGAACAACTGAATGGCTCTGTAGAGAAAGCTGTAAGTAGGTAGGATATACGTATATATATATATCAGGGATCTCAAACTGAAATCCTGGAGGGCTGCTTTCCCTGCTGGTTTTTGATGTGTTCCTGTGCATATTTTAAGCCCATTGATTGGCTAAAGAGTCTGCAAAACTTCTTTCCAAGGCCTAAATTGGCTGCTGATTGAAAGGAAATCAAAAAAACCAGCAGAGACTATGTCCCTCCAGGACTGGAGTTTGAGAACCCTGGGGTAGATTGTATTAAATATGTTTTAAAGTCTGTGGGAGGAGACAGTATGCATCAGGTACATACTAGTGGGAATAAAACGGGAAATATTTCTTACAAACACAGCCGCGCAAAAACAAAAAAAAAGCACAACATGTAGATCAAAAAGACTAACCTGCGGCGGATATGTCTTTGTTCTGTGCCGTGGGACTGAAATGGTTCAGTTCAGATATTTATAAATGGGGTTAGACTGCTATATTTTACTTATGAGAAAACCGTTAATGGCTTTCAGCTTTGAAAAAGAACCAAGGGGAGGAGGTGGAGGGGGGAGTTGCTGTTTAGGGTAAAAATAAAAAAATCCATATATTCTCAGGTATTTTGTATTGCACAAGGTGAAGAATGAAATATTGTCATAAATGACAGAGGGACTAGGAAAGAGGAATTTAATGATTCCATATGAAAGCAATTCCCCCTGCCTCGTGAAATAACTGAGCACTACCAGGCGAAGGGTGTCGCGGGGGGGCAAACGGTGAACTACAGCACCTACAACCTAGCTGAACTCACATAAAACAGCACTCCTTCCATCACAGCCAAGCACCATAAAACACTGCTCCAATCAGTCAAGCTCACGCAAAACGCTGCTCCAATTACAGCCAAGCACATAAAACACTGCTCCAATCAGTCAAGCTCACGCAAAACGCTGCTCCAATTACAGCCAAGCACATAAAACACTGCTCCAATCAGTCAAGCGCACGCAAAACGCTGCTCCAATTACAGCCAAGCACATAAAACACTGCTCCAATCAGTCAAGCTCACGCGAAACGCTGCTCCAATTACAGCCAAGCACATAAAACACTGCTCCAGTCAGTCAAGCTCACGCAAAACGCTGCTCCAATTACAGCCAAGCACATAAAACACTGCTCCAATCAGTCAAGCTCACGCAAAACGCTGCTCCAATTACAGCCAAGCGCATAAAACACTGCTCCAATCAGTCAAGCTCACGCAAAACGCTGCTCCAATTACAGCCAAGCACATAAAACACTGATCCAGTCGGAGATTTCTGCCTCTCTCGATTACATCTGAAGGCTCCAATTGAGCAGGAAAATGAGTTTCACAATTATCCTTTCATTATACCCTTGCGCCACATTTCAATATTTCAATACTTCAAATAGAGCAGCAGGGAGAGGCGGAGGGAAAGAGGGAAAGAAAGAGTGAGAGAGACAGGGGGGAGAGAGGCGGAGGAGGAGAGAAGGAGAGGGAGGGAAAGAAAGGGTGAAAGAGACAGGGGGAGAGAGGCGGCGGAGGAGAGAAGGAGAGGGAGGGAAAGAAAGGGTGAGAGAGACAGGGGGGAGAGAGGCGGAGGAGGAGAGAAGGAGAGGGAGGGAAAGAAGGAGCGAGGGAGAGGAAGAAAGGGTAAGTCACAGGTAAGTAAATTCTCTTTTTTCATCCTCACCCCAGGGTGCAGCCATTGGCTCTGTCCGGCACAGGAAGAGGCTGTGACTCCAGGTCTTCCTGTGATAGTACAGATGAGCCACAGAGGAAATGCATCAGCATGCCCCATCTCTCCCCGAGACCCCCCCATATCCCTGCCTGAGCATCCGGACCAGACGAGCCCATAGCCCCCGGGGGCGAGTCCAGAAAAGGTCAACTGATGTAACCAGTGGGAGGGAGGGGGAGGGGGGGGGGGGGGGGGTAAAGGAGGATGTAACAGGGCTTTTAGAATTGTGGAACAGGAGAGCGATTGTTCAAGGAAGGTGAAAACACACCAGGGCAAAGCAGGGAGGAAAAAGTGATAGCACAGTGATTGAGAGAGAGAGAGAGAGAGAGAAAGAAAGAGAGGGAGGGAGAGAGCGAGACAGAGTAAGAAACTGGGTGTGGACGACACAGCAATTGTGGCAGATGTACTTTTTAATGGAGGAGGAGACTTGATTGACTTACTGTACAGTGCTGAGGTTCAAACCATGGGTGGGCTCTGGCAATCCAGCAGAATTAGTGCCCGAGCCAACTACACATACGTACGTGTACACATACATGCACACACTCACACTTAACACACGCACACACACATACACACACACACGTGCGCAAACAAATATGCACACACTCACACTTAACACACATACACACGTGCGCACACAAATATGCACATGCGTACACATACAGTGAGCACCATAATTCATTGGACAGTGACACATTTTTTGTTATTTTGGTTCCGTACTCTAGCACTTTGAGTTTGAAAGGATACAGTGACAATGAGGTTGAAGTGCAGACTGTCAGCATTAATTTGAGGGGATTTTCATCCATATCGGATGAACCATTTAGAAATTATAGAACCTTTTGTACATAGTCCCCCCCATTTTCGGGCATCAGAAAATATTGGACAGCTTAACATAATGTAGAATAAAGTAATCATTTATAATATTTGGTCGTTTGAGGCTTGTTTGATATGTCATACCCTTGATGACTTAGAGCCATTTAGCCAACCATGTGTTCCATACTGTTCCAGTGTAATTTACAGCAAAATCTAGTCCCACCTCCCAATTCCCATTGAGATCCATTCAAATGCAGAGAGGTTATAGTATTGCTTGTAGGAGTACCAGAAAATAATATATCAAGAGCAGAATGTGTGTGTGTGCAAGTGTGCACAACAGTGGGCCACTGTAGGCTTTACCCTGCCAGGTGTTGAGTGGATTTATGTCAGCCAGGGTTCCGCAGGTTTCTCTCCTTCAGCACTGTTTAACTTGTCCATTGTAAAAAAAATCATCATGTAATATTTTCCATTTCAAACTGAACACAGCAACACCATTGAGAATAAATAAATCAGCTCAGAGAAGGGATGGCATAGATAGATTACCCTACCCTTCCGTTTAAAAAAAAAAAAACCAGAAGAGAAAAATGGTACTTTTTTCAAAACTGGACTGGCTGATACAAATGGCAGTGCAATTTTGAATCGCGGTAATAACGGCCTCCGTTTGGCTTCTAATTTGACAGGCAAGGTGGTGCCAAATTGCACACTGCAGGTTTCTGGCTCTTTGGGGGGAAAGGTGGCGGAAATGAGAGGCCGTATCTGTGGCAGCGCTGCTTAAGCATCGGAGGCAAAACCAAGAGGCAGGATGGAGGGAGGCGGGTGATGTACACGCACGTGCACGCCAATGCAAAACCAAATGCACCTGCAATAATTTTAAAAAAGCACGCACGCAAGCACCCGCATTTTCACGCATGCATGCACAAATGCATGTACACCCAAAACCTGTTGATGCACCCGTTCACCCACATAAATTTGTGTGCACGCACAAACCCACATACAAATTCGCACAAAAGCATACATGCACAAAATGTGTGTGTGTGTGTGCATAAATACATGAACATGCAAATCCACATAAAAATGCAAGCTCTAAGAGACCCACAAATCCACGTACAAATGCCTGTGCAAATGCGTGCATGAGCAAACATAAACATGCACCGCTGGAGGTCTGCATGGTTCACCTTGTCCAATACAGCAGTGGGCCTACAGGACTGTCACCCATGCCCTGGCTCCTCAGCATTCCTGATCTTGGACTGACATGACAAAACAAACACAGACATGTTACAGTGTCCCTCCTCATTCCTAACTGACCTTTACTCAGTTCATTGCCTTATTTCTCCAGCAAACTTGTGTTCAGGACGACAGGCTCAAATTAACATTTCAATATCATTATCCATTTATTCAGATGGATCGAACAATCTTGCGCATCTCCGTCCTCAGTGTTACGCAGATTTGGGAAAATGGATGACGCCGCAGTGTTTACAGCGTGTTGGAATCTCCTCGATATAGAGGCCACGCAGGGACACGTGTCGAACCGAGGAAACTTTGCTATGCTTCGCCGACCTTTGCTTAAAACAATGGAGTGCTGATAACTAACGGAAAGCGTACGCGCATCAATAATGAAGGTCCAAGGGAACAAAGAAATATACGAGGCGAGGAGACAGGGAGTTCACCCACACGCTGTTTAAATGCCGCCGAGTGATTTATTACCGCCATGCCTCTAATTACGCCGTCTTCATCAACCGGCTCAATAAACACTTTGTAGTATTTTGGGTGATCAATCATTTTTTTGGGGGTGGGGTTATACCATTTGGTAGCTGTAGCTGTACGTTCGTTTTTTCTGCTTCTGTCAGTCTGTGACAGCGCGTGCCGCTCAGAGAGGCGAAACCGTGAGCACCAACGCACCTGATTTATAGATACATCTCCCACGCGAGGATAGAAACAAACGAGAATAAGCGTTGACGCAGACAAGAGGATTCCTCCAAAAAGTGACTGCTGTGTTGCTAAACAGTCACATCTCATCCACCCAATGTGGGCGATAATTGTATAAATTTACAAAGACCGCCTTCCTTACTGTGCCTCTAGGTAACGCTGATGGCGCGTTAACGCAATTCCTTCTCGTTTCACCCTATTCACAGTTACACAAAAAGCTTGTTTATCCACCCCGGCACGCTGAGATAATTAACTGTGTGCTTCATGCATTTGACAAATATTGAAAATAAGAACCATGATTAATTCTGTACCAAAATTAAAATGACTGAATAACTAAAACCGTGATTTTGGAACAAGTCTGTGTGTGTATGTTTGCATGAGGGTGTGATAGCCATTAAACTCTGAAATAAAGAAGCATAATTAGTGCTGTAAAAATTTTTAATAAAAGAAATAATAAATAAACAAGACATCTGGAAATTGTATGTGTGTGTGTGTGTGTGTGTGTGTGTGTGTGTGTGTGTGTGTGTGTGTGTGTGTGTGAGCGCACAAAGGGGTTTGTGTGGGCGGTGGTCGTTAGATCACTAGCAAAAATTAGCAAATTCATTACCAAAATTTGTCAGACAAAATCAGGATTAAGGGGATTTAAAGCTTCAAACACATGCAACCGTTTTCCTATTTGAAGTCTGTTCTCATCATACAAATTTGTCTGCCGAACAACTCGGGCACAAGTAACATACTTTGTTCTAATTAAGCCTGTGAAATACGCTAGTTTCATCCATGTAGTCCATCCTGATGAACTCATTTTCCGACTCCAAGAGCAAACATGCTGAATTGCTTAGCCTCCAACAGTGGTTTGAAAGAGTGCCTCTCTTCTAGAGGAGGTACGCTAGTCCCCGGGCAACTCTCTCCACCCTCGTGGCTCAATTAAACATTCGCCAGCAGCCCGAGATCTTGTCGACGACACTTCACTGACAGGGCGGCGGAGTTGATCGATTACCAGGAAATAAAGTTGGTAATTTAGCAATCTCAGGATTTCACTGTGCTCAGGGGCTTGTCAGCCGAGCCTTATGAAACTCTTTCATCTGGTTGCGTGAGGAGGAGGGTGAAGCTCTGAAGAAAATGAAGTGGTGGAAATTGCGCGAGTGCAGCGAAACGTCCCTGCCAACGGTTAGCCCCCGTGTTAACCACACATTTTCAGAATTGTCGGCGTGATGAAAACAGCACTCCACAGCTTTTATGATTAAAAAGCAATTGGGGCAATTTGGGGATCCTTCTTTATATTATCTTTTTTATTAGAATGTTTTCAAATAGTTGAATACAGACAAATATCATAAGACTGTAGACATGCCACACAGGACAAATAACAGTAAAAAAAATAACGAACTGCTTCCTTTTGTTAATACTTCATTGCAAAATATTATTCCCCCCCAACTCACACCCAATCCACAGCGTATGTTGTTTGAACATGCACTTTTTTGCAAGAGATGGGTAATACGAGATTGTTACTTGGTGAATTGCACAAAACGCTAAGCTAATGCTAATAGCGACACCAATAACCCCCCAACACTCCCCGCCACGCTGGTGCAATAATGTGACCTCTCCCAAAATGCCAGCTCCTCTCCTCTGGGGAGTAACACCCCTGACCCTACTACACCCATACTCAGCCAAGTAGCCAAGTCTCCACTATTCCCATGCTCAAAAGCCCCACATCATGGTGCTGGTTGTTGGTGAGAAGTACCATATATTAATACAAAATGTATTGCATCTCTTTGATGATTTTCATCCTCTTTGAAGACTTTAGGACCTGAGGCTCTGACTGCTTTGACTGCCTGTGCGTGTGTGTGTGTGTGTGTGTGTGTGTGTGTGTGTATGTCTGTGTGTGTGCATGTGCATGTGTGAATTTTGGATTAGTGTGGAAAGAAGAGGACATGTCCTTGCCTGGTCTTCACTCACTGCCATGAGGCAAGGAGAGCTGAAGAGAAGAGAGAGGGAAAGAGTGCTTCACATCTGATGAGAGGGCCATGCCGTATCTTCACAGTTACACGCTCCACCCCGTGCGCAACACTGTTCGTTGTGAGATAATTAGCTGTGTGAGCAGCTGACGGCCGCCCCGTGGCCCCGCACCAGTCGCGCGCGTGTGTGTGATCTTTCATACACCGCTTCAGAAATATCACACCGCGTGCTGCTGTGGAACAACAGGGGGGAGAACGCTGCCGGGGCCCATTTCTGACAGCACCCAGCCAAGACCATTTAAATTGTGCTGAACGGTTGCCTGGTTGTCCGCGGTTTTCTTGATGGTATTTTAATTGTATGCTGACACCAGGTGTTTGTTTTTTTCCTCCGCGGTTTGCTGTAATTGATGGCGGTCCTGTAGACTCTTAAGTGATAAAGGTGGCTGGAAGTGATAGCAAGTTGAATGTTTGGACAAATTACAACCAAGAAATGGCAGAAAAGGAGACTGTTAGCATGCTTAGTGATAAGTGGGTGTGACCAGGGTCAACCGAGTCCCTAATGAATCCCATTTCATTTGCTCCTGCCAGTTTCAGCTTTTGATTTTGCTTTTTAGGGATTTTCTGCCCTAAATGCTACATGCTTTCATTGGCTTTGTAGTGTAGAGTACAGAGGTGGAAATTCCAGGTTCAGAAGGTAAAAGTCCTCCTCAGTATTTTGTTACAATCATCTGGATTTGCTAATTAGCACAATTCTTCAGCCAGGAGGTAGAACTAATTAGTGAAATCAGCTGGGTAGAAGAAAAACATGGCAGGGCTTTTACTTTCTGATCCCTGGACTTTCCACCTCTGGTAGAGGCCATACAGAGCACAGTTTGCTGAGATACTTTTGGGACTTTTGTGTTTGAGGGGAAAAATGAACCCTTTGAAGTCAGAGTGTGTCAGGCTTCTCTGTGAACTCTCTGTGAACATTATCTTAAAATAAATATTCCAACCCCTAGACGTCATGCAGTGCTACAGTATACTGGCTGCATGTCACAAGATTAATAAATTCAGGTTAAATTTAAGAGCGGAGTGTGGTTCAGTTTTGGTATAAGAGCTAACGGGAAAGACATAACTACGCGAAACTGTGGACATGATTTTTGTTTTTCTGTTCTAAAATGTAAAAATAAACATTCAATTCTGAAATAAAAAATGTGAAGTGCACACTTTATATTTCAGGATTGATATGGGGCCGGCCAACAAAGCTAGATCTGTTGAATATTAATTGTCCTTGCCTTTTTGTTAGATTTATTATTTAAATTTGACTGTCCAAGAACATGGTCTCTGGGGGTCCGATTCTATTATGGAACAACTAACAGGCTTAAGGGATGTTCTCAAAGCAAAACAGAACCCCACCCTGGCGTGTTCCTTGCATATGAATACAGATAATGCTGCAAACCATTGGTAGAAAAAAAGGAGAGGTTTTAGTCTGGGGACATCCCAGGCTAAAATTAGTGTATGTCCATGAAAACAGTTAATTGTGTGGGGAATTGTTGTTTTGACTTACCTGAGAAAAGTAATGTAGCTGATTTAAATAGAGTAGTATTGATTGCTGCTTTTGCAATCTCTTGGTAAAAATGTTACAAAGATACTGACACAAACAGACACACACACACACACACACACACACACACACACACACACACACAGGGCAATTAGTGTGCATGAACACATGGACGCAGACACACACACACACACACACACACACACACACTGAAGACCTACATGTGCACACATTATTCTCTCTCTCTCTCTCTCTCTCTCTCTCACACACACACACACACACACACACACACACACACACACACACACAACACACACACACACACACACACACACACACACATTCATGCACTCACAGATTGTTCACACAGTCACAGACACAGCTTTGCCCTTGATAACACAAAGTGTGAAACTGTTGACCTCTGTTGAACTGATCCCAGATCAGAATGGCATGGCTAAACCAATGGACCGGCTAAGCAGCATCCTATAGGACTTATGAGGGCCAGCAGGAGATAAGAGAAACACACTTACCATGCCAGTGTCAGATATCAGATATCATGACAGCTTATTGATGGCTGAGCTGCCAGAGCCAGGAAGCTTGTAATTGATTTGGTGCCATCGGCCTGCTCATCCACATTACAGGGTGATAATTAGCGGGAGAGCGTCTCTCCCACGGCCCAGAACCCTGGCCTATTGCACTGGGGCTGCTCTTCTGGTGAGGGTCTTTGGCCTGGATTATGAGAGGCTTCTTGTCGAAAAATGAAGTTCCATACACCGGCACTACATTTCCCAGATTGCTAACACCTTGTTCTGCCGTCAGCCATTACCCTGCCATCCTTGCCGCTGCTTTAACACTTATTGACTTGAGATGTTTAAACCTATTGGGCCTCATTCAAGAAACGTGAGCAGAAGAAATTTGTATGTAAATCGTTCGTTTTAGCATATTGCCCATATTTTGGCATTCATCAACGTTTTCGTAATCAGTATTAGATCAAAGTGAACATCATGTAGCCTAGTATAGCCTATGCAAACATAACAATTTACTGTAATTCCAAAATCCCGATGTCTGAACATACTGAGCACTAATTCACCTCATATAGGCTACTGTAGCTACACTACATCATTTCCTTTCATATCACATAGGCAAATTCTGAAACATTAGTGCTCGGCTATGTTCAGACATCGGGATTTTGGAATTACAGTAAATTGTTATGTTTGCATAGGCTATACTAGGCTACATTGATGTTCACTTTGATCTAATACTGATTACACATTAATTAGTGTCTCGATGCAAACTGCAATGCTTTAAATGGGGTGGCCGTGCATAAGATCTGTGATTGGCGCTGGGACTCATTGTGGGCTCGGCGTCAGTCAAAGTTATGATAGGGCAACTTCATCAATAGTTGACGCCGATTTTGATGACGGCGAAGCAGATTCGCTATCCCAGTTTTCTTTAAGGGTCCTTTCCTCCACTCCCCTCCTCCCCTCCTCCCCCTCCCTCCCTCCACATACTTCCGGGTAGTAGAGGAGTGTGTAGTGGGGGAGTGGAGGAAGGGAGGTGGGGAGTGAAGAATATTGGGACGCACCCATTAATTATATGTAACAATTTATACATAATTATATTAGACATAATCAGCAACTTTAGATTAAAACACAAAAATCAATTTCCGGGGCACGGAGTAGAGGAGGTGGTAGTGGAGGAAGGGAGGGTGCATTTTTCAACTATTGGGACGCACCCCCTGTATAGCCAGCGTTGCAATGGCTGACCTTGTGCTGTTGGAGGAGTTGGCTCCGAACGCATCTTTAGGATCGCACAAAAGCTATTTGTTGGCGTGATGTATGGCTGGTTCGTCGTTTCTTCGGGTTTTTATGAAATTGCCAACCTGCCCAATGTTATTGGTGCCGTAACTGTACTGCACACACATAGCCTCAAGGCTCCATCCGAAGATACGTTTTCAAAATATGCATAGAAAGGGCTGTCACATCTGTGCAGCTCATATGTCATGCAAAATGTATTGCTCAACGTCCTGGCCCAGTTTCTTGGTGGGACCATAGTCAGGTTGGACCCACAACAGCTTCAGTTGGCACTCGTTTGCAGAAACGCTGCGGTGAGAGACGGCTGGCTTATTGGTGTAGCTACGTCAAATTGCTACATCAAATTTACCGTGTCAGACTAACTACCTCTTTCCATCACTTGGGGATCGGGTATTTCAAACCACTTCTCGCACGCACAAAACACCAATTAATTAATTATTTTATTTATTTCCAGGTTGCGAGAAAGACCGCAGCCTAGTGCTTGGCAGATAGAGGCATCGTCCGATGTAGGCTTGCACTTTATAGGCCTACATGAATAGGAAAACATCTGCCTTTCCCACATGGTTTGACGAATTCGGCGTAAACTTTTCGTACCAGCTTGTTTCGTACAAAAATGTACGCGCATATTTAGGAACACTTCATGAATGAGGCCCACTGTCTGTAAACACAAAAATAAAAAATACAAGACAAAATGTGTTATTTTAATAATTGTAGGACATTTCTTCCCTATTATGCTATGCCTTCACTTTCATAGCGCATCCGTTTTTTCCTGGTTTTCTTCATTCTAGTCCCAGGTGAGTTGCTGTATAGGCTAATGACTTCTGACAATTTGGTTTCCTTTGATCCACAGGCCCTTGGTCTGCACATGGAATACTAAAGATCGGTCGGCTGTCACTCCCTCTCCCCATTTCATCATTCCGTCTTCCACTCTGTCTTTTCCCGAATACGAAAGACGTTGCTGGAACGCCGTATTCTCCATATCAATGGAACGGAGATGAAAGGCAGACGTTTTTCCTGTGGCTCTGGTATAAAGGCCCAGTTCCTACAAAAGGATGCGGTCTGTGTTAAACACCGAAGAGCACACCTTTAAGCTCAAGCATCAAACAGCATTTCCGGTACAAGCTGTATTAGTTATCTCCAATTATTACGACGTCACAACGGCTGGAGTTTATATGACCAGTACTGCACTCCAGGTTTTAGGGGAAAGGAAAAGCCAAGGGGAAAGCATTCGTTGGACGACTCAAAGATTTCAGCCCAGTCTGATAACTGGTATGTTTTCCCATGGAGTTTATTTTATAAAGTACACACACACACACACACACACACACACACACACACACACACACACACACACACACACACACACACAACACACACACACACACACACACACACACACACACACACACACACACACACACACACACACACACACACACACACACACACAGAGAAAGAGATTAAGTGCAAAAGGAAGTCTTCCCCTTTTGGCCCTGATAGAACAACATAAGCGAGACTTTCCTGGTGTAGACTGAAGAATAACAAGGTGAGGACAATTTCCCTTAGAGCTGGTGTGCATCACCTTCAAATTAGTCAGGATGTGCATTCCCTCATCTTTGAAACTGCATAATTTTGTTTATTTCAGGAAGCCAGAGGGCTGTGTGTTGCAGGATGGGGAATTGAGGAACAAATGCAATTTAGAGATTTATTTTACTCAAAACCCCATTCAATCACATTGTGCACTGGTTCTAAAGCACTTTATGTGAGGGTCACACACAGTCATACACACAACAGGCATTTTTCATTATTCACTGAATAAACAAAATTACTCTTTTATATATGATTGTAGGTTTTGGTGGGGGAACCTGTATAGGCTCAACCTGTATAGGCTCAATTAAAGAAAGAAATACTGGTACTACAAATTATTCAAGAACAAGTCAATAGTAAAATAAATCAGCCAATGTTGGATAGCACCAGAGCCTGGAGTTGGGTGA
>CM056387.1:10888351-10981933 GCA_029718625.1 Synaphobranchus kaupii
TAATTTAAGTAGGCTATGCTATTACACAGACACAAATATTTAGACCTAGCCTACTGCCATTTGCCCTTCAGTTATGTTCCTTTAAAAATCATTCATCTGAAATGATCCTATTCCATGAATTGAGATAGTAAGTTATTCTAAGAAATTTTGAAGAGGTCCATTTGCTGGTCATTCAACTGATCTCGTCTGTGGCTCAATGTGCCCATTTTTGTCATTACTATTCACCCACCATTATTTGTGCACCAATTTAAACTTAATCCCTTATAAACTGTCAGGCACGTTTCCAATGAATGTCACTGAATCAACGCTTGCTCAATTTCAAAAATAGGTGTGCACAAAACCAGCCATTTAATTTACTTGTGTATTCAGAGTGTAACGTTCCGTTCCCTTCCTGTTTGTTTCCGTGTTTTTCCCTCTCCCTCCGTGTCATGTTGGTCTTCCTTCGTCCATGTTTTCCCCTGTGCTGCAGGCTGGGCGTGGTCCTCCCGTTTAGTTCACTCTGTTCCCCATCTGTTTCAGCCTATCTCCTTTCTCCTGCACTGCATGCATTCCTCACCTGCTTGTTAGTTAATCACCCTTGATTACATTCCTCACGCCTTTTTTGATTGGTTTCAATTTCACTCCACTATATATTCCTCTGTCTGGCTGCTGTTTGGCACCAGTTCTTTGACGTACCTAGTTGGGTTTTTCTGGTCTCCTGTTCTAGTCTAGTTACTAAAGATTCTGTTGAGTTTTTGGATTCCTGTTCTTTTCTTGTTTTCCTCCAGTCCTAACTGCCTTATTGTTTTAGTCTGTTTCGCCACAGTCTGCTCTGCCTACAGCTGCTTCACCCTCCCTGTGTGTGTTACAGTACCTCCAGGCTTACCCTCGTCTAACCCATAGCTGGGTGCCCTGCCTGCCCTGTCGGACCCTGCCTCTCACTTACCTCTGCCTTTCTGCTCCGTGCCAGTCCGGTCCGTTCCTGTTCCTCAGCCCAGTTCCTGTTGGACCTCCCGGTCCAGTTCCTGTCCGATTCCGAGTCAGAACCAAAGTCCAGTTCCGGCTTGGAAAATCCGCCAGTGTTCCCGTCCAGTTCCTGTTGGACCTCCCGGTCCAGTTCCTGTCCGGTTCCGAGTCAGAACCAAAGTCCAGTTCCGGCTTGGAGAATCCGCCAGTGTTCCCGTCCAGTTCCTGTTGGACCTCCCGGTCCAGTTCCTGTCCGGTTCCGGGTCAGAACCAAAGTCCAGTTCCGGCTTGGAACATCCGCCAGTGTTACCGTCCAGTTCCTGTTGGACCTCCCGGTCCAGTTCCTGTCCGGTTCCGGGTCAGAACCAAAGTCCAGTTCCGGCTTGGAACATCTGCCGGTGTTACCGTCCAGTTCCTGTTGGACCTCCTGGTCCAGTTCCTGTCCGGTTCCGAGTCTGAACCAAAGTCCAGTTCCGGCTTGGAACATCCGCCTGTGTTGTGTGTTTTCTATGTACGGCTTGGGACTACCCCAATCCAGTAAATAAAACACCCATTCCTGTTCATTTGTCTCTTGGTCGTGCATTTGGGTTCGTTTCTGTTTTTCGGATCGTGACACAGAGACACCAAAACAATAAATAAATACATAATTGCACAGACAACTGACACCAGACACACCATAAAATGTCATTTTCTTTGTAGATCACCTCAACAGTATTTATCGTGATCCCAAATGAATATGCGCTGAGCTGCACAATTGTGGGTACATAATTTGCGTGATTATGGCTGTTGCGAGCTAAACTTATTTCCAGTTTTCGACAATCAGCACGCACAGTCACAGAGGTAAATGTGGGGTGAGAGTTTCTGGGGAGGAAGCAAAAGCAGAGAATCTGTCACACCACAAACAAGTAATATACCGAGTTTTAGTCTAGTCTGAAAGCCTCAGTTACATCATGTTCCTCGTGCAACATTTTTCTTTAAACACACCCTTATATACACCCTTTACACAAACATAAAAGCACAGTCTCCCTGAAGACTGCATGAACGATTTGCTGTTAAATGTAAGGGAAAAGAGAGATGAGAGAAAAAAAAAAAACAGATTCAAGTGTAAATGAGCCAGATTATTCAGGTGGCAGATGGTACTTCAAACAATGCCGATTGTAATTCTGGATGAAAGCAGCCTTTTGGAAATCTGTACAAACCATCTGCAGATTGACGCGGAACAAGGATCCCTCATTACCACTTTTACCCTTCTGAAAGGTGAGAGAGGGGTAATTAGAGGCGCGGATCCGATATTTTCTTTCAAAGTTGATTCCTCGAAGACGTTCTGAATAAAAAGTCAAAAACTTCCCATCCTTTATAAGATGAATATCAGAGTACATGTACGTATTGGGATGGGCATTGGTAGGCAGGGTGTGGCTGAAGCTCCTTGGGACTGCTAGGCACTGTCTGTTTGTATGTCTGTATGTCTGTCTGTCTGGTAGTTATGCCGCAAATGTTCATTGTTGTTCATCCAGGCTCAAATATAAATGTTTAATACTGGAACTTGTTTGTGTTTCATCCATTTACTACAACACACCAACTAATCTGTGTGTATCTATCTGAATCTGTTTGCATGTCTTTGTCTGCCTCCTTCACCACATTAGCATCTCAATTATTTAAGTGCCTAATGCTCGTGATAGGAGTACAAAACGGGAAAGGGCTGTCAGTCTGTGTCTAGCTGCCACGGTAATATCCGCATCCTCAGATCATTACTGCATCTCTCAAATACCCAGCCACGGACCCTGTTGACCCGTTGCCCCTGACAACCCCCAAATCCGGCCCTGATCGTCAGATGTTGTTGCGCCAGTGCCTTTCAGAGGCAGCATCTCGGAGCCGCAGTGGAAAAGAGTCAGAAAAAGGCCGAACTGACCAGCAGTTGGAAAGCTGTTGGCGAATTAAGGCTCGCCGTGCGTGTTTACCACGCGCAAACAAAGAGAATGCAAATGGCGAAATATAGCAGGGCTGCTGCGAGAATTGTCTCTCACTCTCTCTCTCTTTTCCTGCGGTGGCACGCACGCTCGGTTGAAAGGGAATGGCTGAGGCAGTACAGGAGGTGAGAAGGGAAGATGGATGAAAAATTGAACAATGTTCTGGAACTTCAATAAAATATGTTTTAAGCAAAAGTAAGAGAAGAAGAAGAAGACTGAAAAGAAAAATTGTGAGGCTCAGAATCAGGCATTCCGTACAGCTCTTTTATTTGATGGCATTGAAGTTGTGACAAGGCTCTGTCCTGTTTACTGATTGCATCAGTGTGCGTTTCTGGGGTTCACGTCCGAGAGCATGTGGCCATAGGGCTACCCTCTCATTGGTTAAGTCCAGGCCTTAACGACTGTGCCACATTATATTGTATTGTAATATAGGGCACAATATATCCTTTAGATATATTCTATCTAACTTTATCAGTTCAGATTCACAAACTATCAGCCAAGCATGGGCTATGGAGGATTGCATTTCATGATTTCATCAGAGATTCTAGTGAACGTCAGAACGGGAGGTTGTCTACAAAGAAGCTGTAGTCCTATCCTGAATACAGCTCACACTTTAAGAAACATTGTCTTAGGTCTGTCAGGGAGTTCAACATTAATAAGAAAGAGGAACAAGTTATTTCCCTTCTTTAATAATCATCGCTTCATCAGATGTGTATCAGCAGGGAATACAGCTTGTGAAGACATGGCAATTAAAAGCTTGTAACTAAAATTGAATTTATTTGTATATCCTTCTGTTGTACAAAGGTCTTGGGAAGGTGAGCATGAATGCCCCCTCCTGCAGCTGTGTGGAACAAGGGGAATATGTTCACCACAATGGCAAAGGCAGAGCAATATTACTTATGTATCTGTGCATTCATTTTACCTGCTTATAAATCAAAGGATCTTTTCTATTTTACTGATGGTTTGGATAGATGCCATTGCAAGATGGTCAAACAGAGGTAAATCCTGACAGATTACGGAGCAAAGCAGCTTTCTTATTTGAGAGTTGAGAAACGCATATGGTCGCTAGACCAGGGGTGTGCAACCATAGTCCTGGAGAGTTGCAGGATGTACTGGTTCTCCTTGTCACTCATCACTGAGTTGATCATTTAAAACAGGTGATTACAGTTATCTCATCTCGCCCAGCTCTTGGGTCTGAAATGGTTGCCACCCTGTCGTTCTCCAGGACCAGGGTTGGGGACCCAAGTAGCTCTTGAAGCACTCCAAGACCAGGGCTGGGGACCCAAGCAGATTGTGAAGCTCTCCAAGACCAGGGCTGGGGTCTCAAGTAGCTCTTGAAGCTCTCCAAGACCAGGGCTGGGGACCCAAGTAGCTCTTGAAGCTCTCCAGGACCAGGGCTGGGGACCCAAGCAGATTGTGAAGCTCTCCAGGGCCAGGGTTGTGGGAACCAGCAGACTCTCTGGCTCTCCAGGATTGGGCACCCCTGAATTAAACTCAAAATCCACCCTTAATCCAACATTATAATTCTGCACACGGAGAACTGGCTCACGCTGTGAAAACAGGGACAGACGAGACCAGCATCAGCATGTCCAGAGCACTACAGTACGATACCGGAGGACTATCAGGACTAGAGTGCAGTTCTCCCTGCTACAGAAAAGAAACAATCCCAAGAAATCCCAGCTGGTGAACTGAGCAGCAGGGTGGTGTCACATCCTACAGAGAGATGACTTAGTCATTAAACAGCTACCCAGCCCTCAGGACCTGCTCATCTGTTAAAGTTGCATTTCAAAGGAAGGGGCCCTCTAATAGTGTTTACTGGGTGCAAAATGGGGGCAGTTGAGATAGAGTAAGAGGATAAAGAAATGTAACTCTCACTGGGACAATAGCTCCACTTGCAGATAGTCCCTATGTGAGGGCTAAGGACAGTGTGCCATGGATCTATACCAGCTCTCTCTCTAGCGAAGACGAGCGATAATGATAGACTGCAACCGAATAAAAATAGACAAGCTGCTGAGAACAACTAGGCTGCCTTGTTCTGACAATACGTGGTCCAACTGACCATTTTAATAACCCGGTGCCGTTTTCTGCAACCTGGAAAACTCAAATTAAATGCAAACGGTCTTCAAGCAAATTGTATCATCTATTGTTTCAATGCAATTCTTAGATTCTTATTTTGGATTTGAAATTCTTGTTTTCATTTGAAAAACGATAGTGGAATATTTCTGAAATATGATTACACCTATCTGGGTGGATTAAATTGGTGGGGCTCAATTTGACGCTAGAGTGAACAAAGTGATAGGTTAAGTAGGAAATTCAGTCAATTGTAAACGTTAAGAATAAAATAATCTCTAGGATTACATTTGATCAAACGTATTAATAAAGGCTCGAGATTGAAAGCCAGCGGCATTCTACACCAGCAGGCACCTTGTTGAAGAAAGATTGTGGGAAATATTGATATGCGTGTGAGATTAACGGTTTTTACTGGCATACTTGCTTTCGGATATAATGAATGAGAGCCGTGAAGTCAAATTTCAGAACCATGGACAGCACCGCAGTGTTATTAAAAAATGGGCCCAATACGTTCACTTCAGTTCCAAAATATTTTAGTGTCTATTTAAATGCCAGCCGAGGAATCATGGAATATTTGCGTACAAATAAAAAATAAATTCAAAACGTAGTTGGAAATAATAATAAGCCGAGTTTATTTACTCAAAATGAAACCTTCTGAATTAAAATTAGCCTGGCATTAATACATCTGAAACACGTAGGGATGGCAGTAGCTATCTCAGAACACAAATTTATGGGTCAATCAATGTCGCTCAATCGAGATGGTGTTAGTGGTGGAAATACTGTATAAAAAGGGAAAACAAATGTGTGGTTTGTTCTCACGACTATTGTCTTTTTAAAGCTCCCCATCGTTTTCTTTATTTTTACAATCTCCGACAAGTGGCTGGGGAAAGACTGCTGAATTGAATTACAGTGGAACTGATACAAAAGCATCAATGATCATATCGGCAGTGTCGGGCAGCCGGGTAAATAAATCCGTTCCCTTGAGAGTATATTTTCATTTCAGGGGACCGGAGAGACAGCGCTGATGGTGCCAGTGGAAAGAGTGAAGCTGTGTCGGAGCTGAACAGGTTGAAAATGATTCACAATCAGAGGCGCGCAGTGCAGCGCGAGACAAAGAAGAGCATTACGCATAACGCGAGAGGAATATGCGCCAAGACTATAGAGCCTAATAATGTCTCTGAGAATCAACATCGTAATTGTTCACCGTACTTACACATAGCAGCGCTGTTTCATTGCTGAGGCAGCTACAAGTTGTTTTAATGCGCGGGGTGTACCAATTATCATGTAGTTGATTTTTATTTTCTCCTAATGAGTAAAACTGGCAGCTTAGTTTCCAGAGAGACAAAGCGTTTAATAGGGCATGGATGCATTTAACATGCCAGGTCTACTAGCTCATTTAGCAGAATAACGTTGCGGGACGTCGTTTGTTTTTTTTGTGCCTCGTAATGAAGAATCACAGCCTGGATGTCATGTCATGTCAGCCTGAAACATGCTCACACATTATGTGACGAAATCACAATTTTCAAAGAGGAAAGTGAAAGGTGTAGTCAACTATTAAAACTGGAGTTTCAAATATGAACAAAATACACAACTTAAACTAAGTGGTATTAGGTTTCAGAATTTGGCGATACATTTAGTTTTTGTACAATTAGTTCAACGTCAACTCTCACTGCTGTTTTAACAGCGTCCCATATGTGTTTTTAGCGTAAAACGTATTTTCAATATTTATTTGTAGGGGATGACATTCTTGAGTACAGACGCAGTTGCAAATTTAAACGAAAGCCGAAAGTGCATAACCTGCTTTACAATCAGTTGGATGCATGTGCCTTAATGAAAAAACAAGATCAAGTCATGATGGCATACTACCGAATGCATGCTTATACTACAAGCTTGGAATCTGTAACAGTCATAGGAAAAATGTTACATATTTCTCTCTCTCTCGCTCTCTCCATTCCTCACTCCCACACTCTTCGACTTCTCCCCCTCCTTATTCACTCACACTTACTCTGAGATCTGTTCAGTTTTATATACACCGACTCCTGAGTACAGCGACGTGTGCGCGCGCATAGTAACCAAGGCTGGCTGCGGAGAAAAGCGCGAGAAGTGCAGAAGGGGAGCGCGAGTCAGTTCAAATATTGCGGATACCTGTAACAAGTGAGAGACGTCACTCTACAACAGGAGCGCGTGTGCGTGTGTATTGAATGTGCCGCAGTAGTGAGCGCACCACCTACACATATACCCACGCACGCATATAACACAGCCGACTGTAAACTTGGGAGCTCCGATCGTCGACAGTTTCGCACTGAAATATTTAAAAAAAATGATAATCGTCGCGGATGGATGTGTCTTGCTTTTTGGAGATATGCTTCTTGGAATTTTATGAGAGTCGGTCGTCTTCAAGTTCGCCGTTCTTTCTTTCTGCTGTCCTCGGGAAGAGATCAGACAAAGGGGAGCTCAGCATGAGTCGCGCGGGGCTTTTGCTTGGTTACTTTTTGGTGAAAGTTCTGGCGCTGCTGTGTAACGCGGAGGGGGAACCAGGGCAGCAGCTCGAGGGCTTCGTGATGGTTTCGGCATCCAACGACTCCAGGGAAGCGGAGGGAGGGTTACCGGAGCCGCCGCATACAGAAGACAGGTGCAGGGGTTATTATGATGTGATGGGCCAGTGGGACCCGCCGTTCGTCTGCAGGACAGCCAGCTACCTGTACTGCTGTGGCACCTGTGGCTTCAGGTTCTGCTGCGCTTATAAGAGCTCGCGCCTGGACCAGAGCAAGTGCCAAAACTATGACACCCCCATGTGGATGATGACAGGCAGGACCCCATCCAAGAAAAACGACAGGAATCATGACCCCACTCGGGATAAAACTAACTTAATCGTCTATATCGTTTGTGGAGTAGTAGCTATCATGGCGCTTGTTGGGATATTCACCAAACTGGGACTGGAAAAGGCGCACAGACCGCACAGGGAAAACATGACCAGGTAGGTCAGTGTGCCCGAGGGTGACTTCGGGCGCCGCTGCGTACCCCGTGTCTGTTTTTGCTCGAGAAACACAACAGGCGCAATACATTTTTGTTCGGGGATAAGGGGGTTTAGAATTTAGAAAGCGCTGGGATCTATAGGGTCTTTTTGCCATATCATTGAAACCTGACCATATAACTTAGATTCTGTGACAGAACAGAGTAGGCGTTGCGCATTCAACTTCAATTATGTTTCACATGAAGTAGGCTATAGTGACATTTATACAGTACTGTACATCCATGTTCTGAATCCTAACGCCTGGAGGAAACGGCACTTGTCAAAACGTGGAAAAGACCGGACATCGTTAATTACGCGTCGATTGTGTGCATTCGTCTCGATAGTTAGAAAACCACATACATCACCCATCACAAACTCACGCGCCAGTAAGGTCCTCCCAGATTTACAATTTTGAAGGCTTTCTAATACTGTCTTCAATCCAGTTAGGATTACGGGTAAAAGTGACTTCATACAGAGAAATGTTTGTTGATGCAGGAAAACAACACAAAGTAACTACTCAGACGTAAACACAGTCGATTACTTTTATAAAGTGTATTGGTCAGTGTCGAATAAAACTACTTTTCTTACTTGGCTGAATATGAATTTTGTTTCGCCTTACCTGCCTTTAAACAACCTCAAATAATAAACTTGTGTTTTCTTTAAATTGGCAGGGTGTTGGCGTGTGCCTACATCTTTGTTGCCATGGTGATTAGAATATGCCACACGCTCAATATCCAGTTGTAAAAATGGATTGTAGGCATAAGTAAACTGCATAAGTTGCCATGAGTGTCTGTTAAATGCCAAAAAATGTAAGAACGCACACAAAGCTTCCTCAGAAGCTTGAGATAAATGGAGTGGCCATTCTCAGTATGCAACTGTCAAACTGTTTCAAAGTACTACTGGCTTGGGTCCGCATTGCAGTTAACCATTAGACCTCGTAAACAGACGTTGGAGGGAACCATTGCAGTTAGCCTAAGGTATGTTCTCGCATTATAGTGCGTATCAGTCTTCCTCATTAGGAAGTAGCCTAGGCCAAGCCTACTTTAGTCTGCGAAGTCTCACAATTTATCGCTTCACAGAGAATGACCATATGGATTATATGACTTACAATTACATATACGGTCATTATCTGATTATGTTTCTTGGAACATGCGATTTAGTATGTGTACACATGCCACGTGTAGGCTGTCGCACACTAATACTGGCGCAACAAAGAGTACTGCTTGGTGTAACGCAATAACTATTGCAAATTTACCTGCTCCTTTGAAATGCAATGACTTGTTAAACTATATATATATTCTTAAATAGTCTATACGATAAAATCTAATACTGTACAAATGAAAAAAAAAATACTTGTTTGAAACAGCTCTGCAGTGTGCTGGGAATCCATAGAAACAAACATTTTAAACAAAGAGGAAAATTTTCCAATAAGGCAAATAGAAAATGTTCCGTATAACAAAAATACCTCCATACATGATACAAATATTAACAAATGGCTAATGGGGTGCCGAATGCGACATAAAATGCAGTTATATTTCATCAACAATTTTCCCCAGTTTAATCGAAATACTCTTTCCCCCCTCACATTTAATACAAAAGATAACGTTTTCCTTTACTGAGGTTGAAAACAACAGGTCTAAATATTAAGTATCCCATGGTAAATGTAAATATTTAAGGCAAAACACATATTTAAGCTACGCTTTATTATTTGGCATGTTTAATATCTAGACTTGTTATTTCAAACTGCATATGTTGAGAAAACATTTCTCAAAAACATTTTGGTTAAAATCCAGAAAAAAAATAATATTTTGGCTAAATGTGGGGAAAATGTATGGTAAAATATTAATATTTAATGACGTAGTCGATCCACATAGACTAAAGACTACTCACGCGACTACAAAGAACGGCGTGCGGAGGTTATGCCGTTAATCGACTCCATGCTGTAGTATAGGGTAGTTATTATTTATTGGTGTTCACAAACTGGTGGACATTTATGGGAGTGTCATAAACATGTCCGTACACCTGCAGACTGTGGCTCTGACAGCATGCTTTCTCTGCATTGTGGGTTTGTATAGGTGGAACCAGCTGCCCTTTTCAAAATCATTTGGTAATAGTTGAGTTTGCTTTGACATGAGCAGAACGAATAATGCATACAATTTGAGCATGACTGCTGATCGCCAGCACGTCCGCCATAAGACTCGTCATTGCTTTGTTTATTGCTGTTTATTGCACGTGTTGCGCTACCACCCATAACCCTCGCTTGCATTTAGGAGTACTGTATGGTGCTTTCTTTGCAGCGATTAAAAAAAAAAAAACAGTGCTATGCTTTTCCCCGTAACCTATGCGCCACAGATTAAACGTGGCCCTCACTCGTTGGTAACTAAATCGATATTTGTCACAAAGAGCTGATATTGATTCGGCTGTCATTTAAAAATTGATGACAGAAAAATGCGAAAATCTCTAGATTACATTCTGAGCTGCAATTATACACACACGAAAACAAAGCAGAAATAAAAACATCCCTGCAAGCTGACGTCTGATTCTTCGACTCGAGCACAGGCGCTGAACAGACATTCTCACATTATGTGGAAGGTTGAATAACGAGATTGGTCTAACATTCACACAGCACAGAGCGGTTATTCACTTCCTCCCTTAGGGGGTCTGGCCCTTAAATCACCATGGCAACCAAATTCCTTACGGCTGTGGTTCAGAAACTTTGAATCCAAGAAGACCATTCTGTGGCTGAGGACCCAGATATCAACATTTGATTACCGTTAACTCATCTCACCTGGTTTCTTGGGTCTGAATTGGTTGCAGATTTTAAGGTGAAAACAAACCAGCAGACCTTGCAGCTCTCCGGGACAAAATCCTGATGTCATTAGTTAATTGATCTTTACAAGACAAATCTATTTAGTACAATATAATTTGGTAATAATTTGAAAGGTTCACAATGTGATGAAATAAAATAAAGTACAATATAGCATCTATTAAATATGGGCGGCACGGTGGTGCAGTGGTTAGTGGTGTGTGTGACGTGATGGATTGGCGACCTGTCACCTGTCGGCGACCGACTTTTTTTTTCATCTTTGAATGACTCCTCCAGTCCACATTGGGAATCCCTAGGCAAATGGCGCAGTGGATCTGAATTCAATTCCTATTGCTGTCAGTCCCCTGGGGTGGCAACTTTGGCATCAGCAGTGGGTGTTGGACAGAATATGGGGGGGGGGTAATGCCCACACAGTGGTCATTCCCTAAGTATAGTGGTTCCAGGAATGTTGCCCGAAATATGGTAAACATTCACCGTACACACATTTCTTTGGTTTTCTGGATGTGCCTCAAACATTATGTTTAAGTCAAAAGTAACATTGCAGGTGCAATCTTAGAATGTAATTCTGGTTTGATCCTCAGCAAACATTAATGTGAAATGTGTATGATGATTAATGCACATTTTTTGGCAAAAATTTGTATAGCAGTGTTCAGCAAATCTTCCACCTCTATACTTGCATTTAGAACATTCTGGAATTGTTGTACCCTCCAAGTAGATTTTTTTTTTCTTTTTCATGGGGCTGGTATGCCACTCAGTGTGTATGCAATGTGTGGGGAGCTTTTTTTCTGTACCCTTAACAGAACCTTTGGAACAACAAATATGCCATAATATTTTTAAAGAACATTCTCATAGCAACTTCATCTCACAACCAACCCATATTAAAATGTTCTAACTGGCATTCCTAAAACTTTCCTGATTGGTTAGCTGAGTTAATAGCACACAAACCACACCCTCTGCATGGATGTAGTAATGCCACTGCTTGTGCTATTACCACACTGGGCTTTTATTCTTCTTTGGGCCAAAAACCCCTGGGGTGAGTACAAAAAGTAGCCAAGTTTTTTGCCCAGAGATCTAATGGATATGCATCCTGGCCCAAATCCGTGCCCAGTGCCCTGGAGAACAGCCCCACAGATGCAAATAGGAGAAGATCCAGAGCAGTGAGGGGCTCCCCTGTGACTCAGTGGGTGAAGGTTCTCCCCAGCAGCGCAGAATGGGTCCTAAAGCCAGCACAACATAGGCTCCAGACCGGGCTACGTCATGGACCGACCATGACCAGGAGTCCACGGCAGGCCGGACGTAGTATGCTTTGGCTTGCCTGCAGCAGGTTGGGCCTAAGTCAGCCAAGATTTCCCCAGGTTACTGCTGCATGAGCGCCCCCTAGCTACTCGCGAGGAACCTACAGGTCACCAGGTGTTGTCAATTAAAGATTCCACTGGTATTCACTGTAGCTTGTAATGTGGAAAACTAGTTAGGGCTAGTGAGAGAATTTAACAGAGATATGCTTCAGTTGCACTAGAAGATAGCACGGGGAGGGCAGAGATCATTAATTATCAACAAGAGACCCTGTACCACTTCCTGCTTGTTCCCATCACCACATAAGAGTTTCTTTGACAGCCGTTCTAATCAGGCCTGGAATATGTCTTGGATGTATACGGTAACTTGTTATAATTATTCAGCACAATTAGAGTCAGAAACAGACAAGCAAAGGTCTGCCTGCAAATGAACTGTCATGGGTATCTGCCTACACTAGAACTGAGAAACAGAAGAAAGAACATTGTGTGCAGTACAGAGTCTATCATCTTGTTACCACTGATGCAGTGTCTTTGCGTTTTCTAGCACTGTTGTCACCGAACCACATCTAAAGCGGGTGCGGTACCGAGCCTGGTTAACCAATCGAGTGTTCCCCCCTGCAGTGTTGACCAGTCAGGTTTTTCCCCTGCAGAGCGCTGGCCAGTGTGATGCAGCAGCAGCTTCCGGGTTCAAGGGACCAGATGGAGAGGGAGGTCACCATGGGGTCGCAGGGCCAGCACTACGAGAACATGCAGGCCCAGGCCCGGGCCACAGCCAACAGCCTCCGTGAGTCCCGCCCCTTTCCGTCTCTTTCGCATGGCCTCAGTGTTCAGCTGGAACTTTAGCATGCTTTTTTCTGCTCAATTTACACCCTGGAGGAACCGACAGCGCACCGCTGCAAGTATAGCGCAGCTCAGAGATCTGAGCAACATGCAAACATCTGCTACAGAGGGTAGAAAGTATAAGCTCCTGAAGAAATAAGTATGCACTTAGTCCCCATTGGCTGGAAACCTTTGTCTTTGGCTAAGCAGGCCAATCGTACCTCTTGTTGCATGGAGCAGCCAGTGAGGGCCATGACGAATCCTGCAGCAGAACTGGGCCTGTTATACACATACTCACTGGAACTGAGATTTTAACTGACCCCTTGAATTAAATCAAACCAACAAGTCTGAGAAAATGTCATTAAACAATACTGTATATTGATTTTAATAAATAAAAACCCTCCCAAGGTCAATCCAGGCCATATTACAGTATGGCCGAGTGATGACATCCTCTCTAAGCCGGCCTTGGTGCCATTGGTTCATTTTGAGGGGACACTTTATTGTCATGGTGCTGGATTCGTGAAGGATCTTTTGTCTTTCTATATTTTCATATTTTTTGGTGGTGGGGATTGAATATCACTGTCTCTTACATCACCTTAGCGCCTTTGATTGAATCCACCTGGGAGTTCATGTGGGGGAAAGCCACAAAAAGGTTTCATGTGGTATAAATCTCTGTTTTACATACTGCGTGACTGGAGGTAGGGTTCCCACATTACGACATGCATTAAAAGGAATATTAAAAACCTAGTGCGCCAGGAGCGAGCTCATTGATATGCTAATGAGGGGACAGAGCCGTGCTGCTATGGAGATGTAAGACCACTGGAGAAAGAGGCTAGCGGGTACCGCTAGAGAGAGGGGCCTTTTGAAAAAAAAAAAGTCATCCGCAAGCGATATGCGGGGCAGAGGGTGGTAATGACGGCCGTGTCAATTTTTCGAAATGGGCCAAGAGCCATACTCGGTGTGAACACAACAGGGTTTGTGCTCGGCTCAGAATAGCGAGAACGACAGGCGCAGTACATAGCGCATTTATCAGCCGTTGAAATGAACAAGGATGCACGTGGTCAGCAGCACAAAACCTCATCCTGGCTGCCTTTCTTTCATTTTCTTTTGAAATGGAGGACAGATCTCATCATTGCCTGACTGTGCAGAGAGGCACAGGGGTATGTTGTAATTAGGGACAGGAGTCAGGCCAGTCCTAAATGGATGTTGTGAAGGGGCTGTGCTGTTCTGGAGAATTAGTCACACTGTAAACAGGAAAGCAGTTGTTTTTTGGTGATCTCTGTAGGCGGGGGTTGATACTAACATCTGTGTTGATCATTTAACACCTGGGATAATTATTACCTCTGACTCTATTGCTGACTAACACTGGCAAGACACACATGCAGATTACACATGCTGATGTACATGCATGCACACATACACACAGATGGAGATCACACACACCGGCGAGAGAGGGGGTGATAGAGGGGGACGGGGCAGAAGGGCGAGACTGAGAGGCAGAGGGCCAGAGAGGACAAATCAAGCAGCGCAATTCTGCACCAGTGGGAGAGAGAGAGAGAGAGAGAGGCCTGCGAAGAATCAGCGGCTGCAATCAACCTGAGAAACGACTCGCTCCTGCTAAAGGAGGCATTTAGAAAACGTTAGAAACACACAAACTCCGCAGAGACACGGCGGTGCGGCACCTTCGCTCTCCGCGCAGCGAGTGCTTTGCTTTATACAGGCGGAGATGCTTTGAACGGATTCCCACAGAGGGGCTCGCGGTAGAGATAGCTTATGCTACAGCTGTAAACTGTAAAACACAAAACTGAAAAATATGCAAATGAAACATCTGTACCGTGAATATTCTGTCTGGCTGCGCGGACCGTGCGGTTTAAATGAATTTGAGGAAAAGTTTACGGTTGCTGTAACGTACCGGTGGCCCCGCGAACATCATCTCACCTGCCGCGCCATGTCGGAAGGCGTTCGGCCAATCGCCCGGGGTTTCCTCTGATTCGTGGAGACGCGCTTCTGTTTGTCTCGATGTTGTTGTCGCAAAGAAATGTGCGCAGCCCTTTTGGCTTGTGCAGAGCGAGCACGACGACTAAGTTAAGTGAAATCTGTGTTTGTGCGCACGTTTCTTGCGAGTCCTGCACGTGCTTTTTGCCGACGCGCTTTTACTTGCAGCTAACACATGAAACCAAAAAATGCGAGCGTTTATTTCCTTAACGTGCTCCTTCCGGCCTGGGCGACAGCCAGAGACTCAGCGCTCAACCGTGGCTCATTAAACTTCATTCACATAACCGGATCGCCAAGGCGTTATACTCACTACACATTGTCCATATGATACAATACAATGCAATACGAGGAGCACATTCTATCACGCTCATTTTAGCATGCGAGGGCTTTTTTACCATTAGATTAAAATCAAACTCAGAAATCATGTAGCCTAAAGATAAGTGGATGAGGCACGAGAACACTTACATTTTAAGTTTATGACTTAAAAGAGGCAATTTTAGCTGCTCCACTGATTTTCGCACAGAATCAAGTTCCTCAGAACCCTGGGGTGTAACAGTGGGTGAAGGACACCTCTCCAAACTTTGAGGAAGTTAGAGAAATCTGACGGCTCCAGCTCCTCCTGGCTGAGGGACCGCTGGTCTGGATGTGTCCGCAATTGAGATCCATCCAGGAGCAGTTCCATACAGGTGCTTTAGGCAGGAACAGAGCTCTCTAATCACTCTGGCGGGCTGTCAGGATGTTGGCACGCTCGGCTCAGAGGCAGTTTTATGGCTGCTGACCTTTTCTCCAAAAGGGCGGAGAAGTCCAGGATCTGAGCGTTTCGGAAAACACTCGCATAAGTCAACGTCAACATTTTCTCAAAATGAAAAACGTAAAAATTCAATGTCAAATTATATGATCTTTCTACAATCTATCTTATTATGACTTTCGTAACCATTTATGCAATGTAGTTTCATATATTGTTAACTTTTCAATATAACATTTAACCCATTCTGGCCAGCAGCCATACCACCATGCAATCTGCGCCTGCTGAATGGCTGAAGCTAAGCAGGTGTGGGCTTGGTTAGTACTTGGATGAGAGACCTCTGGGGAAAACTAAGTTGCTGTTGGTGGGACAGTAGGAGACAGTCTTCCCTCTGGTCAAATAAACCCCAATGCCCCAGTGCAGTGATGGGGACACTGTGCTGTAGGAGATTCTGTCTTGAGACGTTAAACCGAGGTCCTGACTCACTGTGGTCATTAAAGATCCCATGACACTTTTCGTAAAGAGTAGGAGTTTCCCCGGTGTCCTGGCTAAACTCCCAACCCAGGCTCTTTCAATCTGCCACCTAATCATCCCCCAGTTTAATTGGCTAAAAAATTATTCTCTCCCTCTCCACCTCAACTGATGTGCGGTGATCATTCTGGCGCAAAATGGTTGTCGTTGCATCACGCAGGTGGGTGCTACACATTGGTGGTGGTTGAGGCGAGTTTCCCTCTCATCATTGTAAAGCGCTTTGAGTATCGAGAAAGGCGCTATATAAATGCCAGGCATCATAAATCCCTTTGCGCAGATGCCAAATTTGTCAGTATAGGGGGATAGATATCTATGGATAGATATCTATGGGATAGATATATAAAATACACATACACATTCATACTTATTCCAAGGAAAATTTTACATTAATCTAGCACATATGCACAGTATATTTGAATGAGTATTTTCCATTCCCATAGTGTACATTATGTATGATAAGATTACAATAAAATAATATTCCACCATCAGGAAAATGCTTACATTCTAAGTGGTTTGCGTAAAATTAAACTAATAAAACTAGAAATTCTGTTACGCTCGGCTGTAATTTATCATTCAAAGCATCCAATAAGACATTGCAAACACCGTTGCTAAGGTTATAATGTCCTATATTGGATAAAAGAGCCATCAATTAAACTAGAATGAACTGGAATGAATGAGACAGGTTTGCAGAGTGTGGGGGGTATTATGCGTTTACGTTTCAGACAGTGTAATAGCGTTATAAAGTGTTGTATATTTCTCAAACGGATTGTCCCAGACAATAAATGACCACTGAATTTTTAAAGGCATATCTCTGCATAAAACCAATGGTTGGATTGGATATAGATTGGATATTTATTTCATATTTAGTAGCAAATATTGATAATAGAATGACGTGGTATAATTATGCAAGATTTTCACGTTTATTTTGTATTTGAGTGAGCAGGGCTTTTCACTGCTTTTCTGACATACGATCGGGCTATTGTTGGGTTTATCTTGTTCCTATGACAGAATACAAATTTTAGGTGGGTTTATATTTTTATGATCTCACACATAGATGCTATTGTTCACTGTGTCACACATGGGTAGGTATAGTTGCAGGTGAGTCTGGGTGAGGGGTTGCTGCGCGACAATACTGACACTTAAAAACTCCGTATTCGGCATAGTTGTCATGAACTGTGTAATAAAGGTAAAACACAGAGTTTGTTGTTTCCACTCATAATCTGGTTGCAGGAGAAAATAATATTTGAGTTGAGAAAAACCTTGGCACCGGCACCATGGCCACTAGGGGGACTGTGCAAAGCGGTTAAGCTGACTGCATATTCTATACATGCTGCATATAAAGTTAAAAATAACTGAACTGACTCTTTGTAATGCATACAGAATATTCAGACAAATATTCTTCAGTTGTCTTTGTATATTTTTCTAAGCATGACCTCTCCTGTATTTTCTACTCTTACTCACGTTGTTTTGAAACACCTTCCACCTCCCAAGGGCCTCGGTCAGAAGACCTCAGGACCGAAAATCTCGACTTCATAGTCATTCCTGGCCACAAGTAGTTCCTCTGTTTTGGTACGTTTGGGAGTCATATGTTGAGAAACAGGAAGTGAGGGATGGGTTAGAACCTGGGTTTTCAACAGGGGCTTCATGGATCCCTGAAGGTACTGTAGGGGCTCCCTGGCTAGACTTGATATGCAACGACTATATATAGATTTGGAAAAATATTTCAAAATATAAAACCGTTTTTAAATATAACCTGTTTAAACTTATGAAGAATGTCCACTGAGTGGGGGTCCCTGGATCAGAAAAGATTGAAAACCCCTGGGTTAGCAGAACTGGGGGGTTTTATTCCACAGCAGACACTGTTGTACAGCCCCGCCAAATTAATTTTTTTCAGACAATACACAGCTGTATGAATGGATCAGGGGAGATATCAGCTACAGCACTGACTGTTTGTCAAGATAAGGATGTATCTGCACTTAAAAGGGGTTTGTGCGAAATTCAAGGCCATGTTGTCCTTTGCTGATTTTCTGCCTAGATACACACAGTAGCTGAGATGCCAGAGGCAGAGAAATTGTTTGGAATTTTCATTTGGAAGCGACGGACTGGGCAGCCCACCTTATACGTCAGCTGACCTGGTTTGAACCAATGAGGGGTTGAGGTCTGCAGACCCCACAAGTATTTCTTCTTGGGAGAGCAAACCCAGGAGGAGCGGAACCCTAGACCCACTTTGAAGGAGCACAGGTTGTCCCGGTCCTGTTCTGGAAGATTCCATGGTTGGACCGTTTGTTGGTAGAGTAAGGGGAGAGCAGATGGCGCTGTGCAATCACTATATTCCCAGTAATCAAACAAATTAAATGGGACCTAATTACCAGGCTGCCATATTCATTGCGTCCTTTGGCAACCATAGCTCTTGCAAGAGGTTTTCTGGTTTCCATGGTTACGCACGGCTTCTGTCGCAGTGCTCCGTATATTTATTTATTTTGTTGTGGGAAGACTGGCTAAAGCACTGGAGACACAGATTCTGTGACACAATGTCCCCCTATGACACCTGCACGACCGAGCAGGGTGAGACGAAAGAGCAGGAGAGAAAATAATCCAGGTGAGAGGATGGAGCAGGTATTAATGCAGAACAGGTGAGAGGATGGAGCAGTATTAATGTAGAACAGGTGATAGGATGGAGCAGTATTAATGCAGAACAGGTGGGAGAATGGAGCAGTATTAATGTAGAACAGGTGAGAGGATGGAGCAGTATTAATGTAGAACAGGTGATAGGATGGAGCAGGTATTGATGCAGAACAGGTGAGAGGATGGAGCAGGTATTAATGTAGAACAGATGAGAGGATGAAGCAGTATTAATGTAGAACAGGTGAGAGGATGGAGCAGTATTAATGTAGAACAGGTGAGAGAATGGAGCAGTATTAATGTAGAACAGGTGAGAGGATGGAGCAGTATTAATGTAGAACAGGTGATAGGATGGAGCAGTATTAATGCAGAACAGGTGATAGGATGGAGCAGTATTAATGCAGAACAGGTGAGAGGATGGAGCAGTATTAATGTAGAACAGATGAGAGGATGAAGCAGTATTAATGCAGAACAGATGAGAGGATGGAGCAGTATTAATGTAGAACAGATGAGAGGATGAAGCAGTATTAATGTAGAACAGGTGAGAGGATGAAGCAGTATTAATGCAGAACAGGTGAGAGGATGGAGCAGTATTAATGTAGAACAGATGAGAGGATGAAGCAGTATTAATGTAGAACAGGTGAGAGGATGAAGCAGTATTAATGCAGAACAGATGAGAGGATGGAGCAGTATTAATGTAGAACAGATGAGAGGATGAAGCAGTATTAATGTAGAACAGGTGATAGGATGGAGCAGTATTAATGCAGAACAGGTGATAGGATGGAGCAGTATTAATGCAGAACAGGTGAGAGGATGGAGCAGTATTAATGTAGAACAGGTGAGAGGATGAAGCAGTATTAATGCAGAACAGATGAGAGGATGGAGCAGTATTAATGTAGAACAGATGAGAGGATGAAGCAGTATTAATGTAGAACAGGTGAGAGGATGAAGCAGGGACTAATGCAAAATGCACTTTCCCTTTGGGAAAAATTGAGAAACTGGACTAAACCTGCATGTGCTTCTGAGTGCATACGTACTGTATGTGTATTAATGAGTGTGTGTATGTGTATTTGTCCTCACATACGTGTTAGTGTGTGTCTGTGTTTGTATGATATTTTTCCATGTGTGTATGTATTCATGCCTGTACATGCATGCATAATGATGTGTATACATGTGAGTTTACTGTATACATTGTTCATGTGTGTGTGTGCATGCATTTGTGTTTATATACAGTGCCCTCCACTATTATTGGCACCCCTGGTAAAGATGAATAAAAAGGGTTATACAAAATTCAACGTTTGGTGAATTAGCTTAATCTCACACTGAAAAAATGAGAAAAATCCAACCTTTAATTAAAGTTAATTTGTAAGAAAGAAAAAAATATCCCTCATCAAGAAATAATTATTTTTGACAAAACCACGTGTGCCACAATTATTGGCACCCCTGCATTTATATATAGAATTATATAGAAATAATTATATAGAAATAATCATTTTTAATATTTGGTCGCATATCCTTTGCATGCCATGACGTCCTGATGTGACCCAACAACATCAAAAGACTCTTGATATCTTATTTTCTGGTACTCTTACAAGCGATACTACACTGCCCGGCCAAAAAAAAAGTCGCACACTGTAATATTTTGTTGGACCGCCTTTAGCTTTGATTATGGCGCGCATTCGTCGTGGCATTGTTTCAACAACCTTATGCAACGTCACAACATTTATTTCCGTCCAGACTTGCATTAATTTTTGCCGAGATCTTGTATTGACGACGGGAGAGTCGAACCACTTCGTAAAGTCTTCTCCAGCACATCCCAAAGACTTTCAATGGGGTTAAGGTCAGGACTCTGGTGGCCAATTCATGTGTGAAAATGATTCCTCATGCTCCCTGAACCACTCTTTCACAATTTGAGCCCGATGAATCTTGGCATTGTCGTCCTGGAATATGCCCATTGATGGGATAACCTGGTCATTCAGTACATTCAGGTACTCAGCTGACTTCATTTTATTGCTGCATAACGTTGCTGAGCCTAGACCTGACCAATTGAAGCAACCCCAGATCATAACACTGCCTCCAGAGGCTTGTACAGTGGGCACTATGCATGACTGGTGCAACTGGGACTTTTGTTTTGGCCAGGCGGTGTATAATGTCTCTGCATTTGAATGGATCTCTATAGGAATTGGGGGTGGGCCTAAATTTAGCTGCAAATTGCACTGGAGCAGTATGGAACACATGGTTGGCTAAATGCCTGTAAGTCATCAAGGGTCTGAGGTATCAAACGAGCCTCAAACCATCACTCTGCTGCCAGATATGCAGTAGATATCAAGAGTCTTTTGGTGTTGTTGGGTCACAGACATCAGCAAGCAAAGGATATGCGACCAAATATTAAAAATGATTACTTTATTCTATATATAAATGCAGGGGTGCCAATTATTGTGGCACACATGGTTTTGTTAAAAATAATTATTTCTTGATTCTCATAATAAATTTACTTCAATTGAAGGTTGGTTTTTTCTCATTTTTTCAGTGTGAGATTAAGCTAATTCACCAAACGGTGATTTTTTTACAACCCTTTTAATTCGTCTTTACCAGGGGTGCCAATAATAGTGGAGGGCACTGTATTGTTAGTGTGTGTGTGTGTGTGTGTGTGTGTGTGTGTGTATGTGTGCATTTGTGCATAAAGCCCAGTCAGTTCTGGGAGGGGATGCTGTTGCTACAGGCAATGGCTCCATAGCTGTGTGAGAGGCGAGTGGAATGGCGGGTTGCCAGGTAATCGCTGCCATTATCTGGAATCGTCCTTACATAACTCTCCCTCTGAATACATCATATGTGGGGGGGGGGCGTGCTGCCCCAGTGAGCCTGCAGGGGGAGCACTTTCAAGTACCGAAGCGCAGAGAGCCTTTCAGCTCGCAAGCCTACTCTTCACACAGGGAACAGAGGAGACCGATATTCAAGAGCCAGTGTGCGGCATCACTTTGGGCGTGCGTGTGTGTGTGTTGTGTGTGTGTGTGTGTTTCTGTGTGTGTGCGTGCACGCATTTTCATTTGCGATTGAGTATAAAGTAACCATGGAAATGAAATTATAACCGTGGCTCCAAGTGATTTATATTATTTATTTATTTTCAAAGTGTTTACTGACTGTGCTCACACAATGGTCTGCACAAAATATTCAGAGAGAAAGAGAAAGAGAAAGAGAGAGAGCGCATTTTTCACCCAGCTCCTCAATGCCAAAACTCCGGCACTTCTGCTCTGTGGCTTTTATCATTCTGCAGTAGCTGGGGAATGCCTTTCTCTTTCATAGTTTTGGCTTAACTTTGATAGGTGAGAGGCTCGTTAAAACCGAAGGTGTCAAGGGCCAGAAGGAAGCAGGCAGGATTACTACGGAGAGACACACAAAGACTCCTGATCGAAACGGCCGTCAGGAATGTGGCGATTGGGGACAAAGTATTTTTCATTCACTTTAGCGATGGGCGAACTTAGTGATGTGCACTAAAAAACAAAGGGAATACATGCATAAACCGGGTCCTCTATGTGGACCTCAGTCCCTCTACCTCAGTCTCTCTACCTCCCCTCGAGGACGAAAAAAATAAATTCTTGTTATAGTCCAGACATTAACATTCCAGTGGCGATGCCGGTCATTGGACATTAAAGGAGTTATTAAAATGTGAAAATTAAAATGTCACTTTTTTGCTGAGGCTTTCTGTAGACTTGAAAGCCCTTGATGTTGAGGCAGCAGGCAGACTGTACCGCCATGCTCAGGCCCTTGATGTTGAGGCAGCAGGCAGACTGTACCGCCATGCTCAGGCCCTTGATGTTGAGGCAGCAGGCAGACTGTACCGCCATGCTCAGGCCCTTGATGTTGAGGCAGCAGGCAGACTGTACCGCCATGCTCAGGAATGTGAATAATGCCCATACTGTAAAATGCATAATCTGAATACTGTACACATTTCTGACACAAACACAAACTGTGTGTACAACAAACCCTTGTTATATGAACAAGGGGCTAAAAAAATGCTGCCAAAATTTGACAGTAATTTCAATTGCAAAATAGCAGTTTTTTTTTAAAATGCTTCCCTCCCATTTTTCTCATAATTTGGAATGCGCCATCTTATTTTCTTATTAAAATGAATGCTTTGTTTAATCTTTTCTTACTTATCTCTTTTATTATAAAGCACTTTGAGCTGTATGCATGACAGGTGCTATATAAATAGTTATTATTAAAGTTTATTATTGTTATATTGCCACTCATTGCAGGAACCTTCGTTATCGATCTGGGAAAGCGCAGACAAGCACGAGCTCAGAAGCGTGCGATTCCAGGTGCCGCTGCTTATCACGCTGCAGGTCGCAGGTCAGGGGATAAAACTTCACATGCAGCTTTAGCGGGGACTCGCAGGCGGCCCGATCGCCAAGTCGCCAGAGAGAAATGAGATGCGGTTCCCAGGCCGAGTCCGACTGAAACCTCCCTTACCCTGAGTGATATTACCAATTATACAGTAAGTTGCCCTGTGAGGCTACCGGCCAGTAGGTAGTGGCACAGTCAATATTCAATCCCGGACTGTGGGGCCCATCCATGCACTAGAACCCCGGTATTCAAATCATGGTCCTCGAGGTCAGAGAACTGCTGGTTTTCCACAGTGGCCAATAAGTAGCACTAATTTATCAGTTAATTACCTGGGAGAAAGAAAACCAGGGCCGGATTTGGATTTGAGGTCCAGATTTGAATATCCATGCACTAGAACAGGGGTCCTCAATCTTATCCAGAAAGGGGTGGTGCGGGTGCGGGCTTTTGCTCCAACCAAGCAGTTACACACCTGATTCCACAAATCAAGGTCCTTAGCAAAGACTCGAGTGGCTCATTAGTAGAATCAGGTGTGTTACTGCTTGGTTGGAGCAAAAGCCAGCATCCATGCTGGCCCTTTCTAGTTAAAACTGAGGGCCCCTGGGGCCCCATATATAAACAGTGCTGAGCAGAAAAATGCCCTCAGAAAGCCGTGTAAGTGAGTTTCCACGCAGAAATTCAGATGTATAATATAACACATGCTGTGAGAATCTGCGTACCTCTGCACACAATGGACACCATATGTACACAATGTTTGGAGTTTGTGTGATATGGCGACACCGTGACAGAAAGGCAGAGGTAGAAAATGCTAAACTTTTTTTAAGCAGATTTCCGGCTTTCACCCTGAGCGTTCTTTTACACATTCTTTTACTCAGAGTTTTATACATGTGGCCCCTGGTCTAGAATGATGCATTAACTGAATGAGCCTCCCAGCAGCCCTATAGTAGTACATTGTAAATAACCACTGTTCACCAGTGTTGACACAATTAGCCTTATATTGGCAGTGGCTCAATAGGTCTAAGGCACTGTTTACACTGATATCCCATACAGTCGAGAAATCATATTTTCTGTATGATGTTGGCGTTTCAATGTGCTGCCTATCAGATTTCCTGTGTTTAGTAAATCAATTCGCTGCTTTCGTCATTCCATTCCAACCAGCCCAAAAACAGGGTGTCCTGTGCCTCCCGTACTCTTATTGTGGAAGGCTCTTTGTCAATGGGGCCTTAGCGACGGGAGAATACGCTGGAGGGCTTACTTTCAGACTGCCGACATCCGACCCGGACTACCACCCGATGCCATTCAAAGGGGATTTGTCGAAATCCCATCCATATCTCGCGCCACAATCATCAAATGTGACATTTGTCAAGAAATGAGATCTTTGCACGGGGGCCTAAGTCTGCCAGCATTCCTCTGGATACAGTGGCTTCAGTTACAAACATGGCGGGAGCCAGCTCTCTCTTGTAGCACGGCGTCGCCTGTATTGTGTAAAATAGCAATAACTCCAGAGGCTGAACAAGTTCCACTGATGGCTAGGAAATGTAGTGTAAAGTATAGTTTATTATCTTTGCTGTAACCCATGGTTGTTCTAAGTGAAAGTGGTAGCATAAGGTGTGGCTAGAGGGGTGCGCATTAATCACAGTTTGCTCGATCCGGAACAGACTGTCTCTCCGTCAGGGAGGGGTTTTTTCCCCTTCAGTTTGGCATGCGGCAACCGAGCGGATGACCTGCTTTAATGCCACGAGTGAGCTACTGAGCGCGTGCGTAACCGGGGGCGTGGGAGGGCGGGACAGCTTGTGAGACATACGCAGCTGACGATGTCGGTGACGACGACAGCGGCGAAGAGGACTGCATTTAAATATCGCATTTCACGGATCATCTTTAATATCGCTAATGTGAATCCCCCCCGCCTGTGTAACGTACGGCAGCCATTTTGAGGGGATGAGTGCACGGCCGGACTCACTGTATTCTGGGGGTCTCAAACACAAGTCCTGGAGGGCCAGGGGTCTCAGGGCTCCAATGTCTATGAGCAGCGGCGTCATAGTGGAACTGACTACCCACAGTACCCAGGGGCCCTCAGGAGGCCTGAAATTAAAAGTTTGCTTTGGGAAGGGGTCCCATAGAAACTGCATTTGCACAGGACCTAGAATTTCATGCTACATCCCAATCTACAGGTTTCTGTGTTTTCCTTTTCAATTAGCAACCAATTCAGCCCTTGAAAAACCAAGTACATGAACTCTTTAGTTAACCAATTACTTCAATTAAGTACATCAAGGACTGCAATCAATGACCAATCAGTGAAGCGCAGAAACACACAGGGATGTGGAAAGTACTGAAAAAGCCAGCAGATGCTGTGACTCTCCAGGACTGCAGTTTGAGATCCCTCGGATACAGTCAGGTTTTCCCAAGAGGCCTACCATCGACATACAAATGTCACCTAGTCCTGCTCATCGTCGCAGGGGAAGCCTACATCATGCACACTAACACACATGCTAACATGTAGCAGCGTCCCGCACAGTAATATGTAACAGCAACAGACACACTAATATGTATCAGTAACATGCATGCCAATATGCATCAGTAATGTACATGTTAACACGCCCGCTAACACATAGCTGCAACACGCGCACCAACAAACATGCTGATACGCGCGCTAACACGCAGCACTAAACACGCAATGACGCACGCTGTTTGCAATCACGGGCGTCTGTTTATCTCTGAAATAATCATTTTTTTTAATCGTCTGAACGCCGTTGGGCCTGTCTGGGCTCGCGCGCGCGCCCCGCCACCGCTGGCTCGTCTGGATCACGCGACCGCGGCCGGCGCGATTCGCGGCTCGCGCGCAGGGCTGCTGTTTGTGAAACACTCGCCTGCTTCCTCTGTAATCAGCGCGCCCCGACCCTCCGCTCCCCGCCGCAGCACAAAAGATCCTTAATTGGAAAATGAGTCATTAGCGAGCTTGTCGCTTAATCTGGGTGCTCAGTGTCAGGCGCTGCTTAGTTTTTTAAACCGACGCCGGAGAAAAAGCGCGCTTCCTTTATGCGCTTTGTGGCGGCGAAGGAGCGGCCGCATGTAAAGAAAGGCCATTGGTACACCTACTGCAAAAACGAGGAAAGTGCTCTTAAACGCCTTAAGCAGATTCAATTAGGCGTGTATATATTACTCGGTACTCAAGATCTAATGAGCTAGGCCAGAGACCTCTGCAGCCATTGTCGTAAATGTATTCCTTTCACTGAAATAAACACGCAATCATGAACTCATTTAAAGTAGTTAAAAAATACAGCAGTGCTGTAAATGTAAATGAGTTTAGCCAGGACTAAGTTTTCTAGATTTCTAAAAGCAGTCAAAAATAGTAAAATAAAAAAGAAAAGAAAAAGCGATTCATGTGGCCATATAAGTTTGTGTAAAAATGCAATAAATGAGGTTATAGTGTGCAGTACGTGCAATACTGTACCAGGGACAGTGGTTTCTGCCTGGTGTGAATACTCAGAACCATGAGTCTGTATATCCCTCACACACTTGAGTTCATTCTGAGAAAACACTTCAGGAGTCTGGCCTTGCAGAAGAGCAGGCTTGTGAGTGACGCCAATTACTGCCCGACACCGAGTGATCCAGAATGGCGGATTGGGAAGAGAACTTGCTCCTGAAAAAGGTACCCCGAGTCACATAGGTTTGAATAAATATCTGTAACTGTATGTATGATATAAGCAAAGCTAATTCATTCTAAGGGCCTGATTTACTAAGACCTTAAGCAAGTGCAAAACCTTTTAGCAAACGCAAAGCTAATGAAACAACAAATGATTGGTGCAAAACAAATAGCATAGCCAATCATTGGTCATGTTATTGGTTTCACGTGTGCTAAAAGGTTTTTAGCGAATCAGATCCCAGGTCTTAAGACCTAGGCCTGGATCCAATTGGCATGTAGCCTTTCTTTGACTTAATAACAAAATTCAACAGATCATTTTCCTTCTACATGAACAGAGGTGCAAAAATAATTTACAAACCCCAATTCCAAAAAAGTTGGGACAGTATGTAAAATGCACATAAAAGCAGAAAGCAGTGATTTGTAAATTCTCTTTTACATATATCTAATTGAAAACTAATTATTTTTTGCCTTTTGATGCCTGCAACACGTTTCAAAAAAAGTTGTGACAGGGGCAACATAAGACTGGGAAGGTTGTGGAATATTCAAAAAAACAACAGGTGAATAGGTAACAGCGGATGCTATCATGACTGGGTATAAAAGGAGCATCCACGAAGGCTCGGGCATTTACGAGCAAGGATTTTCACCATCTACAGTCCATAATATTACTAAAAGATTCAGAGAATCGGGAGAAATCTCCGTGCGTAAAGGGCAAAGCCGAAAACCAATATTGAATGCTCGTGACCTTTGATCCCTCAGACGGCACTGCATTAAAAACCAACATGTTTCTGTAATGAATATAACCACATGGGCTCGGGAATACATCGTTGTCAGTAAACACAGTTTGTTGCTGCATCTACAAACCCCAATTGCAAAAAAAGTTTGGACAGTATGTAAAATGCACATAAAAGCATAAAGTAGTGATTTGTAAATTCCACTCTTTTACATTTAATTGAAAACAGTATAAAGAAAACATATTTAATGTATATGTAAATATACGCTAATTCCAAATTTTTCTGCAATACTTTTTTTTCTGCAGCAGCAAAGTTAAAAAAACACCTGTTTGGAACATTCCACAAGTAAACAGGTGTTGCTATTATGACTGGGCATAAAGGATATCAAAAGACTCTTCATAGGACCATCCCGATTGTTACCAACGCAAGGTTCAAAAGCCAGCGTCTGTCATGGTATGGGGGTGTGTTAGTGCCCATGGCATGGGTAACTTGCACATCTGTGAAGGCACCGCACTGAAGGGTACATATGCATTTTGGAGCAACATATGCTGCCATCTAGATGACGTCTTTTTCAGAGACGTCAATGGTTATTTCAGCAAGACAATGCCAAGCCACATTCTGCACGTGTTACAATAGCTTGGCTTCGTAGACAGAGAGTGTGGGTGTTAGACTGGCCTGCCTGCAGTCCACACCTGTCTCCCATTAAAAACGTGTGGCGCATTATGAAGCGCAAAATACAACAATGGAGACCCCAGACTGTTGAGCAGCTGAAGTCTTATATTACATTACATTACATTACATTCATTTAGCAGACGCTTTTATCCAAAGCGACGTACAATAAGTGCATACAGAGACATCATCAAGATCACTACAGAACAGACAAGACAAAGCACATCCTTCACATAATGTAGCAGCTTATATCAAGCAAGAATGGGAAAAGATTCCACTTTCAAAACTACAACAATTAGTGTCCTCAGTTCTCAAAAAATTACTGAGTGTTGTTAAAATGAATCCAATTTAGAATGAGTGTATATTTACAAAAAACAATAAAGTTGATTAGTTAAAGCATGAAATATCTTGTCTTTGTACTATTTTCAATTTGAATACAGGTCAAAAAGGATTTGCAAATCATCGCTTTCTGTTTTTATTTACATTTTATACACTGTCCCAACTTTTTTGGAATTGGGGTTTGTAATTATGTTACCTCTATGTTTCACATGTTTTCACACTTTTATATGGACAATGGTGATATAGACTAGACTGACACTTTCAGAAAGGGACAGGGCAAGCCCAAATGTGCGCTGACTATATGTTAGATTAACTGCACGTTATGTGAACTATGCATTAACTGGCACTAGGGTTGAAAAATTCCTGGAATATTCAAAGGTGGAATAACGGGAATATATGGGAATTAACGGGAATTAGCGGAAATAAACTGGAAATGTTGGCGTTATTTGTACTGGCTGTATTTACCTCGTCATATGCAGACATAAATATAAACATTTTGTTTTGTCATAAGCAGACGTCCATGCAAACATTTGTGAGTAGAACTTTAATGGATTCTTTCATTGAACAAAAAACATGAATGTTGAATAAAATAAATGTATTTCCTACCCCCCCCCCCCCCCCCCCCCCCCCCCCAAAAAAAAGAAAAAAAAAAGAAAATGGATGTAGTCCTTGGGCTCAAATGCAGTAGTGTGGCCTCAATAGCCTTGCTGTAGTGTGCAGGATGCTGGGAATTATTTCTGCATGTGATGGATGAATGCACTGCACATGTGATGGAAGAATGCACAGTGCATGCAGAGGGCCCTACAGTAGTGTGCAGGATGCTAGGAATTATCTGTGCATGTGATAAAAGAATGCACTGCACATGTAATAGAGTACTCAAGTGAGTACGTCAGACATGGACGGAGTTTGGTTTCGGAATTAATTCCCTATGACAGATAGAACGGACTTTGGAGACTATCGACAATTTCTTGAAATCTGATTTATAGAATGAGCCAAAACGTTCCTGGAGTAGCCTGTGTGGTATAAGGATATAGACCATACATCGCATGTTCCAATTTTTATTTTTTAAAGTAATGATTAATGATTTGTAGTCCGGTTTGTAGTTCACTTTAATGGATTACATATCCATTACTGCAAGGCACGGGCGGTTCTCGACCAATCAGATATCATCATCTCGTCTGGACATTTTTGGCAGTGCATGCCACCTTGCTAATTCAGCCATATTACTTCATTGATGTCGAGTTTTTAAACAGTGCCAGTGCTGGTATATTCACACAAAAAATACTAAAACGTAAAATATACTCGAAGCTGGTCCAGAAAAACAACATATTTTGTTATATTGAACAATCCAGGAAATTGATGGTAAGACATAATCACTAGAAATTGTTTAAAAGTAAATTTTAGTTAATGTCTATGTCTAAATGAATGGGGAGGTCACTTCCGAAGCCAGTGTGACGTAGTCACTTGGGTACTCTATGGAAGAATGCACAGTGCAGGGTTGAAATTCAACTGAATTTGCATTAAATTGGGTTGCTTTAACCAAAGCATGCTGCAAGATCTAGAATTGCAGTTGTGTATTTTCCAACTAAATTTAAGTTCCATGTTATAGGCTAACTTTAAGGCTAACAAAAAAAATTGGTCAAAATTTCCAAAATTCCCAAGCTTAACTTCCCATGGTAAATTTCCGGAAAGTTTCCGGAAATTTACAGGAAATTTTCCACCCCTTTGAAACTCTACCTGGCACTATAAAGTAGTGCTTCGTTTCGAACATGCAAAATCTCAGGGATGCAGAAATTCACAGCATTCAATCACGTATGTTTATTTCTGACATAGCTCCAGTCTGCATGTGTGGGATCGCCATGGTGAGGGGAATGTGCTACTTTAGAGTGATTGTTCTAAGAGCCTGCCTCACGGAAACGGAAATGGGCCTGGACATTTTACGACGGATCAATTTCCCAGAAGAAGTGGAAGGACCTGGAAGCTCAGAGTGTCGCCAATACGGCGGTCCTCAACCTGCGAGCGCGCGCATGACTGTTTCCATGGCGATCCTGCGCAACGCCGGCGAGAGCTCATTCAGCTCCAGATCGAGACTGACAAAAGACGCAGCGAGCTTTTTACCTGCGACGACGCCCGATCAAAGGACACTGTGGGCTTCCATTCACCGGGTTTCACTGTGTCTCTGAGTTTCGCGGTCAACTATTCAACCGGAAAAAGCTGCAGGCTCGTGACGGCAGAACGGCAAAAGGGCTGGCTTTAGTGTTCTGGAAACATGCGGTTATATAACAACCTGTTTTAGGGCAGGCTCAGAATGACCACATCCCAGCAGGCTAACTGGCCAAGGGAGGGATTTAGCAGACTTATCTGTGCTATGGGACATTCCTCCACTGCACAAAACAGGCCCTCGTTGTTTTCAGTGTTCTTCAGTTCTTAAGCATAATGGCCGCTACGGTACGCTAAAGAAACAATTCTCTGCCAACAGTTAACAGTGTGGCGACTTCAGTTCTTCTTTTCATGAGAGAATTTAATTAGATTTATCCAATCCCGTAAGTCAATAAATAGGGGATTAAGTGTGGAATCCTCCCCACAGTTCTCACAAGAGGCAGTGAGGCCATCACCAACAATGGAACCTGGAATGTGTGTGTGTGTGTGTGTTGTAGACACTACAGTGCATTACAGTTATAAGATCGCTGTATTGCATTCTAGAAGTATATTCTCATATTTGCCATACTGTTTGTGCTAACTGCTGTCTCAGTGTGATACTCAAATAATTAATCTTACACCAGATAATAATAATACATCCCATCCCCCACCACTAAAACTAATTATCACTTCATTAATGTACCAGCCAGTAGTTAAACATCCATACTGACAGACACTATGCATACCATCTATGGTATGTGTGTGTGTGTGTGTGTGTGTGTGCGCACGCATGTGCAGTATGTGTGCTGATGTGTATGTGCGTGTGTGTGTGTGTGTGTGACTGCCTATGTAAATCTGTAGCGTAGCAACAGGTGATGTCGAGAGCTCAATGGGATGCTAATGTGGGCCTACAGTCTCTAACCCAGTCTACAGGCGTGTGATACTCTGAAAAATACGCCATGGGATCCCTCGACACATCAGACCAACTGTACGCCCACTGATGTCACGCGCCATCTCGACCCAGGCACGCACCTGTGACTGGAGCGGCGAGCAGTCATGTGACGTGTGATCGTGTGTCTCAGGGGGTGAAGCGTGACAAACTCACACCCGTGCAGCACGTTCGAGATCGTCAGACAGGGGCACAGAACGTCCCTGATGTGATTTCTGGAGGGCGTTGCGCTTATGAAAAAGCGATAGGCGTAATCATTAAAAAAAAAATTTCAAGTCAACATGCAAGGAAAACCCACTCAGAGAGAGAGAGAGAGAGAGAGAGAGAGAGAGAGAGAGAGAGAGAGAGAGAGAGAGAGAAAGAAAGCAAGAGAGATTTCAAATCAACAGGGACTGAATTTCTTCATTTTACGGTCAATCCGGCTCTCTCTGGTCACCGTGGCTCACAGCAGCCCCAATCAGAGCTCCGAGAACAGTTGCAATTCAGCTGCCTAACAACCGTGCAGGAAACTCATCAGACGGATGAAGAGAATTGGAATGTTTGTGTTCTAGAACTCAATTGTTACATCAGCATTAGAATGTTCATTTAAGAACATTCTAATCACATATTTAGAATAGAATAGAATAACTTTTATTTTCCCGTTAGGGAACTTCATATTTGTGATCTTACACCACAAAGGGTTATTATTTACAGTGTAATAATATTCCAGGAGGCGCGGCGGGCCCGGTTCACAGGGATCTCTCCTCTCCAGCACGTGTAAAAATGTCTCTGGAGCTCAATAGCTCAGGAAACGGGGGTTCTGCCTCCCTTCCCGATGAGAAAAAGCAGCATCACCCAAACCACACATGTGCTTTGTGCTTTTTACCTTTCCTTGCAGCTTTTCTCAGAAGTTCTCCGATTGTAATGCAGGTGCTGTCAGAGGCAGCACAATAAACAGATGGCTTGCGCTGGCCTGGCTCCCTGCTCCCACCTTATGCCGGGTGTGTGTAGCCATCAGACCACAGTCAAATCAGCTAAATCTAAACCAGCTGTGACACCTGTGAAATTCATGCAGATTAATTGACTTGATTTTAAAAGAGATATCCCTGTTCACTATAATATTCAGAACGAAACCTCTTTCATACGATAGTCTTGGTTACTAACATGTTTGGTTGTAAATTTTCACAAATCTCCAGTGTTTTTGAATTTCGCAAGCATATAAAGTTTATTAAAATAAACTATTAAAATATTTCAAGTACAAGTGGTACATATTAATTGTGAGCCCAAGCTTACTTGCGGGTGTGTTTGCTAATATAAATATGTATAAGTAACTTAAGCCAATATTTGATGAAGATTTTCATGCGAGGTTATAATTGACCAATGCATCCCTTAGCATCAGATATATTGCTGTTTTTCTGTTGGAATATTTCTGAATTTAAATTCTTAAATCATATTTGATATACAACATATTTCTAAGTTATTATAATTTACTCCCCTTGCAAATTGATGTTTTATGAAATTGCCTTGGTTTCCTGTGTGAAGGATATTAAACAGCATAGACTGTTGAAGCTGAATCTGTTGAAGCTGAAATTTTGGGATCTGTAATTTGTTTCCTCTTAATGAGCTGTGTGTATTAGGCAACTGCATTCACTTATGGATTTCTGTTGTGAGGCATCATCTTCCCAAATTATGTAATGTTGATCTGGTGATATCCTCCACTTAAAACAAAAACCAAGGGTACTTTGTGGTATATTTAGGATTTGTCAGTAATCCATAGTCTTGTATTGTATTGTATTGTATGTGTATGTGATTGTATATGATTGTACTTATGTTTGTCCTACCTTTTAGTGCATAATATTTTAATAACATTTAATTCAACCAAATGTTACAGTCGAGATGGTGACAATGTTCCAAATTCGCTCAAAGCTAAAATTATTAGCTGTTCATTGTTTTAAGCCATGTTCATGTTTAAAGCTGTTCATCGTGCTTAGCCTTCTGGTCTGTACAGTCATCTCTGATGCAACAATACTGATCCTGTCAATTCCAAAAATAGCACCCAGCTAAATGCAAGGAGACACAGCCAAACAAGGCTAGACAAGTGGAGCAATAACCAAAATGAAGTGGCCAAACCAGAAAGGAAATAAATTAATAGAAAATACATAGAAATGCATAATAAATTATATGACTGTTAATACTTCTATTATTCTATTATTAATTATATTCTTCTATCATTAATGCTGAATAAGCATTAATTTACCAGAGCTACGCAATAATAATAATGATGATACTAATGCTCAATAAGCCAGTGACATTTTTCCATGGTTTAATTTCCCTGGTTCAGTTACGGCAGTCTACAGGATCGGGGTACCCAGAGCCCCTCTGTAAATTCCCACTTCAGTGGAAGTGCAGAGCCCACTGATCCATTTCCCATGATAAGTCATGAAACTGACCTGCCGCCCTCACGCGCGTTTAATATCTCCTCTGTCATATTTCCTATCCCCCCCCCCCCAACTCAAAAATTGTGAAAACGTTTTGGCGAATGAAACCCTGTTTTACAACAGCTGCGAACGCTTGCGGTATGAAACCCTGTTTTACAACAGCTGCGGACGCTTGCGGTATGAAACCCTGTTTTACAACAGCTGCGAACGCTTGCGGTATGAAACCCTGTTTTACAACAGCTGTGAACGCTTGCGGTATGAAACCCTGTTTTACAACAGCAGCGAACGTTTGCGGTATGAAACCCTGTTTTACAACAGCTGCGAACGCTTGCGGTATGAAACCCTGTTTTACAACAGCTGTGAACGCTTGCGGTATGAAACCCTGTTTTACAACAGCAGCGAACGTTTGCGGTATGAAACCCTGTTTTAGAACAGCTGCGGACGCTTGCGGTATGAAACCCTGTTTTACAACAGCTGCGAACACTTGCGGTATGAAACCCTGTTTTACAACAGCTGCGAACGCTTGCGTTATGAAACCCTGTTTTACAGCAGCTGCGAACGCTTGCGGTATGAAACCCTGTTTTACAACAGCTGCGAACGCTTGCGGTATGAAACCCTGTTTTACAACAGCTGCGAACGCTTGCGGTATGAAACCCTGTTTTACAACAGCTGCGAACGCTTGCGGTATGAAACCCTGTTTTACAACAGCTGCGAACGCTTGCGGTATGAAACCCTGTTTTACAGCAGCTGCGAACGCTTGCGGTATGAAACCCTGTTTTACAACAGCTGCGAACGCTTGCGGTATGAAACCCTGTTTTACAACAGCTGCGAACGCTTGCGGTATGAAACCCTGTTTTACAACAGCTGCGAACGCTTGCGGTATGAAACCCTGTTTTACAACAGCTGCGAACGCTTGCGGTATGAAACCCTGTTTTACAACAGCTGCGAACGCTTGCGGTATGAAACCCTGTTTTACAACAGCTGCGAACGCTTGCGGTATGAAACCCTGTTTTACAGCAGCTGCGAACGCTTGCGGTATGAAACCCTGTTTTACAACAGCTGCGAACGCTTGCGGTATGAAACCCTGTTTTACAACAGCTGCGAACGCTTGCGGTATGAAACCCTGTTTTACAACAGCTGCGAACGCTTGCGGTATGAAACCCTGTTTTACAACAGCTGCGAACGCTTGCGGTATGAAACCCTGTTTTACAACAGCTGCGAACGCTTGCGGTAGCTGGACGTGCTTAAATCTGGAGGGGAAGGCCCCCTGGAAATGCCTATAACCCGAGTTTATTTTCCCCCCAAAGGCTCAAGCTGGCGAAAAGGAAGCACTTGAGAGAAACATGGCAGAAAGCGCAGAAAACAGCCTGCAGCCAGGGGAGGGTGGGGGTTTATAAATAGGCCAGTGCGTTACAGGCAGACCTACGTAATCCTTATTGGCTTCCATGAACTGAAAAAAGTTTTTTTTTTTGTTTTTTTTTTAAAAATGAGCGTGTATTATCTTAAGTGTTGGTGGCTATGTGGTGTTGTTTCTCTCTGTGATTCACCATGGGGTGTGGGGGGTAGGGTGGGGGGGGGGGGCACATGCGGCCCACTCTTCCATCATGCCCTCTCCTCACGCACGAAAAAAATGAGAGGGGGGTGCTGGAGGCTGTGCATTTTGGCGGGAGTTGAGATCAGCAGGTCAGAGGGGGGAAGGGGTACTCACTGATGTCATTGATGGGGGGGGGGGGGGGGGGTTCTGACAGTAATGTGGCATCAGTCACAATCATGGGCCATCCTGTCAGACAGGCAGATGGCGGGGGTGCCGTTAGCTCGATGGCTTTAACCGCCTGGCCTGGTACCACAGCCCCCGGCTGGAAGGTTGCAAACGCTCTCCTGCATGGTGCACCTGCGCCTCACCCCCGGCCTGGCCAGAGCACGGGCCTCGGAGAGAACAGGCTCAGCGCCCGCACTGCCAAAACCCGCCTGTTTCCGCCCAAGCTTGGCGTGTGATCGTGAGCACGAGGGTGGGGCTTTGAGAAAAAAAGGATTATTTACCCACACTCGTCTCTGCGCTTTCTCTCTCTCTCTTTCTCATACAGTCTACTGCAGTCCCACCCTCATACTAATACAGCTACAGGCCTGCAGCGTGGCTCACTTAAGGCACTGTGTGGATGGGACTCACAGTCTGGTATCTGTTAAGGCACTGATCCACTGTGTGGATGGGACTCGTGGTGTGGTATCTGTTAAGGCACTTTTCCAGTGTGTCGATGGGTTCCACGGTCTGGTATCTGTTAGAGCACAGTTCCAGCGTGTGGATGGGTCCCACAGTCTGGTATCTGTTAAAGCACAGTTCCAGCATGTGGATGGGACTCACAGTCTGGCATCTGTGTTCCAACATGTGGATGGGTCCCATAGTCTGGTATCTGTTAAGACAATGTTCCAGGGTGTGGATGGGACCCAAAGTCTAGTATCTCTGTTACAGTGTGGGGATGGGACCCATAGTCTGGTATCTGTTAAGGCAATGTTCCAGCATGTGGATGGGTCCCACAGTCTGGTATTTGTTAAGGCAATGTTCCAGCATGTGGATGGGTCCCATAGTCTGGTATCTGTTAAGGCAATGTTCCAGCATGTGGATGGGTCCCACAGTCTGGTATTTGTTAAGGCAATGTTCCAGCATGTGGATGGGTCCCACAGTCTGGTATTTGTTAAGGCAATGTTCCAGCATGTGGATGGGTCCCACAGTCTGGTATCTGTTAAGGCAATGTTCCAGCATGTGGATGGGGCCCACAGTCTGGTATCTGTTAAGGCAATGTTCCAGCATGTGGATGGGGCCCACAGTCTGGTATCTGTTAAGGCAATGTTCCAGCATGTGGATGGGGCCCACAGTCTGGTATCTGTTAAGGCAATGTTCCAGCATGTGGATGGGGCCCACAGTCTGGTATCTGTTAAGGCAATGTTCCAGCATGTGGATGGGGCCCACAGTCTGGTATTTGTGTTCCAGTGTGGGGATGGGTCCCATAGTCTGGTATCTATTAAGGCAATGTTCCAGTGTGTGGATGGGTCCCTCAGTCTGGTATCAGTGCTGCAGTGTGTGGATGGGCCCCACAGACTGGTATTCGAAGCAAGCCAGTCCTGGCTGTGGTCATGAGCCCTGCAGGGCAGTGCATAATTGGTTGTAGTGTCAGCCGGGTTTGGAGGGATTCAGACTCTGGTCGACCGGGTGCCCAGTCTGCCTGCACAAGCTGTGGCCTATATTATGCCCTCCTCTGACTCAGTTTTGTTGCAGGCTTAATGGACTACTGAGACTTAGCTTAACTACAGGAGGCTGCAGTGATGGGCACGAACACATTCATTTAGAGTCTAGAAATCGGGGTAAGTTTCAAGAAAAAAACGAATATAATAAACTAATAAAATATCTGAATCGCACCCTGTGTGCAGGTGGCTTTGAGCAGGAGTATTTTTGTTTGGAGTACCCCATGTGTGAGAACAGGGAGCCAAGTTTTCCCTTCAGTCCGCCTTCATTTCTACATACCCGACTACTCAAAATCATAAACCCAATTTTACAAACGTGTGTTTTCTAGTCGGCAAATTAATGTGTCAAAATGTACTCCTGTGGAATGATTTATAGGAACATGTTGGTGCAAATTTATAAAATAGAGTTCAACGAGTATTAAGCATTCTGAAATGCAAGAGAGTTAAAGAGTCGCTGCAGGCCCGTTCTCAGGTGGAGTCACAGGATGAGGGGCCAGAGAGGATGAGAGAGTTAAAGAGTCGCTGCAGGCCCGTTCTCAGGTGGAGTCACACGATGAGGGGCCAGAGAGGATGAGAGAGTTAAAGAGTCGCTGCAGGCCCGTTCTCAGGTGGAGTCACACGATGAGGGGCCAGAGAGGATGAGAGAGTTAAAGAGTCGCTGCAGGCCCGTTCTCAGGTGGAGTCACACGATGAGGGGCCAGAGAGGATGAGAGAGTTAAAGAGTCGCTGCAGGCCCGTTCTCAGGTGGAGTCACAGGATGAGGGGCCAGAGAGGATGAGATAACTGATGTATTATATTTGCATCCAATTAATACCTGGTGAAATCATCGAGGGAAACAAGATTCCATTCCTGCCCTCTTTTGCAAAAGTTTTGCAGTGTCCCTCCAGGCACCGCAGACAATTAGCAAACAGAGAAGCCCCCGAATGGCATCTAGACATTTGTTTCATCCTACATTTTAATTTGTTCAGCTGTTCGTTATCTACTGCATAACCACAATGACTGGCAACCGTCGCTGGAGATTTTTGTTCAGAAATAAAATGGGCAGGTCTGTTTTAAGCTGCGTGATCAACTTTACAAACTCTCGCCAAACTGCTTAACTTCCGCTATAGTCACCCAGAGCCACTTACAATGCAATCATAGTTACGAAGGGGTCAGTAATTCCCCAGATGGGGACAGTATAGTCCCAAGATAGGCACCAATTGCAAGAAGTGTAATTGACGACTTGTCAAGTACTACTGAGCATTAAACGAATAAGAACATAGCTATGCCAATGAGCATTAATCTACAGTAAACAAACAACTGCAAAGAACTGCAGGCTCCAAAATCAAAAAGAGAGGGGGAGGAATTTCAGAATGGAGGGGTCTAGGTGAGGTGCACTAGAGAGGCAGTCGGCGGCATCATCCTCCTCTGCTCCGGTGCGTGCAACGCGCTGAAGTAATGATCTCATTCCTGTACTGCGGGCAATGATTTTAAGTTCATCCATACACGGGTTGTCAACAACTTTTTCCCTTTTTTCTGTTAACGGACAGACAAACAGACAGATAAGGGCAGCAACCTCCATTACATATCAATGCGTCTGTGCCCCTCAGGCGATGGAGGCAATGACTGCATTCAGAGCGAATGGAGATAGTATGAGGCTACGGCATTCATTCCGTGAGCTGGCAGGAGGAAGTTACTTATTAGCAATCCATGCTACCTTGTAGTTTCTATGGTGACAGACCACAATAGAACTTTCACTTGAAAAAGGGGAGAGGAAAAAAAAACGGCACTTACGAAACCAGGCAGAACGGCGACTTATTAAAAAACTATTCCCCGGAATATGATTGATACATTTGTTCCTAGCATTTTCAAAAACAAGCATGTATATATATCTTGAAAAATATGCATACTGAATAATGCATTATTGACACAAGCTATGATTTGAGCTCACATCACCGCTGTTCGTGTTACTCTCTTGTTGGTTTTTAATGCACTGAATGGTTTTTGCATCTGAATACATTACATACGTGACCGTTTATCAGTGAGCTTTCCGTTCTGCAAATGAGACCCTGCTTACATTACCCAGAAACATAAATGCAGAGGAGCGTCTGATTTTTATTTTGATGCACCAAAGCTATGGAACATAAGACATTCTTCATTTGCCAGTAGTTATTTAGTCAGTATTTCAGCTTAAACTGTATTTCAACTTTGGCTTTTATTTCTGTTATTTTATAATCTTACTTGTTTTATCCACTTGTAGGCTATTGATATATTCTTTCTTTTTTACATGTGTTCTATTCTATCATTTATCATCATTATCCAAACCTATAATTACATAACTGGATTCATTTAAATTAATCAGTTTTAATGAATGCAGGTGCTGCAGGCAATCGTCGTTTCACCATTCAGAATATTCAGGCTGAGACTTTTAATCATCCATCAAACTCTTGTGTGCAAGCCCAGATGAAACAAAAACCAGAAACGGCACTGGCACTCCAGGACCAGGGTTGCCTACCCCCCTGTAGGATATTCTGAGAAAATGTGTTCAGTCATGTACAGTATTCAGCCCTAAAGAGTCATTTTTTGGCTTCAAGGGGAAGACACAGTGTTCATTTCTCCTTAACACTGACTTAAAAATAAATTCAAGTTCAACTTTTTGTTCTTCACAAGCGAAATTGGGCAAGTTAATTCTTTCGCGACTGCGTAACTCACCAAACTGAATGTGTGAATACAAAGCTCTTACATTTAATCATGAGTCAAAGCGAAGGAAGTTTATTATTTCAAAGAAACCCAAGGCACTTTTCCATGTAAAATAAATACTAAAATGCCTTCATTCCGTGCCAAGGTCCAATGAACAATTTAAAAACGCCAACGTGTTTTGGCAGAGCCTTCGTCAGGGACTAAAGCACTCCCACTGGGCCTGTCTGGAAAGGGTTCTGTTGGATCGATGTATTGAACAAGTTGTGCTGCTGCAGGAAGGCGTTTTGACCACCGGAGGTGCTAGCTCTGGGAAACGAGGGCTCACGGCCTGTCAGTTGAGAGGGCTCCATTTTGGTCCAATCTGAGGGCCAGGAAATAATCTCAGGCAGGGACAGAGTGCAGCCGTGGTGGAGAGAAATCTGTCACGCCTGATTTGCAGAGATATAGCCCCATTCTGCAGTGAGATTAAGCTGGTAATGATTTAAATTGCACTACCACCAATGGGGCCTCCAACAAATCACTAAATTCTCCCATTTTTTTCTTTTGCGTGGTAAATTCTATACTTTTGCAATCTTACTTCTCTTTCTCGCATATTGAGGTTTCTTAGTTTATTCAGAATTCATAGCCATAGTCTATATATTGATATTTTTATATCAAGCCAAGTCAGCCCAGCTTATTAAGTTATCCATGGAATTAAGGATAAGAACATTTAATGAAGCTTTATAGTTTACTTATATTAGATCACATTAGTTTACTTGAATTTAATGTACAATTCAGGCTTTCTTACAAATTTATTTCTGTACAGGTTGATAACACAATGCATATCCAGTGCAATCATAATCAAGTTGAATTAGTCAAAGATTTCTCTACCCAATCACATTAAATAAATAAATACGTCCCACAGAAATTACAAGCGTATAACATTCCCGGATAGTGCTTCCCATTTTAAGAATGATGAGCTTAATACGGATCAGGGTTGAAATGTACAAACCGAGATCTTCCCCGGAGAACATTTCTCATTTGGAGATTTAAGTGGTCTAATTTGGTAATCGCTATCTGAGAACTGGGGAACTGAGCGCTATTTTTCCCCCATTTTGTGTCGGTTATTGCGGAAATACGCGTGACGGCCACAGCTTATTCAAGAAGACCCGTTTCATTGTGTACAGACGTATAATTATAATAATTTTTTTTTAAAACAAGAATTACCTGGCGGTGTTCACCCCGGAAACCCAGATACTCAGAGGTGCTTGTGCTCTGTGTCAGTGCGGAACCGCAGGACTGGTGGAACGAGGAGAGGTGGAACGCTTTACATGAGCGCTCAACACGTTATTGATGGTTAAATTCCCCCCGGGGCACAGGCCGGGCTCAACTGAGCGTATAAATTGAAAATGTAACCGGCTTACCGCCGACGCCCAGATGCCCAGGCTTCGCTGCCGTTCTCATCTATGTAGGCAGGTCGGTCTGAAATTGCCCATAATCCCTCCTGCTCTCCATTACAGGGAAACCAATTTGCGGGCCCGTCCTCCTCTTGTTCGTGCGAGGTGGAGGCAGGCGGTGCGGGGGGGGAGTGGAGGGGTGGGGTGGGGGGGGGGGGACTAATTCCACAGACGATCCCGCCACACTGTTCTCCAGAGCCCTCCCACCCCGAAAACGCTCATTCCGCAGTCTCACCACAGCTGGTGTCCTGGTTGTTTATTCTGTCTTAATCTTCTGAGGTCTGTTCTTAAAGAAATGAGTTATTTTGTTCTCCTTTAGCTGCGGAATGAAAACAAGTCTTTGCACAGGGATGCATGGCTTTGTGGGTGGGATAACGCATTAAGGGCCCCACTCCACACAAACACTGCTATGTATTGAGAGGGGGATAGGGGGGGTCCTCCAGAGCACAGATAAATACTGGGTGGTGGTGGTGGTGGTGGTGCTACGTCTTGGCACAGAGAGATATATTGCACGCCATGGCTGCCGTCTCCAGATTCCGAAGATAATGCTGACATATGGAGGTTGCATGTGGGATTGTTTTTTTTTAGTTTTTTTTTTTAAAGGAGAGCAGACAGTCCATCTTGTGTATTCTTTTCGGAGACCATTAAGGCTCCCGCATGGGCTCCCTGCATGTGGGATTGTTAGCATTCCCAAGTGCAGCAGCTGCTCTATTTGAATGCAGCCAGCATGATGCATGCATGCCACAGCCAGTGATGAGTGTCAGATAGAGGGAGACCACAGACCACTCTATGAGGGAGGCACCCAAAAGCTACTAATGTTGTCTCTTCAGTAAGAGATACATCTCTCCTCTGATTGGCTCTAACTCCCTCCTGTTGTACTGTGTCGGGGGGGGGGGGGGGGGGGGGGGTGTTTTTAAAAAGCAATGAGGAGGAGGAAAATACAAGATGAATGTTGCGCAAAGTTATCGACGATGGCGTTTGGCGGCCATATTGGGCAGGGGTTTGGGCTGAGGCTAATGAATACGGACTGTGGCCGTTGGTTACACCAGTGGCATGGTGTTCAATTTACAGGCCATCACAATCTCTCCCCACACAAAAAAAACCCTTTAATGGACAAAACCCAGCTGGGTGGATGGAAACGACTGTGGCTACAGCACCACTTATCCCTGCGCACACAACACAGCCCCAGCTTTCAGCTAAAGTCAGAGAGCGCTGTTAGGAGTTACTCACTGAGAGAAGAGGAAGAAAGGAAGAAAAAAAGAGGGACGCGATAACGCGCTTTGAGCGTAATGTAAATGTGAAGCGTAAATGTGCCCCCAGTTGGGAGGGAATCCTAGTAAGGAATCCCCCGCCACACTGCTTAACAGCTCCCCCTCTGGCGGGTCCCCTGCTTGCGGCCTGTATCAGCTGCGCAGTCCTCCGGCTACCATGCCTGTGCAGCCCAGCTGGAGAACACCGATTGAAAACATGCAGTGTCCGACTGCGCATGTTTCGGCATGAAACAAAAGATAACGTCTTAAAACGCGGAAAATCTCTAAACCCCCCCCCCCCCCCCCCCCACCCTGCTTTTGTAAGAAAGCTCATTTTTAAAATCTCAGTATTACCTGCAGAATTGCCTGACACGCCGTCAGGCGCTGCCCTTTTCATCTGAAAATCAGACGGAATTCCCGCAACCGCAGAATTCCGTGCTGCCCAGGTCCCTGGGCCTCATGCTGCGGTTTATGAATTTATGTATCTATTGATTTTAATCGGTGCTATTTTCCCTCTGTACGAGACGGGGGGGTTGAGTGATGGAAGTATGATAATCACGCAGCCATAAGAGAGAGATTAAAGTCCAGCTGCACAGTCACCGCTCTGCAATGATGAAAGGGATGCATAATTCATATGCGGCCCGTCGCCACGGGGACGGCAGATTAATGGAATCGGCGCGGCGCTCCGGGTTCCGTTGCGACGCTCGTGACCCGGGGGAGCGCCGGGCGCTAGAACTGCGCCCATCCTCCTCTTCTCCCGCTGCGTTTGGCGCTCCCTCTCTTCGCTGGCCGCCTCGTGTCTCCGCTCCGCTCGAGATAGTACCGCCATCACCGCCGAGGGCTGAGGGAAGCATCTGCGTCAAGAAGAAAGTGATTTTGATGGGATTGGTCGAAAGATCCAAACCCGCATGTGTTGTGTGCGTGTGCGTGTGTGGTGTGCGTGTGCGTGTGCGTGTTTGTGCGTGTGCATGTGTGTGTGTTTGTGCGTGTACGTGTGTTTGTGCGTGTGTGTGTGTGTTTGTGCGTGTGCGTGTGTTTGTGCGTGTGTGTGTTTGTGCGTGTGCGTGTGTTTGTGCGTGTGCATGTGCGTGTGTTTGTGCGTGTGCATGTGCGTGTGTTTGTGCGTGTGTGTGTTTGTGCGTGTGCATGTGCGTGTGTTTGTGCGTGTGTGTGTGTGTGTTTGTGCGTGTGCATGTGTGTGTGTTTGTGCGTGTGTGTGCGTGTGTTTGTGCGTGTGCGTGTGTGTGGGGAGGGGTGTGCGCGCAGGTTATTAGCGCTCACTCCGAGGACAGGATTTCACCTGGCTGCTGGAAAAAGGTCGCCGACCCGTTTTCAAAAAATAAATTAGAACATGAAAGTGTAGACTGTAGCGGTGGAGATGGGGAAGCAGGAATTAGGGGGGGTTGTGTCAGAAACAGCTGACACAAGATAGCGCAGGTGCGGGGGACACGTTCACATGCAGAAAGCAGTGGAGCCAGTTTAAAAATAAGTGAAATCTCCTCTCTAAAAATGTACAACAAAGGAATGTATGTTATGGGATTTTTTTTCTTCTTTGCTACCTCGGTGTGGGGTTTACTTTACAGCGTTTCTGCTAGCGGTTTCTGCGCGGCTTCTGCGGAGCGCGTGTCATCAACGCCGCCGGGGGACGGCCGATAATAATGGCACGTTTAAAGCGCCCTGATAATCTGCCTATCTGTATGCCCTCGCGGAGGAGCGCAGTCATTATTTATCTCCAGTCCAAGCACTTAGCACGACAGCGCGAGACGGAAAGGCGCTTCAAAGATGCTTTTTTTACGACGACTTTTCTTGTGTTCTTTCGAAAAAGAAAATGAGCTTCGTGGCAGGAAAGGGAAAACAATGTTGTTTGTTAATTACGGCGTCGTCCCCGCAAAACCTTAGCAATAGATCAAATAGATACAATCTGTGCAGCTTTATTAATAATGTACCGCACCATCATATTTATTATTATTGCGTTAATTACAGTTATTAATTAAACATTAGCTCGGCAGTGTTACGCTAGCATAATTTCGTTCTCCCTGCACAACCTGAGCTACTATTCATCTGTCCGGGTAGCCTACTCTAGATTGTACTACAATCGGCGGTCCGGTTTTGGCGAGGCTTCGTCTCATTGTGGCATACAGGGGCAAACCATAATCCTAATACGGGGATAAACCATAATCCTAATACAGGGATCCTCGTCCCTTGTCCTGGTCTGTTGTATTGTATAGCTGGTTTTCATTTCTACCTGAAAATCAGCAGCTAATTCAGACCCGGAAAGCCAGGCGAAGAGGCGAGTTGACTGTGTAATCAGCTGCTTTAATTACTATGGGCCAATTCAGGACCCTGATTAAGAACCTTTTTGACTGAATGTAATGGTTTTGTTCTTTTATTTATTATTTCAATTCATTTTTACATTCCCCTTTTTATCTTTGTAACCTTAGCTTTTGATTGTTAGAACACGTCTGTTTGGTTTATGAATGAATTAGCCGATTAAGGGATGGGTAAAACACTAGACAATGCGGCTCTGCACACTCAGGGTTGCAGGCCCCTGTCCTGATAGCACTGTAGAAAGTGGACCCCATAGGTTTGAGTGGGCCCTACAACAATAACAACAACAACAACAACAACAACAACAACAACAAAGAAGAGCTTAAAACAGCATTTCTCAACCCTGGTTCTGGGCACCCACTGTGTATGCTGGTTTTTGTTGCAACCATAGTAACAAGCTCTATATTACAATGATCTGCTAAATGTTCCTAATTAGACTTTTTTGCGTCTATGAAAGGGCGATTTACCCTCTTAAAGCCACATTATGCCAGAAATAGCTATGTATGCCTTAAAACATAAATCTGAGGAATTTCAATCAGTCAAACCAACTTATGGTTTCATTTACTGTGCTTTATGTACTAAATGGCAAATAATTCCCTTTGAAAGAGGTTTTTAATTGAGTCAAATGCAAACTCCCGGGTGAAATCAGTTGGGTCCCATTTGTTGAGTGTGGAAACCTGAAACCATCTGTGTTTACTGACAGCAATTGGCAACAAGCCAAACCTGCATTGTGTTAAAATATGTTTAACTACACGATTATGGTTGAATCCATTTTCCACAACCTTAATTGATCAAAAGATTGGCTTTGTCAAAGACCAGGGGGGTATTTCACAAAGCAGGATTACGGAGTTAGCTAGATAACTGCACTGAGTAAAAAACCGGAACCCTCCCAAATCTGGAACATAGACTAAAGTAAAAAGGGCTGTTCAGGGTTGAGAAACACTGGCTTAAAAGACGGCATGATTTCACAGAAAACCGATCTCTTCTATGATACAGGCTTCATCGCATCCACATCATAATTAATCCAAAAAAATAAAATAACCAGTTATCTTGATGCTCATTAAGAGTTTAGAGGTCTCCTAAATAACCAAAATATCTTAATTTAATCTCAAAACTTATTTTCTCTCACAGTTGAAATCAATTGTTGTAGTGTGACTGAATCCAGGGGGGTATTTCACAAAGCAGGATTACTGAGTTAGCTGGATAGCTGCACTAAGTAAAACCTGGAGCCCTCTCAAATCTGGAACATGGACTGGAGTAAAAAGAGCTGTTCCAGATTTTACTCAGTGCAGTTATCCAGCTAACTCAATAATCCTGCTTTGTGAAATACCACCCAGTGACGCGTTTCACCCAAACTCATCTTTCTCAGTCGGACACAGGTGTGAAATGTAGAGAATATGAGCTGAAAGAGTGATTGTTGACAGACATGTACAGAGATACGAGAGGAGAAGGCCATTTCCTTCTTCACTTTGCTGCCTGAGACACCATTTCTTTCCCACTCTCCCTGGTCTGTCCCTCATTTCCTGCAGTCATGTTGAATAGCAGTCATCCGTGCACTGGCACAAAATAAGGCACTTGAACATGTTTTAATAGTTGTTGACAAAAAAGGTAATCGCTCCAATGCCGGGTCACAGCATGGGTTTGCTCGGTAGAGCAATGTTATAGCAGTGGTGGTCGTGGGTCATTTGGTGCCCTAGGCGAGACTTACATGATTACACAAAGCCAAACTTTCATGCAATTAATTTAAGTAAATAGCCTTGATGGGAATCCTTAGCTAGCTAATTCATCTCAGTGAATGCACATGGTTAAATACACAGATATAGAGATACACTGTGGGCCTGATTTACTAAAACCTTTTAGCACACACAGTTTTGCATGTGCTAAACATTTTTGCTAAAGGTCTTAGTAAATCAGGCCCTGTATATGTAGGCTATATTAATGGGATAGATAAGTTAGCTTTTTTGCAAGTTGCTAGGACAATTTAGGAAGGTTAGCAGTATTCAAAACATGCAAGCAGCATTGAATTGTTGCAAGGCTGATCGTGCAACAATGCTCAGCTTACGTTAGCTATAGCTAGAAATTTAGCTAGCTAACTAAATCAATGTGGGGGGGAAAAAAACAAACTTATAGCTTATGCTTTTCGCCTGCTGACAACGTTTTTAAGAAGAAGTTCAGATGGATTACAGGCAGTAGCCAGCCGGTATCAGACAGTAGACTACATAACAGCCAGCTATGGTAACTAGCTAGTCATTAACCCCTTGCACATGCAGCAATATTGATGTAATAGCTAACGTTACTCCTTCAATAGCTAACATTACACCTCCAAATAAAAAATGTTCATTATGACATGACATACCTTTATCTTTCTCTTGTTCTTGTTCATGAATCTATATGAAGTGAAACCCTCCAACACAGCAACAAAGCTTTTACTCGAGGTCAGGGGTCCTCAGTGCTGGCCCTGCACAGTAAAATACTAATCTTAATTCAACTGTCAGCAAGTTTACATGAAACCAAGGTGGCTCAATGTGCTCAATCAGAGTTGATTTAACACTGAACATTCTACTCTGCGGTTTTAGTTTTCACCTTAATATCAGCAGCTCAGTCCCAAGAAACCAGCTGATGTGAAAACTGTAATCAACCCTTTTATTTTGTTGTTGCTGAGCAACAACAAAATTGAGAACACCCTGCGGTTTGGGACCCCAGCTCTACAGGCTGTAGACCAGAAATGCGTCATTAATGGAAACGTACCGCCACTTACAGAGCTGTGCATTGCATGCACACTAAAGAACACACACCAGAGTTATATTGTTCCTTTTTTTTACCATGCGCTCCAAACTCCACCCCGTCACTTAAAGCCTTTTACTTTTCCTTGGGCTGCATATTCACTCCATACGGCGGCCACGCTTCATGAATAAGGCATAAAAGTGCGTTCCTGCACCCGTTTCAGGTGCGCCCGGTGCGTTATTACCGTCAGGCCGAGCTGGTAATGGGAGAAGACAATGTCATATTACATATGTAGAGTACGCACTCAGGTCTTACCACTGCAGTAATTAAATGTTCATTTTCAGATACAGGCCTTGAGTGGAGAGAGCGGCATAAATTCCTGGTGACCTGCGAAAGAGAGTGAATGTCTGTGTGTGTGTGTGTGTGTGTGTGTGTGTGTGGGTGTGTGCGTGTGTGTGTGCGTGCGGGTGTGTGTGTGTGTGTGCGTGCGTGCGTGTGTGTGTGCGTGTGTGTGCGTGTGTGTGTGTGTGTGTGCGTGTGTGTGTGTGGGGTCCTTCAGGAGAGTTACTATTCTATATCTTTCACTGTAAAGAAGGGACTCCTCTATTCAGGTGAGCCCAAAACGGGAGCAGTGATTGGTCCTGTGGCAAATTTTATTGGGTCAGAGTGCATAAGTGATCCTGCCCTAGTACTGGGCGGAGCAGTAACGTCAGCGTTCGTTCACACGTCTGCATCACGCACAGGAAGACACACGCTTGCCCTCCGCACTAGAGGAGGTCCAGCACAAACAGCACAGAGCGGCTTTAAAGCCGCCGTTTCTGGAGCGGCCGAGATAGAGACAGAGGCACGCGGGCGACTTCAAGCATTCCAGGCCCTCCCCCTGACCTTTGTGTCCCGCATTGATCCAGCCACTTAAATCATCAGACAATTTCACACCGGAGCCCTCGGGAAGGGGGAGGTGGGCAGGGCGGGTGCTTTCTCAGTGTCATAAACGTCCTCATCTGTTGCCATGTGCGCACATTTCATTGATTCGAAATTCATCGATTAGACAATTAAGAAAAGCAGTGCCACCCCCCCCCCCCCCCCCCCCCGGGGGGCACTAGAATTGATCATTCCTGATTGCTTCAAAAAAAAAAAAAAACAGACTGCCCTCATCAAAGAAAGTCGATAACAAACCAGAAAAATTAACAATAATAAATCATCCTCCTGAGGAGATAAGAATATTAAAAATCATAATCATGGTAATTTTTCATGTCCAAAAAGACCTAGATGATGGGTGCCGGACAGGATTTCTCAGCTTGTTGTTTGGAGCCCTTTGCAGACAGAAAGAGCAGTTATTTATACGTGCTGCTCTGCTTCCTTCGGAGATGAGAGGCTGCGGTTCCTCGCAGAACTGGTGGTGACGGCGCTGACCGACAGCATGCCACGCCAGAATGGGAAGGTTGTTTTATTCAGGTGCAGGGTTGTAAGCCATCAGGGTTCTGTCCAGCGGACAGAGGGAACAGATCCGTCATCATAAATCACCCCGTCTTGTTGGCCGAGAGGAACGGGGCTGATCCACCCTCAAAGCTGTCACCACGACTACCCCCCGCTGCTTTCATTAACCTCCCTACCGAGCGCAGTCATGTTAAACACGCGCACACATACACGTGCGCACTCACACACACACACACACACACACACACAGGTGTGCATGGTGTGAGTAGACTCCATGCACCTGTGTACGTACTGAAGCCATTAAAGTGATACAAAAACCGACTTTTCGCATTGAAAACCGATGTTTTGGGTTAGACTATGATCATACACAACAGTTTTTATCCAAAATCTCATATTGCGTCGAAATGGGTGTTGTCTGAGTTTCTGTGTCGGCTTACCATGCGGCATGCGCTGCATTTCCGGGGATTCGTGACGTCCCAAAATCCTTAGCATAAAAATAGGTGGAGTCTCAGCTAGTAAAGTGAGCAGAGAGCTCCGTGGCAGAGAGCAGGAAGGGGGCTGAGCCAGTTCACCAAGACACACCCTTTCACTCATTGACCGTATGAATATTCATAATATGACCTTGTGGCATCATCGTCATATAACCACACCTACCCACGACTCCAAGTTCAAATTGAAGCTGTAAAAAAGGGCTTCGAAAAGCGATTGCAGTATCAGGAATACTGTTTTTTGACATTTGAGTTGACTTGTTTTTGATTGGCCTAGACGGCTTTTGTGGGCGTGAGCGAGGGAAAGCACACCTGCCACACTGTGCCCATACTCAGTCCGCCTTGGCGTTGTCAGGGCGACAGGCCATTTAGCCAGGAGCAGCTTCTCCCACCTTGAACAGCAGCTACAAATTTCAAAATCAAAGGAGGAAACATGCCACTCCCCCCCCCCCCCACCCCCCACCTCCCTCCCTCCAGCTTTACCTGAACCACAAAGCCAGACAAAGGCCAAAATTAACTGTGTGATATTCACAGTGCACTGCGGACGGATAGCACAAGAAAAGACTGCCTTTCACATAATTCCCTGACTGACAGTCTCAAACGGCTGGGAGAAAAGGGGCAGTTTGTTAAGTGACATCACTTTATACTCTGTGGGTGTAAATGTAGGAGGGAACACTTCACATTTGGTGGGGGGGGGGGGGGGGGGGTGGAAGTTTGTTTTAATATGCATATTCACAATGCACCGCACTCGCACAATGTCCACCCACTGCTGTTGGAGAAGCAAAGTGCCCTCATCATTCTGCTTCTCTCCTTTTAGATAGCTCCACCCACACGCACACCCACTGAGGTGGCCCATTGTGACATCACTAAGACCAGCCCTAACTGAGGCAGGTGTTTTCAGGGAGTCAAATTACACAGGCAGATCAGGAGCTCATTTTAGTGCACTGGGCTGCAAAATGGTCTCTACATTGACTTTGTTTGGATTTGTGCTTTAGCCTTCTTTTGTGTAATGCCACATTAATTAAACGTTTAAAATGTTTTTGAAAAAGCACACAAATGTCTAGCCTTTTTTTTTTTTACACTCGTTTATTCTAGTTTGGAATAGCCAGTCATATTCAAAGCCTGTCTAATTGTGCAGTGATGTTCTCCAGTGCAAGTGCAAGCGCACTCTCAAAGCCAAAATTAATTATTCATCAGCAGATATTTGAAAGACAATGCAAAACTGATATATGCTGTTTATGTAAGCAATCAAACCCTACACAGTAATATTTGGTAAAGCCACCTTTTGCCGTAATATCAGCATTAAAGGCTATAGATATAAAACATTTCTTTACATAATACATCCACAGAGCTTCATGAAAGATGCAGAATAAAAGTATTGCTTTTCCCTAAAAATAAATATTGATTATGAATTCATCATTACAAAAATTGTTTTACGGGCCTTAAAAGAGTGCAGTGTTTATCTGTCTAAGACGTCAGAGTTTGGTTCCTGGCTCTAACAAACTCCTGAGCCAGTAGTCCCTTATGGAAATGTAATATACTGCAGTATATTTTAAATATATTGTGATGATAATTTTGATATCTTTACAATATACTGCAGTATATTCTTTTTCATAAGGGGTATTACGGCGTTGGTGCCACACCCATCTCTGTATCAGGAGTCTCAATTGGTTGCCAGATTCAGCTGGCCTGACACAGTGATGGTGGAATTTGATGCCAAGTGAGCACCCAGCTCCACCACCGGAGCCCTCATCCAGCAGTAACACTAGACCCAAGAAACCCCGCTACCAGTCCTTAATGACAAGAACCGGAGCAAGACGAGGGTCAACCTTGGTTCGGCATTTGATAGATGGAGGGAGTTCAAAGAATCCCAATGCTTGAGCAGCGACGTGGAGATGGCCACTTTTATACTCAACCGGTAAGCTAACGCTAACGCGAGTAGCCAGCAAGCGAACTATCAGATAGGTGATCAGATTGATCATATAATGTTAGCTATTATCTTCCTAGTTAAGCTGGGGTTTGGACCGTAATTTATTAGAACATGAAAAAGTATTTCTCTGGCATTTTGCTCACACTGAGACATTAGCGTTAGCTTAGCTTGCTACCCAGATAGCGGGCTCCCAGCGTACATACTGTCGGGCTGCGAGCTGTTTGCATGTTAGTTTTTGAGAGGGCATCGAGCAATGCTCTGACAGGGACCTGTTAGCGAGCGGCAGAATCAGCTGGAGGGCGTCAAGCTGTTTTGCAGCTCGGTTTACCAGCTGTGCAGTTCTGCAGGCATCAAAATGGCCAGATTGGAACACCTGCAAGACCCATTAGTGTGCTGGGCGCTAGCTTCACTCCACTCCACTCCACTCACAGACTGCTGCAAACTCACCAGATGCAATCCTCCAGCTTATTTACTAACATTGCCCCACTGACGCATTGCTGGATGAAAAACGACCAGCGTAGTCTAACTTTAATTGATTAGGTAGTGGTCCGATATCAGCATGCTATCTCGGTAACATTAGCTGAGGTATGTAGCTAATTAATGAATTATTCTTGGTTATAGCTCCGTTGCATGTATAACCTCTTTGGTGAAGACACGTCTTGCAATCTATGTCTAATCCATTACTACAATATCCAAATAAATACTTCTCCATTATGAATAAATATGCCCATTGTCTGCTATAACCTACGTTGCCTAAGATAGATGGATAGCTCAAATAAAGAAGGTATTTACATATAGCTAGCAGAGACAAGATGCGTGGAAACTCATTAGCTAACATTAGCTATATCATAATGTCCCAGTGAACATTTTTGTGTTGAAAAGTTGGTGAAAGACGGTGAAGCGCCATCTCGCTGCTTGAAAAGTGAAAGCTTTTTAACAGGCTAGGATGTAACCAGGTTTTACCTTGGGCTAAATTGACACGTTTATTTCAAAACGCCTCTCATTCTGAGATTTCCACCCCTCTAGACGCCTGGATTCCGGCTTTTGCTCACTGGGGTTACATGGATCTTGAAACACCACTGCATAGAGTAACCTAAATCTATGGAGATAATGCATTGCTACATATTGCAAAATTTGTTTATCACTTGTCCAACCCAACATGATTGAGCCTGATTCTGTCTATGAATCCACTCTTCACACTGAGCTGAAGTAACGTTATGTACACAAAATGCAGATGAAAAGAGTCAATCTGGCAACCAGTTGAGGGTCTTGTGCTTCCAGTTCCGGCTGTATTGTTATGAAATACAATCTCCATATGAGACACTAGAGGGGGTGAAATGCTGTATCTATAGCCTTTGAGTCTTCTGGGGTAAGTATCTACCAGCTTTGCACACTGTTTGGGGGTGATTCTTGACCATTCTTCTTGGCAAATTTTCCTCCAAGCTGTTCAGGTTGGTTGGATGATGTTTGTGGACTGAAATTTTCAAATAGTGTCACAGATTCTCAATGTAAGACAATCTTGAGCCACCTTTTTGTTCTTGAGTGACTCAAGTGTTGCTTTAGCCCTGTACTGCTGAATGGTGAAATTTCTCCCAAGCTTCATGTTTTTTTAGTAGACTTCTGTCTACTTAAAGCAGGTTCTCTTGCAGCATCTATTCTTCTGTCAATTTTAACAAGATACCCAGTCCCTGCCGATGAAAATAATTCCTACAGCATGATGCTACCACCATCATTCTTCACTGCAGGGATGGTGTTTCTTGGGCAGTGTTAGGTTTGTGCCACACATAGTACTTTGAAATTTGGTCAAAAAGCTTGGTCTCATCTGACTACAAAACCTGTTCTCATGTCTCAGCTGGGTCACTCTCATGCTTTTTGGTCAACTCCAGCTTAGAGTTGGTTATTTTTGAATAATGGCTTCTTTCTTGCCACCATCCCATACAGGCCAGTTTTATGCAGAGCTCTTGATATTGTTGATTGGTGCACCTTTACTCCACTTTCAGCCACTAATATCTGTAGAACCATAAAAGTAATTGCTGGTCTCTCCGTTGCTCGGACACTGAGGGTTTTAAGGAATGGCCTATTCTAGGCAGTGCTTCATTATTGATTCAACAATGCTTATTGGGATAGCTAAACACTTGGATATTATTTTGTACCCTATCCCTAATTTATGCATTTGTATTACGTTTTCTCAAAGGTCTATAGAATACCCGTTAGTCTCCTTTTTCACACTATTCCTTCAGATTCACTGACCAGAGTAGGGTTTTTTTATCCATAAAGTGTGAGTTACTTTTATGCTTCAATGGTAAGGAAATTGTGTCTTCCTCAGGGCAATTCATTTCATCTGCGTAACCTTGGAACTTCCAGAGCATGGGGCTGAATATTTATGCAGACAGCATATTTCATCTTTTTATTTTATTATCCAAATAGTAAACAGACATAAAAAACAGACATACCTTTTCCTCAAAAGTAATGTTCAATATTCAAACTTGTTCACAAGAAAACTTTGTTCAGATGTTCATACTTCAGGATTGCAAGATCACAATTGCAGCACATTTAACAGAAGACAACTTAAACACATTAATATACAAGGGGATAATTGGTCAAGGGTCTGAATACTTTGGCAAGACACTGTATAATTTTCTTAAAGTAGTGGGAATAATTTAGCAAGCACACAATTGCATGCTGAAGTGCTTAAAGTCAAAATAGCCGGCTTGGCTAACAGAAGTACAACAATTTTAAAAATCTAGCCAACTAACAGTACATGTTTAGCATGCCATAAAAGCTAAACTAACACATACACACAATGCATGTCAGAAATAACATAACAGCAATGTTTCCCAACATAGCTGTGTTTGGCTAATGACACACTAGGGTTCCCTGAGGCTTTTCCACTGCTGTCACAACATGGTGATTCATAACTGTGAATTATACTTTTGCACAAAAGGTAACAATTCCACATTCTGACTAACCAGGTGACACCCAGTCATTTTGACAGTGGACTGAATTACATAACCACTGTCAAACAGTTGAGCACCACCATCCCTGCATGACGTCCCGTGCAGTGCACTACGAGCAACATTCTATCAACGCTCCGACAACGTTCCAGCAATGTTAGTCCTGTGGGTTTGATCAACATTCGTCCCCAACTTTGACTGAAAAATAAATTCAAGCTTTTTTGTCTTCATAAACACAGGTTGGTGAGAACATTTTTGGTGGCAAAATTTGCCAAACTGCAGAAACCAAAACTACATTTAATTGCGAATAAAAGTGAAGAACAAATGTTGAACAAATGAATCCAGATGGAAGAGTTCTTTAGACTACAATCGTATCACTACAATCGAACCAGAAAATCTTAGCTGGATCAGTAACGCCCTGGCAATTACTGCTGGCATTTCTCTTGAAAGGCAATCATTGGTTAGCATGTAGTCAAAGACATCTTATTGGTCAGCATGAACCTACCACAAGCATCCTATTCCTTAGCGCATAGTTATGACAGCCACCTTATTGGAGCACGGCCAGTTATGTGGATCACTTAAATGTGTGTGTGTGTGTGTGTGTGTGTGTGTGTGTGTGTGTGTGTGTGCGTGTGTGCGTGTGTGCGCAAGCGAACATGCGTGCGTGCGAATGCGATAGACGGTGCTGTAGCCGACTGCTCCATATCACCTGTCACAGGTACAGCTTTCAAATCTCCGCAGCCCTCCGGGTATTCTGTGGCGCTGTCACCGCTCGAGTTCTAGAGCTGCCTGTCAGGGCTACACAGTGGGCAGCCATTGCTCTGATGAGTCACAAAGCAGCTGGCAGATGATGTCCCAGAGGGGCATAGGGCTGGCTTCTTTCTGATCCAACACAAAATTGCTTCCTGACTGAAGTCGGACAGGAAGTCCCCTCACCTGTCTCTCCATGTACCGGTCCCCGCCCAACTGCGGGACGACTCCAGAACCGGCAGGGGACTGCTCAGCATTTGCATTGTTGCATACCACCTCATAATAAACATCATAACTGGACTTCATTTCCCATCAGTCCCTGTATGGAACAATGGGACATTGAATAATCTTCCAGGACTGCAGTTAGACCTGCAGTAAGGTTTGCAGGATGAAAGCTACCCCTTTCAACATGCTTTCACTACCTCTACTAGCATGAAAAGAGTGTGGCAGGAGGCATATGGTCAGCCATACTGACTTCCATTAATGTTCAAATATTCCTAGAGTTTCATTGGGCAGTTCTTATTGACCAGATGGCAAACAGAGAGCCGTGAGCCTTAGTTCATACCTCATGCTGTAGCTTTTAAAACAAAGGTATAGACAGTGGACCAATGATATAGAAGCAGTTTCATCTAATCTATCTCCATCTGACCCACAGGCTGCATCAAGCTGGCGTGGGGTTAGATTTAACCACTGTTACCTGCAGGATTACATATTGGGGATTTCCTTCACAGAGTAATGAGGAATAATAAAGAATTATGACAGCCATTCAGCTTTTGCAAAAAAGAAAACTCACATCCATGATCAATATACTAGTTTCACCTGGGCTGATGGCTGGCTCATACACTGTTGTAGTGCATGGATGGCCCCCGCGGTCCCGTTTCAAAGCCAGAACAATGGTGGTGCCAACCGTGAACAGCAGCCCCAGATAGCGATGGACTATTGGTGGTTGTGTCACCCTGAGGAAAGAAAGGCTTCAGTCAGTGAGGATGACAGCATTTCACGACTCCTGTGCTAGCGGCCGCAAGTCCACCTGTTCAGCTGCACGTGAAGGGTCTTACTCTGACTCACGTCTTGTGGATAAGAAGGTGGTGGCTGACATCATGTTCTCCGGCGAAAAGCACATGTTTGTCTGCGCTCAATCTTGACAATCCCCCCCTTCTTCGGTTCGTCAGGCTGTGACTCTTGGGGGAGGAAGGTTTTAATGTCGTCTCGGTCTCGGGTGCATTCCCGCGAAGCCCTGCAAAAATGTGGCCGCGCCGCGGGTGTTGCCGTGGCAACGGGTCTGAGGGATTGCTTGTAGGGAGGGTCAACGACCCCGGGGCTGGAGAGCTGCAGGGTTTGCCGCTTTTCGCTATTACTCAGCACTCAGATGATCGATAAAAGCAGTCGATTACACGGCTGACTCGCCTCACCTGGTTCATTGGGTCTGAACTGGTTGCTGTTTTTAAGGTGTGGGCAAAAACGCGGACCCTGCGGCTCTAGAGGACCGGGGCTGTTGACCGCTGGCTCGGGGCAGACAGACAACTGCATTGTGAATTAGCACAGGGCCTGTTAGCGGCGAACCGTGCCATCAGTCCCTGCCTCTTCAGTGCAGAGCAGAGCGGCGCTGCCTCGGCTAAAGATGAAGGCTGACACTGTCTCCATTTTAGAGCCGTTTGGCAGGGTGATGGGCTAAGAGCTGCATGTCTCTGCTTCCTTACCTGCCTTTTCTTGTGTACAATAGCAATGCCACGGAGCAAATTAAGATATTGATTAATTGACCTCCCCGGTTCAACCCGGCTCTTGTTATGCTGCCCGTCACCCCCTATGCCGTGATTTGAAACGGCTAACGGTTTGACGACGGCATTTAGCCCCCCCTTCCACACTGCCGTGGCAAAACAGCCAAGGGTCGCGTTTAAAAGAGTAATAACTGCCGAAACGCCGCCGGTGTCTTTGACCCCGCCGCTGAGTCGCGTCTAAACGTCTCGGTGCCTTGACAGGCCTTTAAGGGCGCTCTCAATAACTCAAGCTCCCGCCGGATCAGTGCGGACACTTTCACCGTGCTCTCTGAGGTAATTAGGGCAGCGATGAAATTCTCTTCCGACCATTGGGCGATGTGGACCTAATTAGCCTTGTTTCTGATATTAATTACCTGCATTTATCACTGGGAGGCTCCACTGGGGGGGGTAGTCATTTAAGTAGTCATACGACGCTTGGCCTTGTTTTCTCTCACTCATCCAAGCCTGGGAAAAAGGAGCTTCAGAGTATTCTGATCATGTTCCCACCACTAGTTCTGACTCCCCAGTATCCACATGCCATATGAAACCCGTAATATGAACTTTCATTGTAGTAATTATACCGGAATAAGATCCTCCTCCCCTTCCTCATCACCAATCAGCAATAACCTTTTCGTTTAACGCAGGGTTTGCCAGCCCCTCGGCGGAGAACAGGCTACAGCAGACACGCGTGTAGAACTGAATAACGACGGTGATGGAGGGTAAATCACAGAGTGCGTAAAGGCAGAGAGAGTGAGGGTGTGTTAAGGCTGAACGAGTGTGTGTTAAGGTGCAGAGAAAGACTATGTTAAAGCACAAAGAGAGATAGTGTGTTAAGCACAGAGAGAGACAGTGAGTTAAGGTGCAGAGGGAATGCGTTAAGGTGAAAAGAAAGATAATATGCATTAAGGTGCAGAGAGAGACAGTGTGCTTCAAGGTGCAGAGTGTGTGTGTTAAGGCAGGGACAAGGGACCTTAAAAATGTGCCCTTTGGGTGGGAACAAGGCACCTTAAAAATGTTTAAAAACATTTCAGATATCAGCCTTTAATCCACACGGATATCACAGCTATCAGTAATCTGGGACGCTGTAGAAATCAGATTTACAAAGATACAATACAAGGCAGTCACATGCTAGTGGAAGGGTGTGTGTGTCAGATCTGGGTATTATATAAAATCATACACAGCAAAGACAGTTGCTTTCTCTGCTCTGGAGGAATGCTACATAGAGAGGGGGCGATGCAGCCAGCTAACCCCAATACCTTAATTAAGGCTCTGTCACACTTCTCTGTTATGATGCAATGCTGGCAAACACTGACAGCACATGAACCTGGAGAGGATAGCAGTAAGGCAGAGATAATTGCTCTGTTTTAGCGATGTTCCTTTAGTTCAAAGGCTGCTGTTAAGTTATCAAAAATATACCAGTGAAAACTTACTTTGTGATCAGAGTGCTCCAACTTCATTTTCCGGTGAACAGTCATCATAAGTTTTCATCTGTATATTTTTGACGGTATATTGAGTCTGTAGCACCCCTCCCATCTTTGTAGAGATCAAGCGCAGAAGACACATGAAGGCTGCTGTTAAATTTTAAGTCTACAAGGTCTTTTTCAAAAAAATCTAAATCCTTTCAGGAAGAGAGAACAGCAGAATTCCCAGCATGTTTTGGGGCGTTGAGGCAGAGAGGTTGGCCAACCGTACAGAACCTCAAACAGATGTGAGAACATGCACAGGTAGGCAGGTGAGGTGTTCCCTTAAGCCACGATCCCGGATGAAGGCGCCCAAGGGATGCAACAGGTTACAGGAGAGCGTGTGGGATCACAGGACTGAAAGCCTTCAGGGAGAACGGAATCATTTACTTACGGCACAAGCCAACCCCCCCCCCCCCCGCTCCTCAGACCCCCAGTGCCTGTCAGTCTCCGGCATCTCCCCGCTCGCCGTCACGTTTCGCAACCCTCCGAGCACGAGATGTTTGTTTTTTTCAGGCCGTTACAAAGCAGCTGTCAGAGAGACAGGCCGGGCGGATTCAAACCCGGGGAGCGGCAGTAACCAGGGCTGGCATGTTTATTACACAGGCATCACCCACCAAAAAAAAAAAACTGAAATAAATTCTGAATTGAGCTGCCAGAGGAGAAGGAGAGGGAACAAAAGCGGAGGTGACATTTCCGGAGGACCGCTGATGCCTCCCCGACGAAGAACCGTCGCCCGTCCAAAGCCGGCCTTCAAATTAAGTCAATTTGTGTCAACCTGGCGCTCACCGTTGTCACTGCCAAAACTCATTCTGGCTGGGATTTTAATGTCTCAGTCCATCTGCCTGCCTCATCCGTCAGGAAGCACACCAGCAAAGCCACAGGTTATATAGACAGACCAGATACTCGGCTCCGTGTTTTTAACGCCGAGCATTCTGTCCCCCAAACTGCTGGGGCTGAAATATTCCAAAATGATGCGTCTAATAAATACCCGCGAAGGGGTTTGACAAGTGAAGGGGTGTGACAAGGAATGTAGGAGTTCACCATCTGGTTAGTCTACGGAATCTATGGTGAAGCCATCATATTCAACATGGCTGCCATTTTCACTCTGCACACATAGAAGCAGTATGATGGAACAGCTAAGTTATTCACACGCTTGACATGTACATGTATATGATCTACACATCTGTATAAATAAATACACTTCCTAAAACTGCCTTCAAAATTATTTATATGAACATAAACAAACACTTTGGCCCACCGGTCTCACAGAGCTAAACAAGCTGCATTATTCTGCCCCATGTTTCCTACCTCTCGAGCTTCCTGCATCTTGGCCTTGTGTTTCTTTTTGCCATCTTAACGCTTTAATGGCCATTCAACCGTTTGGTGGAGCACTCTTTTGTGTCTTGATATCTTGTTGAAAAATATGTTGGACTTAACTCCACCTGATTGAGCCATCTCTACCACGTACACCGATAGAGATGGCTCAATCAGGTGGAGCTAAGTCCAACATAATTTTCAACCAGATACGTGCTCTACCAAATGAGTGAGCAGCCATTAAAGGGTTGATATTGTCTGAATATTAAATTTAATAAAAAAACATATTTATACACTATATGGAGCACTTTCGCAGTATTTTTTTATGTACAAATATGTAGAAATATTATTGCATATATTAAAATAATTGAAATATAGATATGCATGCTATGACAATTTTTTTTTTTATGTGTGTCTTATTTCCATTTGAAAAGCAAAAATAATTGCCTGCTGATGGGGGTAAGAGTAGGCTATGTGAAGGCTATTCACGCCTTGACCCGTTACTATGGCAATTATTTTTGATAGATGCAAAGACTTCCAATTTTCCAATTACATTTCTCTCAAAACATTTAAGAATCTGCTGGCGAGCACTCGTTTACTCAAGTAAACAGTCCAAACCCTAGTCAGAATAGCTGCTTTCCAGCGATGGACACGTGTACATAGAAAAAACAGTATAAGGGGAACCCACACATACTCTGTTGAACGATCTGGGGAAAACTCGTACAGTCGACCGCAGGAATGGGTTTTTCTTTTCCAATGACGTGAAAGCATGTTGGCAGCGATGCCCAAACCTCTGACAGGGAGTGATGGTGTGGTAGGAGCTGCATGGATAATACGCAGCAGGCAGGTCACAGAGATGCAGGGCGGGCAGCAGCTGTCACTATTCAGCACTAAAACATGCATCAGGGCAGGCACACAAATCACGCCTGAATTCTTTGCACGAGGAAACGTACCTGAAAAGGCAGGAAGGGGAACGTTTATTGGGACTTTCCTTTTGGGTTTTTTTTTTGGGTAGTTGAGGGCCAATAAAGGATCTCTCAGTCGAGGTTTGCGCACTCAAAAGCTTGGCCTCTTGGGCTATAGCAGCATAAAACCCAGGATAAATGTTTGGTTGGCCGCTCCATGCCTGGGGACATACATAGTGCAAGCAGCTACAGTTCCTCCAGAAAGTTCACTTTCACACATTGAAGACTGGTGTTGTCTGGGATACACGTTATGTAATTATATTTTTTCCAGAACAGCCCTATGTGCCCTTTAAAACAATGGAGAATCAATTTTAGTAAGAAGAACCCCCCCCCCCCCCCCCCCCCCCCCCCCCCCACAAAACACACACACCACCATCATTCAGATGTCTGCCATTGGCCTGAGTGTCTGGCGGGTTTGTTTCACAGAGAGACGTCCTCCAGCTGTTGCCCTGGCGACGACAAATCTCCCCAGCTCCACAGCCTGCTCTCCGGGGTACAAGGACTGATAATAACATTGAATCTCATTCTCTGCGCTCATTCAATTATCAGCGTGACTTTAATCTCGGGAGAGAGGCCCATTAGGCTTACCATTCATGTCCTTAACAGGTGCTTTTCGTCAGTAACGTGGCAAACGTGCTCATGGTTAATAAGAGCCCAGGGACCAGGGAAGGACATTTTTAGGTTATGGTATTCCCCTCCCACCGCCGTTACAGCAAACTGCCCCCTACCACCTGCGACCTCTGACCTACAGCTCAGTACAGTGAAGGGGGGGGGGGGGGTGTCACCTGCTCTCTGAGATTTAGCACAAGCAGCAAGGCAAGGCTCTCTGTGAAAGGGATTAGTACGGGATTAATTTGTGTGTATAAGTGTTTGTATGTGGTGGTTAGGGGCTGCTTAAAAGAAACAATGAAATACAAGTGCTAGGTCTCAAATGCACTGCTGTTGAGTCTAAATAACCATTCAAACACAGCAGTGCAGTGCTGGGTCTCAGCACAGTTGGCAAACAATCAAACACAGCACTGCTGCATCTCAATATCCAATCAAACACAGCACTTCTGCATCTCAATATCCAATCAAACATAGCACTGCTGCATCTCAATATCCAATCAAACACAGCACTTCTGCATCTCAATATCCAATCAAACATAGCACTGCTGCATCTCAATATCCAATCAAACACAGCACTGCTGCGTCTCAATATCCAATCAAACACAGCACTGCTGCATCTCAATATCCAATCAAACACAGCACTGCTGCATCTCAATATCCAATCAAACACAGCACTGCTGCGTCTCAATATCCAATCAAACAGCACTGCTGCATCTCAATATCCAATCAAACACAGCACTGCTGCATCTCAATATCCAATCAAACACAGCACTGCTGCATCTCAATATCCAATCAAACAGCACTGCTGCATCTCAATATCCAATCAAACACAGCACTTGCTGCATCTCAATATCCAATCAAACAGAGCACTGCTGCATCTCAATATCCAATCAAACAGCACTGCTGCATCTCAATATCCAATCAAACAGCACTGCTGCATCTCAATATCCAATCAAACAGAGCACTTCTGGGTGGGTTTCAGTCAGGATGACTGTTCCTGGCTCACCGCACATCAGTGACCTCCTCGGGTCAATGGAGCGCCTGCAGACTGCCTGCGTCAGCCGCACACTCCTCCGATGCCGCATCCGCGCAGCTCAGCCAGCGGACTGCGGAGCGAAAAGAATCGGTGGCCGGCAGCGCGCTCTTCAGAGGAAAAAATGGGCAGTGGATTCTGTGGCGGCAGTGATGAGGTGAGCTGAACAGAACAGCCAGACATTTCAAACTGGGAGGCAAAAAAGAATCAGTTAAAACACCTGTTTTTTTCGTTTTATTTTCCGTGGCCATCGTTTGATTGGATCAGTGCTGCGTCTCGACTCCTCCCCTGCAGCAGGCCCAGTGCACTGCCTCCTCCGTCACCTGAATAACACTCAATTCCTTCCTTATTGCTCTTCAATAAGCATATGAAGCCCTTGATGTATTCGTGTGTATTTTTTTCCAAACGTGGTTCACAAGTTACCCCATCGCCCTGTGAACCAAAACGTGGGATGCTGGGGGTTTACTGAGAGCCAATCCCCAGCCGGCTTAAAGGCCACCAAGGCCTTCTGTGAGAAATGTATGCGTGCGTGTGCCTGAGCGCTAGTCCCGAGAGAGAGAGAGAGAGGGAGAGAGAGAGAGAGAGAGAGAGAGAGAGAGAGAGAGAGAGAGAGAGAGAGAGAGACGCTGTTTTCGATCCACCGCCTTCGGGTTAGACCGCACTCTTTCATCTCTTTCTTCTCTGTGGACTCCTACGTTCCTGGCCTCCTCCTCCCATCTGGAGTCCGCTGCTGAGCTGTCAGTGGCTATGCACTAGGTGCCTGATTTACTAAGGCATTTAACGTGCGGAAAACCTTTTATCACACGCAAAATTAATAATACAACCAATCATTGGAGCAAAACAAATACCATGACCAATCATTGGCTATGTTATTGGTTTTGCGTGTGCTAAAAGGTTTTGCGCACGCTAATGGTCTTCGTAAATCAAGCCCTAGGAGTTAATCAGCATGTGTGGCCCAAGTCACTCCCACCTTGTCGTCTTGACCACTAAGGGCCTATAAGGTTGTTCCGGTCCTGTTGCGCAGGTCTTTGGTGGAGATGGCATTTGGCCAGAACATTCCCAGGATCCTTTGGAGTGTTTTGCTTGGACGTAATTCCAGCTATTGAGCAACAGTGGACGTGAGTTATATAGGAGAACGCTCAGAATGCTGCTTTTAAAGATCTCGACTTTAGCCTGAAGTTGATGTGCTTTGCTCTCCAGATGTTTCTTTCAGTCGCCAAAAGGCCTGGTTTGCTTTGCTGATCCTGTAGTTCACATCACTCGTAAAGTCTCCATCTGCTGCAGTGCTTTCAGGATGAATACTGTCACCTCCTCTGGTTCTTCGTCGTCAATTGGGATGGCTCTTTTATTCCTACTTTTACATCACCCTTGGACCTATCTTTGGCTCATTATGGCACCATAACTAGCAGTGTCTTAAATCATCTCTTCGTTTTCCATTTCATTTAATATTCCTTTGATCTAGGAGGGAGAGGGAGGGAGGGGCTGAGGGGGGTTAGTTATAATTCACATCCTTGTCCAAGGGAGAGAATTATGAGGCTGTCATGTGACTCTGTGCTTCACAAACCACAATAGATCATTGACAAAATGGTAATGTGTTATACTACATAATCACTGCTCTATCGGTGCTTAATAAAGCATGCACACAGTGAATCATTAAAAAACACACTCTATTAATGTTCCACATTACTAAATGTCTGTAAATGTCTGTGAATTGAGGAACAGAGTGAGGTTGCCAGGTTGAAAGAGTTCTTTCATGAGGCTATAATGTACACGAGGGGCTTGATAACACTTTATAATGTCATAGATCATATAATATAATGTCATAGATCATATAATAATAGATCATTAGTTAGGCATTTGTTCAATATTTAATTACAATTTATAAATCATTATTCCTACATTCACAAACATGTATAATACAGAAATGTATTAATTAACATGAGTTAAAAGTGTTTTGAGACCCATGTTGGTGATGCATTTTAAATAAAATTTGATTGATTGATTGATTTACAGACACACACACAAACACACACACACACACACACACACACACACCACCACACACACACACACACACACACACACACACACACACACACACACACACACACACACAACACACACACACACACACACACACACCACACACACACACACATATCATTCCACCTGACCATGGTCCTCTTCTAATAATTAATTTGAAGTGACAGATGCAAATTAACTGTCTGATAAGAGCCCAGAGCAAGTACAGTTAAGGGGCCTAGTACCAGCCCCAGCCCCACCCACTGGAAGCAGGAGGATATAGTGTATAAGATTAAATTGTTCACATGTTCTCTCCCAGTTGATGAACAAGTCTCTGATCTTTACTTAAGTCATGTTAATTAATACAGTTATAGATGTCTGTGAATGTAGAAATAATGATTTATAAATTGTAAGTAAATAATGAACAAATGCCTCACTAATGATCTATTACAAGACATTATTACAAAGTGTTACCAAGACTTTTAACGCAAAACTAATAACACAACCAATGATTGGTGCAAAACAAAAAGTGGTTTTGCACACGCTAAAGGTCTTAGTAAATCAAGCCCTAGAGGTCTACATCCTGACCCAAACCCTGTTCTGACCATTGTGAACATTAAAATATAAATTATTCTTCTATTTTACAAACATAGCCTACTTTATGCAAATACATACTGACAGAAAAAAAACGTCGCTCCTGTGCCGTTTGTTTCAGCGGTGCCAGCCACAAACCTCCCAGCAAACAGTGGACGTCCTACGGACGTACCATTTTAGTCCTCTCAAAGTTATGATGTGACGTTCCCTAGGGATGTCCTAAAAACATTACTAGGACGTTATTAAAGTCCTAGCAAGGTCACTGTTTGGTTACAATATGACATTTAATTTGAATTTTTCGGGGACGTTCAAGCAACGTCCCTATCTGGCTATGATATGACGTTGTGCTCATAATCATGGGACATTCGGGGACGTTCCTGCAACGTCTGTTACAGGTTACAATATACCGTCATGTAATGAATGCCTGGGCGACGTCCTGATGACATTTTGAGACGTTCAGGGGACGTCCCGGGGACCTAATTTTGTTAGCTGGGCTAACGTCACATTTAACAGAAGGAATTTAAGAAATACAAGTGAAAGCTCAAATATGGCTGTTTAATTAGTTAGTTAAGCATACCGGTACACGACAAAAACTAGAAGCTTTGCACCATTGACGTAGGCTAAATCGATGTTAACAGCTGGCGGAAGTGTTGCTCCCCCCTGTTCCACAATCACAAGCACCTGGATCTTCCAAAGAACACTAGCAGATTTCCGGCGGGAAACACCGCATTAATTTCTATTGTGCTGTATGCTGTTGTTGGTCTTTTATTTCAGCGATCAGACTCTGTCGGGTTCGGGTATAAAAGTTGGCTAGAGCTTGTCGGGTGGGGCCGGTTCGGGCCGTAAAGACATCAGGCTTCGGCGAGCTCGGGCCTCGCTTCTAGCCCGAAGCAGAGCTCTAATGAACACTGTTGAGAATGCGTGCAGCACAATGCACCGACAGTCCAGATACTGAAGTAAGCGATACTCAAATAAGTGCTTAGTAAATAACACACAGCTTTTCCCCCTAAATGAGAAAATGTCAGTAAACAAGGGCACCCCTCTGTGAAACCTTGCTTCTTTTCAAGCATCAAAGAGCACAACTACCTTTGATTTGCATATTTAGTCTAATGAGACCTTGCAAGCTCAAACACATTCTTGTTGAATGTCTCTTTGAATTAAATTAAACATATCATGTCATAATATGTTTGTACCTGGATTGACAGCCATTGGTTTACTAATGTTAAAGTTTGTGTAATGATCGCAATCAAGATAACAATCCCAATTAGAAAATATCTATTGGCGATAACTGAAAACAGAAGTTGGAATATCTTGTCGCAGAATGATCGTTTGCATATCTGATTTTCAGAATTAATTGTGCATCAAAAATAATATTATTCAACTTACATTTCAGCATGGGGTCATAGGGGCAGAATAATTTATTTTAGAATATTAACATTATCCATTGTGAGTTACAGTTTATTATTTAACACATTTGTGTTTTTTTTTTTTGAAGATCCAGAAACTGTGCTCAAAGAATACCTTGAAACTGTTCTCTGGAAAAATGTTAATATTCTATAGTACCCTACCTGGCGATTATCATTTAACTTACACTTTGAAATGATCATAAAGAGGAAAAGGTTGCAGAGTCAATGGCCCCGGCAAGGCTGTCTTATACAATTCTCAGCACATCCAACCGGAAACCTTATTATAAGAGAGTGGCCCTTCTTTTAAATATAATTTAGGTGTATTAGTGGGGTGCGTGCTGTTCCACAAGGTCAGAGTCTTCAGAGAGCTGGAGCACAGCGATCATAATGACCCTGGTGAAGAGAGTTAACCGTGTTTGGGCTTAGCACCGGTTGACCCTGATCACTCATATGCCAACCATGAAACGGTCAACAGCTCCCCTGTGAGGGAGCCAATCTCAACAATCGTGATTTTCCAAATCTTGCACGGTTGTGGGTATACAGGTTGCAAAACTGGTTATACTGAATTAGCTTGGAAATAAATATATATTTTTGCTTATTTTCCTTACTGATCCTTCTCTTTCTCTGTCTCTCTCTTACAGAGGGCCCCCAGATGAACAACACAGGTGCATCCATGGGCCCCACCCCTTCCCTGGTTCCCACTATGGGCCAAACTATGGGCCAAAACATGAACCAAAATATAGGTCAAACCATGAACCAGACCATGGGCCAAACCATGGCTCACCCCATGGGCCAAAATATGTCCAACACCATGGGCCACACTATGGCCCAAAATATGCCCCACACTATGGCCCAAAATATGCCCCACACTATGGCCCAAAATATGCCCCACACTATGGCCCAAAATATGCCCCACACTATGGCCCAAAATATGCCCCACAGCATGGGTCAAAATATGCACCACAGCATGGGGTCAAAATATGTCCCATTCCATGGCCCACACCATGGGCGGGAACATGGCTCATGTTATGGGCCAAACCATTGGCCAAAATATGGCTCACTCCATGGGCCAAACCATTGGCCAAAATATGGCTCATTCCATGGGCCAAACCATTGGCCAAAATATGGCTCACTCCATGGGCCATGCTATCGGCCAAAATATGGGTCAAAATATAAGTCACTCCATGGCTCACACAATGGGACACAATATGTCACACACCATGGGCCATGCTATCGGCCAAAATATGACACACTCTGTGGGCCAAAATGTATCCCACTCCATTGGCCAAAATGTATCCCACTCCATTGGCCAAAATGTATCCCACTCCATTGGCCAAAATGTATCCCACTCCATTGGCCAAAATGTATCCCACTCCATTGGCCAAAATGTATCCCACTCCATTGGCCAAAATGTATCCCACTCCATTGGCCAAAATGTATCCCACTCCATGTCCCACACCTTAGGTCATACTACAGGCCACAAAATGACCCAATCCATGTTGCACACCCTCCCCCAGCCATCGGCCCGAACTCTGCCCCAACCATCGGCACAAACCTTACCCCAACCAATTGCCACGCCCATTGCCACACCCATATCCCATGCCTACCACACCCTGGGCCAGGTTAACCACACCTATGACCAGCACCAGTCTGCCAAGGATGTGAGCACCAAGTATGCCTCTCTCAAGGCTGTGGGTAAGTGTGTGTGTGTCTCATTTGTTTTCTATTGCAAAGAACTTTCTAGAAGACTCGGTAGAGCTATTAGCCATGCATAGAAATCTCATTTGGAGAGAGCTGAACAGAATATCCCCAAACTCATAGTGAAGGAAATCCACACAGGCTAAAACTAGCTAAAACTGGTTCTTCTCTCCAGGAAAATCATTGCGCATCAAAGACGACACATGGCCAACACGTGAGCCATGGAAAACATTCCACTGACTGTAATTACCACGTATACCCCCACCACCCCCGCCCCCCAAAAATATTTGAGCTTTTATTAATTTGGAGCTTGTGAAAAGCGCTGTTCACACAGAGATATGTGGGTTTGGGTGACACAAGAATAACAACAAGAACAGAAGAATAAAAAAATAAGTGCCATTCATTGAAATGCAGGGGTCTCATTACAATTAAGGTGTGGGAAGGGGGGGGGAGGGGGGGGGGGGCTGTTAGGCTAATTTCCAACATGTTATTTCTATCGGGGGGGGGCGGGGGGGGGGGGGTGAGTGCCCCCGCATGTATTTTGACTGGTGTTCCCATGACCACATTCCCTCCAAGTGACACCCCCGTCCAGGCATAATTGCTTGTTATGTTCTTGGCAAAGTTGTATATCCTGCTCCTGCTGAAACCAGAAAGCACACTGCCACAGGTGCTAAATCACACCGAGCCACAGACTATAGAGACCAACCAGATACTCAGTTTTGTATTCTAAACCTCCTGCAGAAGCCAAAACATTCAAATTTCATAAATCTTGTGAATATTCATGAAGGGGCGGGACCAATCGCATCTCCAGCAGTTAGAAAGCAGAGAGAGGACTGAAGGAGCAGGCCACCTGGTTAGTCTACAGCATCCGCGGCTGATGGCAGGCAACCCCAGGTGGTCCGCGAAATACCGGAGCAAACCGGTTTGGCGCGGCTGAAGATGTAATCACACGCGCGCCAGCAAGCTAACAACAGCTCCTCTCACTTCCTTTTCATTCTCTGCTGGAGTGCCCGCCCCCCCTTCTCCAATGGCAAATCAGCATGAAAACCTGAGGTGGGGGGGCGGGGTGTCATCTTCAATTCAGGTCGCTGATGGATCAGCTCGTCAAACGTCCACGGCGTGAAGCCACCTCCTGTCACATGACGCGTGCCAGAAACCCGTCGAACGACAGTCACGTCTAAACCAACGAGCCCGACCGCCCAGAGAGCTCGCAAACACGCGGCCAGCTCATGCGCTACAGACTCCAGTGAGCCTCTTTCCATCTGTAGCAGCATCAGACTTCGCAGGAGTAAAAAAAAAAAACCTCCTCAATCCACTCCTTTTACTTGCCTGCGACTGTAAAGGGAGAGAAACCTGACAGGTGTTTGTTTCTCACGAGGTACACTTCCAGAAACTAAGCTTCCAGGTTTGAGCAGCGCTGATGCTGCACGCCCAAGAACAGGGCTTATTTCCCATGATGCTCAGCATAGAAACAAACCTACTGCATGGCAGTACCGCCAAATAAGACAAACAGAGACAAACAAAACAACGATAAGTTAGACCTGCTACAATTTTACCAAAGTGGTTTGCAAAAAGAACAATAGATTACAGCAACAATTTAGCCTCGTAGGCTGCCTTGAAGGCTCACTCTTCGGTTCTGACAGAGTTCAGACGCCAAAAAAAAACGGACAACGTGACCCTGTCTGCCCAGGGAGTTAGTGTTATTTACTAGAGAATTTCCGTTTTAATTGCCTCACCTCCAAATTCCCAGAGAGTGCAGGGCGAGAAGCCCGGGCACAGATAAGGCCCAAACCAGCGATCAATTGGCCCATCTCCTGTCCCTAAACGATTCCGTAAGGTCACCGTATTGGATTTTCTCCCGCACGTCGATGCGCGGAAACGGCTCGCTAATGACGGAGAGGAGCCGGAAGAGCAGCCCCATGGGCCTTTTGGATCCCGCCCCCCGCCCGCTGGGTGGCGAGAACGGCACCAATTATTTGAATTTCATTCACACGAAAGAAGACAAAAGTGAGATGATATGTGTTCATGTTCTGATATTTGGCGAAGACGACAACAATGGCGATTCCCCCACCCCCCCGAGTGCACGTCTGTTCAGGTCGACTATACGTTTGAGATTAAATATTTTTAATTCCTCTTTGTTGCACCGACTCGGTACGGCGGGGGTTATAGCGTGCCGCTCGTGTTGTCGTTGGGAGTGTGTTCTTTTGGGAGTGTGTCAGTCGCTCCCAGTCACGCACGGCGAGGCAATCTACAAATATGAGGAAGGATTGATGAGATTCGTAGTCGGGCTAAACTCCTAAATGCATTAAATCGGTCTTCAAAATGATCGGCTATCAAAACGGCAAATGAGGAAGAGACCCTAAAGGGAATTCACACGTGAACATGAATGGACTTGTAAACAAACCGGGAGACTGCAGGGACCTCCATAAACCGTGTACCTGCCGGAGAAATAAATAAATGAACTGACATTTATTTTTTTTTGCTCAGGATCAAACCGCTGACTTTCACTGTCCTGCCGAAGTCAATTAACCTGCCTTCAAAGTCGAGCCCATCAAACGCGAGCGGTCAGATGACGGCCGCCAACATGCGGGGACGCGCGTCTCCCGGTTTGTGTCTCTCCGCGGATCACCGCGAAGGATAACACGAGGGAAATGTCATTAAACAGGAGCCTCCGGAGACCGTAACAGAGGCAAACGGTCCACCCATAAAGCCAGTGACTTGGGACAAAGCGCCAGGCGGCCTGAGGTCGCTCCCCCCGAACCGCGCCCACGGCGCCGGGATCAGCGATGCGTCTGCGACACGGAGCGCGGGTCGAGGTCCGAGCTCGGCGGTTGCTGCAGCGCTTTAAAAACGCTGCGCTTGAACTGAAAAAAAGAAAAACGAGAGCAGTGCTTGCTTTAATTCTTTAACCAAAGTTAGGACAGAAACAAAGTGCTCTGCAGCAAGACGTAATGGGATTCCAGGCCTGTAGAAATAAATTATGAGCATGCACGTACAGCGCTATTCCTTATTGTTCACTAGCCCCTTGATTTCCAATTATTCTCTCAACCAAAATTAATTTCTCTTTTCATCAGGCAGTCCAAGAAAAATATCAGCGATTATAATATTATATTGCTCACATTGAGCCCAGTGAATTGAAAATTGTTACTTTTTGCAACAAATGCTGGTGAGTAGGATATTTAGTTTGCAAGACTGATCACACACACACATACACACAGATAACTCCTAAGTTAACTGCACCAGAACCAGAAAACTGTGTAAGAACAAAGCCATGTGATATATGCTGTGTGAACAGTAAAAAAAACAAAATCGATGCAATTACTAATTTTTCTGCATCTGTCTACAGCAGAAAAGGCCAGCGAAAGCTATTTCTCCAGCCGTCGGCAGATGGTGGATTTTGCGGTGAAAGGCAGTCTGCCATTGCACCCGGTGCGCTTGGACCACGGCAGCAGCAGCGGGCGGTGCTGCCCCCTACAGTTCGGAGATGGCCTGCACCAAGCAGAACGGCCACAGGGCCAAATCCGGCAGTCGGGCGCACGGGAGCCACCCGCTGGCCTATGCCTCCAACACCATCGCTAGCCCCAGCGTGCTGAAGGGCTGGGGCGGGTCCGAGACCCTGGGCCGCCGCCACAACTACGGAGCTAAGAGACACTACGCCCTGGAGCACAACGAGCTCCGCTCGGCCCAGAGCCAACACTTCCTCCCACCGCAGCCCTACTTCATCACCAACAGCAAGACTGAAGTGACCGTGTGACCCTGAGAGATTGAGAGAGAGAGAGAGAGAAAGAGAGAGAGAGAGAGAGAGGAGAGAGAGAGAGAGAGAGAGAGAGGGAGAGGGAGAGGGAGAGGGAGAGGGAGAGGGAGAGTGAGAGAAGGGGGGAGAGTGAAAGAGAAGGGGGGGAGAGGTGAAAGAGAAGGGAGGGAGAGTGACAGAGAGAGGGAGAGAGAAGGTGGGGGAGGGAGAATGTGAGAGAGGGTGGGAAGGAGAGGAGGAGGGAGATAGATAAATGGACAGGGAGAGAAAGCGAGGGGAGAGAAGGAAAGATGGAGTAGGCATCGAGATAAAGGGAGAGAGAAGGTGAGTGAGAATGTATGAGGGAAAGAGAGGGAATGAGAGAATGAAAGACAGAGAAACAGGGAAGGAGAGAAAAGGGGAGTATATTGAGAAAAGGAGGGAATGAGAAAGGGGGAAGAGGTTAGTGAGAGGGAGTGGCAGCGGGAATGGCGGCTGAGTTCAGTCTTAATCATCACAGCTTGGATTCATGAGAAGTCATGAAAAGGAAGATTAATAAATAACAAGATTATGGACAACCACGATTCAAACTGCCAGAACTGTTCTGCCGGGCCCCTGCCCCAAACATGGGAAAGAAACTTTGGGGGTGTTGAAACAGTCATGCAAAAAATTTCAAAAAATCTAAAAGGGGTAAAACACTGACTTTTCCTACGCAGTCAGCAACAAAATTTTCTACCAGACTGCTCCCCCTGGATGGTACATTCCCCCAGATTCTGGGTTGGCTCCCGGCCTGACTCCTCCAACTCTGTCATACAGTAACTGAGAACCGAGAACAGTGCTGATGTCATTCACCAGAGTCAGGGAGAAACAATGAGATGCATCATCCGCGTGCGACACGATTTACCCCACGTCCGACAAGCGACGGGGGACGGACAGACTTCGGAGAGACTACTTTAGGGGCTGTGCCTTCTTTCCTTTTCTTTCCAGAACAGATGTTTACTGCCAAGTCGTGTCTGAGAGACAAACACGTGGGACACAATGGAGTCTGTGCACCCCGAATTGTTAAAAAGCAAACAAAACACATTGTTAAAAAACACAAAAAAAACAAAAAAAACACATCACCTTTAATGGAGCATCTTTAACTGAACGTGCCCGCAGATATCCGACAGGACTGGGCCAGGTTTCTTCAGCTGCGTCTGTCTGATTATGTCTTTCTTTTGCTCTTTCTTCTTTGTTTAATTCTTTCCATGGGATACCATTTTAAAAACAACAGGATAGCAGAGGAGAGAGAGAGAGAGAGAGAGAGAGAGAGAGAGAGAGAGACAGCACACAACAGGATGCAATTGGCCCAATCACTGAGGTAGTCCGTCATGTGATTTGTCCGTGCTCAACGATTGGTGCGTCTCGCTAAGAAACACGTTCCGTTTACTGAGTGGATATTAAGCTACGACTCTGCCACTGTTGAAGCTAGAAGTGGTCTTATGTGCTGACAACCGTCACTCGTTCTGTGATACAGCCAATCGCATTTTCCAATTTGCTGTAGAGTTATGAATATCTATGATGGGACATGGCGAAAGCAGAGCATTCACGGAAGATTGCTAGCACAGAACTATTTTGTACACTATCTGTTCTGTAACTAGGATGCTGGTGGTGTTGGTAGAGATTTTCCCTCTGGTCTTACATGACAGATGCTGTGTGAAGCCCAGGGCTGCTTTTCAAGGAGACCATTACACCATCTGACTCGGACTAGCTGTGTTTTCTAAATTATTAGATAATAAGAATATTTATTGACGTATTATGTATGCAATCTGTACATTCTCTCTTGAAAAAGCAATATATGTCAACTGTCAATATATAGAAGAACAAAATCTAATCCAAAACAGAAAACCATATAGGAATACATATCAGAAATGCATATTTTCAAACTATGCCAAATAAAAAGTACATATTAAAAACCATATCAGTTATTTCTATTTTCATGCAGTTATTTTGCATATATTGTACAATTTCCAAACAGACATTATTATTTCCATGTCATTGTGCAGTGTCTTCTAGGACATATGCATGAAAGTGGCGATAACTGATATCTGTAATACACACATTATATCCTGACGTATATGTAGACTGTATTCCTTAGACTTTGCCATTTATACTTTACAATGTATTACTTTTTATAAGGGGTGTGCCAAGGTATGGTTTTTCCAAAGGAACCCTTTCTTGGAGGGTGAGATCTGTGTTCATCTCCTCGCTAAAATGCTTATTTGAAGAGTTTCATTACCGCAACACAGAGACTCAGTCATTATTGGCAATGACAGTCTCTTATCACTCTACTCGCTGCCCCTCCTCCCTGCAGACACGCAAACCCGCACGCATACGCACACTCACACAACAACCGCAAGCCAGCGCATCGTTGATACGGACCCACGCCATGCCCATCTTTGCCCATCCTGACGACCAATCGAAACGCTCTGCGGTAGCGTACACGTCCTTCAATATAACTTGCAGAACTTATAAAAAGTCACCTCCATGGGTCTCCTACCCTGGCCGTTAAATCATTTTAATCGTGAGGCGACATCCCTCCCCATCAGACACGCTCCCCTGAGCCCCCGCAGGGCTGTCTGGAGGTCAGAACGTCTCGGACAGAGCGCTTCCAGCAGGGGGCGCCCTGCTCACCCTCTCCTACACAAGCATGTTCCAGTCCCTGTGTCCCTGGGGAATACAGGCAGACCGGCCAAGGAAAAGACAATAAAGCACTGGGGTGCTTCATGGGACCTAACCTGTGGTGAGCCATGTGGCACACCGCTCAACTGTAGGTGCTGCCCAAGAGAGGCAATTCCCAAAACACAAGCAAAGGTCGTACCACAATAAAATTTGGCTTGGAACACAATGCAGACACAACGGCAGCGATGTTTCAGTCAAAGCGGCCTTCAGTTTCCTTTCATCTTCGCTTTACGCTTTACATGGCAACACTAGTCTGCAAATATAACGCTGGCATACGCTGGAAGTTGTCGCTATTACTATTGCTTACAAAATATACTGGAAAAACAGGACACGTATATGGTGTGTACAACGTGATCTCGGTGACAGAACGATTTTCTGGCAAAATGGCTATTTTGGCGATGAAGCGATTTGTCCTTTTCCGCTTTGTTATATTTTAAGTTTTGACTGACAGCAAAATTCTTCCAATCGTGCTCCTCCATGGGAGGGGGCACCCTGCTGCATTTCGTTATCAAAGATTAAGCAGTGGAGAAAATAAAATGTTAAAAAAACATACATACAAAGACTGGCATCGACAACATGATGCCGCCGTACATGTGTGTGCCTACCAGGTGAATACGCAAAGTCTTAAAGCCAAAGGCAAACACAATGCAATCGCAGAGCCAATTTACTGAAACCACACCTCTAGAGTTAATCCACCCTCGCATTTGCAGGCCTGCTGGGCAAAAATAGGCATGGAGAGAAAGAGAGAGAGAGAGAGATGTACAGAAATAGGTACTGTATACTAACGGCATTTTCTGCGTGGGTCCTGGCTGCTGTGTGTTAGAGACAGCTGAATACCTGTTTTATTCTGTCGCTGTATCACACTGAGGATAGTTTGGGGGAAAGAAATCTATAACCATTGGATGGAGGTTTGCAGAATGTTGCTTTAATAGTGGAAAGTCTATTTGGAGATCGTTAACAAAGATCTGAAAAATCTGGAGGTCGTTAATACCTGACTAGCATAACTTACTCTTACTCCTAACTTGACTCTTACGCCTTACGGTAATATGGATCAGTCGACAGCAATGTGAAATAAGTTCAATTCCGAGAATGTGGTTTGCTGATAAACCAACAGTCAGCTACTCCTGACGAATCACAAACTTGTGTATGTGGGGCTCCAAATGGAGATGGAGATTCAACCATTGTTCCATAGCATAGCGCTGGCTAACACTTGTTATAACCAAATGTAATTGCAGGAAATGTAACTCTCAAAGTGTAACTTCCCTTTCCAGATGCTCTGGGGAATGAGCACCAGACTACCCTACGACAAATATTATTCATTTTGAGCAGTGACCAGCAGGGGGCAGTGGCCACACCTTGGAAATTTTTACAAATGTGGAGTTAGCGCTGCAATGGCCGTTTCCCCTGTCATGCAAGGCGGACCTTTTCTAGATGTCTCCGAGCTCTGCCACTAAACAACAGCTTCATTCTAGCTCAAACCGACTTCAGAGCTAACCTCATAATGCAATTTTATGACTGGTCATTTTCAAGCGTTCTTTATGGATTTCTTTGTGTGTTTAAAGTTGGTAAAGGATATGTTTTTTTGTTTTTTTTTACATTTATGTATTAATTTATTAGAAAATCGACTGTATAAAACTGCCACAAAATTGTAAGAAAGGTCCATATTCCTGCCTTGGTCTAGACCTAAGCTCGGGGGCTGGAATCATGTTCAGTGTATTCCATTCTGGACTCACACAGGAGACAGAGGAGAGATGCCCTATCGTACATCATTCAAGGAGGTGAAGTTGACAGTCTGTTTTAGGGTTTATTTTAAAATTAAGTGCTGTTCTTGTCATTATTTGTAATTTGCAAGTTGCAAAAAAAATGGGGAATTAATCACTGTTGTCTTGTTCACTTCTTAATAATTATTTACAATAAACCAGTCTCTTCTCATGTCTTTATCTATGAGTGTTCCCTAAGATCTCTGGGGTGATACGGGATTCTTTGGTGACTGGAACATGTGATGTCAACAGAGGTGGAAAGTCCAGGGGTGAGAAAGTAAGAGTCCTGCCATGTTTTTCTTCCATCCATGAACTCAGCCAGCTGATTTCACTAATTAGTTCTACCTCATGGTTGAAGAATTGTGCCAATTAGGAAATCCAGGTGATTAGAACAAAATAATGGGGAGGACTTTTACTTTCTGAACCTGGACCTGTAACTGGCAATGTAAAACAAAGTATAAATGGATATTTAGATTAAAACACCATCTGCCCACAGCAAGGTTATTAGTTTTATGTTTTTAATTTAGACTTCCTTTTTAATTTAGTTTTAGTTTTCAGTGTGTGTGTTTGTTTTATTTTAGTTGTGTTCCAGTTTTATTAATATTTTTATTTTAGTTTGAGTCATTTTTTTATTTTCCGTTTGATTTGCAGGCAACATAACCGACTGCCTACAACTATGCAATTGGATTTGTCAACCAACACATTATAGTCAAAGTACTCCCAAACAACACATTTTTCTCAAGTTTGCAATTTAACGCTAGCCATAATGGTCGCTTTTAACATCCTCGGCAGTGTGCTAAGAACACCAAGGGTTGCTGGCCTTGTTGTAACACAATCTCACAACATAATCACAATCAACAGAGAAAGGAATATTTTATTCATGTCGATATGCACGCTCATACACATTCACGACTGGATAAAAAACAAAAACTATAAAATAATTAATCGTAGCTTTTTTATTTAGGTTAGTTTTTTTAGGAACAATGCAACATGGTTTCAGTTTAGTTTGTTTTTTCACAATCTCATTTGCGTTTCAGTTAATGATACTAATCTTGATCTGAAGGCTACTTACGAATGATTGATAAGGGTATAGAAGAAAATACAAAATGGATGTTGTTTTGTTAATATGTGGGAGGTTGAATCCATATTTTCCCAAATTGAGAGTCCCCATTGTAAGCAGTTCATGCAAAATTATTAAAGATTTATGAGGACTCGTCATGTTTGAAGTACAATCATGACCCAATTAAAATATTGAATTAGAAACCTCTCTCCTTACTTCAAAAGCATCTATTATGTATGAATCCATTTTGGAATTCAGTAACAAGTGCCAATTTTAGCATATGTGTAAATAGGCTATACCCTGGTCCTGGAGGGCTATAGTGCCTGCTGGACTACTCTAACCTGTTCCTGGAGGGCTATAGTGTTTTGCAAGACTACACTACTCAGGTTCTAGATGCCTGCCGAGTTTCACTGCTGTAGTATCATGATATGGACGTCACTTTGACTGCTCTCCGGTTGCTAAGCAGCTTGTCTGATTGGCTCATATCGGCATGACCTCGCTCTCCCATGGATCAACGACCCACCTGATTGTAATCATGGTCTTGATTAAATCGGTTTGGTTTCCTCCACCCAGCCCTGAGAATGCTTGGTTATTTTTCAGACAGCTGGAAGAAAAAAGTGTGCGCTCTACAGATGTATACCACAGAGGTGCTGCTAGGACACTGTGCCGGAGGACTGAAATTCAGTAAGCCCAATGCCGTGAAACTAAAATGGCCACTTATTTCCATTAGTTGGTTACCATGGTAATTGCCCATGGTAGTGAATGGCCAAATGCATCGCAGTTATCTTTCACATTGTGGCCAGTTAAAAATTTCGGCCACATTTTATATTACAGTGGCCATGAGCCTGAGCAATTATGTGTCAGTACTATGGAACTATAATGAGAGTGTATGTTATTGTACAAGATTAACAGTGGTGAAAACCCTCAGAAATCTTCTATTGTTCGTGTGTGTAACTATCCACCACTCCCTTACGAGCCAAATATGTAATTACATAGTAATTACCTAGTATTACCATATTACTACATATGAGATTGGTTTGCATACGTCTCACTGCTTGTGCCTCCCTCCATTTCTCAATTTTCTGTTAAATTCAGCTTTACTGGCATGGTAGTGAAAGGGATAGCGTTGCCAAAAGCCTTTTATAAAAAAATATAAAAATTTTTAAACTAAATGGCAAGACATGAGAAAAACACATATTATAAAAGCAAATATTACTGACCCTCATGTGAATATGACTCCTCTTAATCAAGCAAGAACACAAACAGATGAATATATTTACACACTGGTATCTCTGTCTCGCCCCCGTTTCGCGGCAGCGCCCCGCCGTACGCCCAGTCAGGGGGGGGAGAAATCAGTGCCCCATCTGTGCGCGCGAGAGCAGCTAATCTCTCCGCGGGAACACTCGGCCTACGGAGTGCGGACTGCTTTTTATATAGCTCTCTAAATAAAGGCCGCTGAGGGAGGGGGGCTCTGTGATTGATTAGTCATGTCCGATTAAGCCCGAGTGGCTGTCTGCTGGCTGGGTTCTCGGCAGGCTCTACTTGGGCGCGGAACAGGTGGTCCGCATTAGGTGGCAGCTGGGGCGCTCGGCTCCAGAAGGAGAGGGCTCCCCAAGCTGCCAGAATGCTGAGCTCTGATAAGATTGGGGGGGGGAACCAGATTAAGAACCAGGGTGCAAATGCTCTAATTATGGAGATTAATCGATCTCACTCTCAGACCAGAGTGGGGGGGAAATGGTGGGGGGGGGGGTTGAATTGACGAGACCAGCGGCAGTCAGTGATGCATCTCTCATAGCCCAACGCAAACGCACAGGTACAATCTCATTATGGCCCACAGTGCTGTTGTCAATATCACTTTTACAAAGGGAGTGAGTAGAAAATGAAATGGGAAAGTGGAAGGGTGTGGTTGGACTTCGCCTCGCCCCTTTAAAAAAAAACCCGGCGCGCAACTTAACGTGCACTTACCGAATGTCAACAAATACTCTTCTTACTCTTTGGTTTACAAATACTCCTCCACAGGAATGGAAATATTAGTCCAGTTTCCTCTTAGAAATGCCTATCGCACCCATTAAATGCATGAACCCTGTGGTTCTTTCCAATAAAGAAGATTAATAGTAATTCATTTTTAAAAATGGAACTAGATTGCGCTGGTGTCGCAGATATCCAAGGCAGACCTGTTATGATCACATATACTACGTATTATATCGGTGCAGTATAACCTGTTATATTATTATTACACTGTAATTGCACACTTAGGACTAAAGACGAGAGCACACTGTCTAATTATAGACCACACAAACCGGCATATCCGACATGTTCAGCACGTGCCCCATTTGGAACTACAGGTAAAGCGCGTGTATCAGTGTGTAAAGACAGAAGCTCGGTGGTATTTCTTCCTTCTTTAAGGCCCGTTTGTGAAAGAAGAGGACAGAAAAATGATAAAACGAACCTGCGGTTCCTATGGTAACTATGGGAAAACCCTGAAAGCCTGGAAAACTTCAAACTCCCTCAGGTCTCCGTCTCTCAGCCAGCAAAGCCGGCGATTATTCAGACTCTCCAGATACTGAGCTCCTACATTCCTTCTGTCCTCTCTGTGTCTCAGTGACAGAAGGTTCCGGACGGCAACAGGAGGCTCTGGTGCAATTTCGCAATACAGAGCATCCATTTCCGCAGTGTTGTCCCTGGCACACCCCCCTAAATAATATTTGGAAAATGCAACGGACTAAGGGACTGATTTACTAAGACCTTTAGCGTGTGCAAAACCTTTTTGCACATGCAAAACTAATAACACAACCAATGATTGGAGCAAAACAAATACCGTGACCAATCATTGGTCATGCTATTGGTTTTGCGTGTGCTAAAAGGTTTTGCACACATTAAAGGCCTTAGTAAATCCGGCCCTAAGTGTTCTGGCTTCAGAACTTTTAGCATGTTTACAACATGGAGCCGAGTATCTGCTGTGTGTAAAGAATCTGTGGTAAAAAACCCTCCTGACCCCCCGATCAGATCTGTGCCACTCAGCCAGTAGCTCTATGGTGCTCGCTCCTCCGCTGCAACGGGTTAAAGCTGCTCCCGGCTCGGCCCAGCCGTTCATTCATCACACAGAGGAAGTGGTTTCTCCTGTCCTATTTTTTGTCAGCCCTTAATCAAACCTGCATTAGTCCCCAGGTGTGTTATTTAGAAGGGACAGTGCTGGCCTTTAAGCAGAGTGTTGTGGCCTCCCTGGGTCCCATCCATCACAGCGGCGAGACTACGGAGAGGGTTACGGAGGTTTCCGGAGGCTGCACTCTCATGCTGTATAAATGTTTGATGGGCAGTGTAGCGCAGCGCTCGGGATGAGAAGATTCTCGCTGCTGGACTGACTGCACGGGCACTGTGTGAAACTCTGGGCTGCTTCCTCAGCCAGAAGATAATGGAATGCAGGTGTGCACACACGTATGCACAGGCAGGAAATGCAGCCAGGCACGCGCGCACGCACGCGCGCGCGCACGCACGCACGCACGCACCCACGCATGCACGCACGCACACACAAATGCTCCTCACGCGCCAGTGAGAGGGGTGATTTTTCATTCCGAAAAGCTATGCTACTTAAGAAAATGTATGAATGGGTAGACTGCGCATCTCAGGCCTAGGCAGTGTCTAATGGTGATGTACTCCAGCCTTACAGTGAATCTGACTGTTGATATTACCCCTGCTTATGTCACAGAGGCAGTGAAGCCGGGCTCAGGTGCTTCCTGCTCCTTCTCTCTCTCCTGCTGCTTCCTGTTTTCCTACAGTTAGCTCATTCCGAGGAAGGCTCGTGAAACAGGCGATTTGTGCCTGTGTGTCATCCGGTCTCCGCTGCACTCGGCAGCGTCACTCGCGGCTAAAACTGCGGGGGGAGCCACGTTTAGAGTCTTTCACCACGGTTCACTTTGGCCAGCGTGCTAAATCACGCGCGCCTTAAGGTCGTTTGCTAGCGGCGCACGCTCGTGCGCGGCTTGACTTACAGATCCGCCCCGAGAAAATCACGAGTAGATGTTTATAGGCTCTCAGAGACAAATGGTTACTTCATTACGTTTATATGTGCGCGTTCGGCAGCTGCGCTTATCCAGAGCGACGTACACGCCTTACATTTGCACACAGAATGCATTTATACAGCTGAATAAATTCAGGTGAAGTGCTCTTGCTGAGAGATAAAATGGCGGTGCCACACCTGGGAATGGAACCTGCAGGGGCATTACTGCAAGTTGTGGTGGAAAACTTAAAGTAAAATCACTTACTCTTAACTGGACTCAAATGTCCAGATCCCAAAAGCTAACAGACTTTGGGCCAGAATCAAAGTAGGATTAATCACACACAAATGGCACTTACTCCCAAAATTCCGCTTAGCTTAAGCTATTTGTGATTCAGATATTTAACTTATCCGCAGTTTTAAGTGTCTCTCTAGTATATACGCGTGCCGGAAGGTGATTTGCTGAAAACATCTGCAAGATACGTGGATTCAAAGTTTTCGCTTACTCATTTTTTTCCGCTCAACTTTGTTCGGAAAAAAAGGTTGTTTATGTCTAGCGCCACCAATGCATGATGAAAAATATAGCATCTTTCACATTAATGGTTATTACAATTAATGCATGTTATTTTAACATAATATTGGTCCTATTTTCTTTTGTTTAGTCTACTTGCAATCATCAAAGAGCTGTCATAAAAAGAAAAACATGTAAAAGTATGATTGACTATGTCATACCATCCAATTTAACACAGATGATTTCAATTTCATTATTTCTGGAGGTTATTATATTATATATATATATATTATATTATATTATCCCCTCCAAATTTGCGGTGACCGCATTCGTCTAACAATGTATCTGGCAGTAAATGTGTTCTTGTTTTTAAGGGAGAGGAGTCACGGGAAGGGATATACAGACCAATATCAGATGGAATCATTGATAGGCAGTGTCTGGATCATTTTTGATTTGACGATTTTGTACTTGTGTCAGCTCAGCTGCTCGAAAATTATTAGGAAGTGCAAATTAACTACCTGCAGTGGACCGGTGCTCCACAAGGCTACAATCTCTGTGCCTCCTGGCCACATCCACATCCTTCCAGCGTAACAGATTCACTCATAAAAATAAATCATCGGACATTGGTTGCACGTTATATTAATTATATGTGACTTAAACTGGTTAAGTACAAGAAACAGGTCATTAGAATATCATGCCCTGTGCCACCCATATTTTTACCCTGCGTAAAAGCCGAGCAGGAGAGGCACTTAAGCACATGACTTAAGTTGGCCATCTCTGAATCCGGCCCTCCTACTGACAGATCTGAAATCATATCTAAAAGTGACCCAGGAAGCAATTTTGTGTCTGCATAGATCTTAGATGATGCCTCAACTTCCTGTCCCAGTTAATAACCGCATTTCCTACAATGCATTGCTGCAGCTGGCAATCTTCACCTGCAGTGGCTTGACCATCATTACTGTAGCTGATTGAAGCTTTGCAGTAATTCAGGCCTGAGGATGGCTGTTACTGAAATTACAGTAATTTCCTGCCACAGCTGACAGGATTCCCCTGAAGAGAGTCTTTAACCCCCCCAGATGGACTTGAGGGAGGCTAATGCTAATGGACTTACAGCTCCGCAATTAGCAGGTGTTCTACTTCGCTGACGACAAATTAAGCTAAAGAAAAAATATGGCCTTGCTAATTCAAAACCTGGCTTAGCGCAGCCACAACAAGCTGCATTTTCAGAGATGAAATGTCTAGGCCTCTGCGGTGGCGCACAGATGTCCATCATTGGTTGCCCATGTAATGATGGAAGCCATCTACTGATAGGCTACTTGTAGCTGTTTCCTCAAATGTTCATAATACTAGCCAATTTTACAGAGGACAGAGAGAGAAGGAAATATCAAGATGGTGTGATATGAGCCAGTTCTTCAACAGTTTAAGATGCTGCCTCTTTTTCCAGTGATACACATGTATCATTTGGTGTCAATGCCGATCAAGTCCGTTAGATCTACACAGAAACCGCAGGTGGCAACCCTCACACCTGTGCACAGTTTAGCATAGTTTTCCTGTACAACAGACAGTCTTTGTCTGGGGCTCACCTGTTGTCCAGGTGCAAAATGTCGTGGGTAGACAGCAAGTACCCTGTGGCGTTTGGGAAGAGCAAGAGAGCCACGCACTGCAAAGCCTGGATGAAAGCCAAACGTTGCCACGGCGACTGGAATAATAGTGATTGCCTGGAAACCACTTTGTACATTGCCATGGCAACAGCAGATGGGTGGTGGTGGTTGGAGGAAGGGGGGTGGGGGGAGTTGTTGAGGGGAGAGGTGAGTTGTGTCATACAAATGAATTTATTTTTTTATTTTTTTTGCACATACCTGCAATGTTTATGTCCAAATATAGACTGTGTGGGAGATGCAGCCCTTACACAGAAAGTAGAAATCCAGTCATGCAGTCGCGACATACCTTAGAATACAGCCGTCCATTCAGCAATGAAGCCAAAGACTGCACCTCCGCAAACCAGCCAAGCGAGATTACACATCAGCAAACATGTAGAGGTGGATCAGTAAATATTACAGCACCTCTCCTTCCTAGTGATCGTAAACGTGACAGGCCTACTGCAGCAAACTGGGTGAGGAATACTGTGCATGACTAATGTGGTTCAAGACTAAAGTCTGAAGTTTAGCTAGAGTAAATTTAAGCACATACTGTATGAGAGGGACTTAGAAGAAGGTCATGTGGTCATTTAGGACAAATACACATAAATCGCATGGGTAGACTATTTTTTCCATCTTTCTTTGCAGTGCAACCTAGTTGAGACACATTTAGCTCCACACCCGGATATACAGTACATGGACTGGATATGAAAACTGCAACACGGCAAGATTTTTCATTTTTATTCAGAGGCCAAACTGAGAGTGATGCCACATCTTCCTACGAGCCGCAGACACAGATCAGGTTTTTTTTTTTTAATTGTTGTGTTTCTTAACTCTTAAAATTGAGAATGCCCAGTTGAAACTGTAGCCTTTCCTCTGCGTCAGTGCAATGCATGGAACAAAGCCTGATTTATACTTCGTCGCACGCCCCATTTGACAAGTGTTGAGCGACAAAAATGAACGAGTCACAGTCAGGATTAGAGGCACAGTCTGCATTGGCATAGTCAGGATTAGAGGCACAGTCTGCATTGGCACAGTCAGGATTAGAGGCACAGTCTGCATTGGCACAGTCAGGATTAGAGGCACAGTCTGCATTGGCACAGTCAGGAGTAGACTCACAGTCTGCATTGGCACAGTCAGGATTAGAGTCACAGTCTGCATTGGCACAGTCAGGATTAGACTCACAGTCTGCATTGGCACAGTCAGGATTAGAGTCACAGTCTGCATTGGCACAGTCAGGATTAGAGTCACAGTCTGCACTGGCACAGTCAGGATTAGAGTCACAATCTGCACTGGCACAGTCAGGATTAGAGGCACAGTCTGCATTGGCACAGTCAGGATTAGAGTCACAGTCTGCACTGGCACAGTCAGGATTAGAGTCACAGTCTGCACTGGCACAGTCAGGATTAGAGTCACAGTCTGCAATGGCGGTCAGGATTAGAGTCACAGTCTGCACTGGCCCAGTCAGGATTAGAGTCACAGTCTGCACTGGCACAGTCAGGATTAGAGTCACAGTCTGCAATGACACAGTCAGGATTAGAGTCACAGTCTGCACTGGCACAGTCAGGATTAGAGTCACAGTCTGCACTGGCACAGTCAGGATTAGAGTCACAGTCTGCAATGACACAGTCAGGATTAGAGTCACAGTCTGCACTGGCACAGTCAGGATTAGAGTCACAGTCTGCACTGGCACAGTCAGGATTAGAGTCACAGTCTGCACGGGCACAGTCAGGATTAGAGTCACAGTCTGCAATGGCGGTCAGGATTAGAGTCACAGTCTGCAATGACACAGTCAGGATTAGAGTCACAGTCTGCACTGGCACAGTCAGGATTAGAGTCACAGTCTGCACTGGCACAGTCAGGATTAGAGTCACAGTCTGCACTGGCACAGTCAGGATTAGAGTCACAGTCTGCATTGGCACAGTCAGGATTAGAGTCACAGTCTGCACTGGCACAGTCAGGATTAGAGTCACAGTCTGCACTGGCCCAGTCAGAGTCACAGTCAGAGTCACAGTCTGCACAATCGTGATCAGAGCCTGCACCAGCACGATCCGATAGGATACAAGCTTCAAGCTTGGGGGCGCATCACTGTACTCGGGGCTGATGCTTTAGTGGGTGTACCGACCAAAGGCACACAGGTCACAGCTAAACTACTCACACAACCTATAAGATGCGTGCAGTCTGAGGGAGGCCAGCTGTGTCTCTGTGAGGGGCTGACCTGTGATGCGTGCAGGGGTCTCTGTCCCCTCCTGGGCCACAGCACAGCGACGGCCCACACAAGCAGCAATAACAACGCTAATGCATGTATCCGGGAGAGGACAGGCCATTCTGAGCTTGTGTAACTGCCCACTATTTCCACAGTTACCCTCCGGTGCTCTGACTTACGGACAGAAACATTTTCATTTTCATGCCCGACTCGTACCTGGATAAAGACCAGAAATGTAACGCCGTTGAGCCGGCCTGAAGCGGACCGGCCGGAACAGGCCAGAATTGTTGGCTTAGGACAGTGGATGAGGGTGCCAGAATGTTTCCCATCTATTCACCACCTGGCCCAGTGGCCACAACAGGCTGCTTTTCTACATTATTCATATTTGCCAGTGATTTCAACAGAAATCCATCCTGAAACTGAACCTGTTTTTGTGAGAATAAATTTTTTTGAACGTGCATGAGAAATAAAAAAAAAAATAATAATAATCTGGGGCTGGGCGACTTGGTGGTATTGCTCTAACTGTCCCTCCCTCCCACCCGTTTTAGACCAAGCATTGCTCCGCATGCAATAGTCCCCTCCCCGCCTCCCGCCTGCCCGTTCCCGTAACCCGATTGGTCCGGGCTGCTGGGGTAAGTGCTCCTGTTCTGATGCTGCGTGTGGAAGTTCCAGCGCCTGGTCGCAATTGGGCTGCAATCCACATTACCCCACCTGTCATTACCCACTCCTACCGCACACTTACCGCCAAGCCAAGTGGAACATCTCTTTCGCCCGCTAACAATGCCGTTTCTGATTATTCACAGGGAAAGACAAGATAGTGAACACCCTAGAGAAAGAAGAAACTGCATGCTGACAAATGGCATCCAAAATTTCATGAAGTACATTCATGTATGTCAAATGTGCTGCCTTTATATAGAACATATCCATCTCTGCTGCTCTCATATCTGTAATGTTGCACACGTGTCACAGAATACATCATAAAACTGCATATATGGCCAAATTTCTTATTTAGCTGAACGTCAAAGCATTTCAGATGACAAAATAAGATATATAGATGACAATATGATGTATGATTTAATATACACAACAATTTGTACTGACATATACTAAATAATGCAGGCCTAAAGCTTCCTTGTCGTTGCAGATTTTGATATACTTGACCTTTTAGTGAAGGACGTCGAGTGAGGCTGTATGAATGTTGAATGATCAGAGGAACGTAGGCGATAGCCAGGGGAGCCCCGAGGTTGGATTAGGCAGAAGGTGGAAATGCGTTGTGGAATTTCTGTCCCCTTTGCACAAGGTTCTAATAGGGCAGGAGCGGTCATTTCATCATTGCCCAAAATGATCGTCTTCGAAATTCGGCCGCAGTTCTGGGGCACCAGTTACTCACCGTTTATCTCTATTGCGTTTGGGCCATTTTATGCCCGGTGTGTCCACACATGCGCCAGAGCCTCAATCATTCAATTCCGGCTTGTGGGCGTGTGTACGCTAGTGTGCCTCACAGAGCAGCGAGTAAAAGCTCCAACGAAAAGAGACACAAGGGGAGCAAACAGCTCTCTCTCTCTCTCTCTCTCTCCCCCTCTATCTCTCACTCCCACTCTCCCTCTCATTTGCTCTCTCTTCCTCTCTCTCCCTCCCTCGCTCTCTCTCCTCCTATCTCTCTCTCTCTCTTCCTCGCTTGCTCTCTCTCTCTCTCCCCCTCTATCTCTCATTCCCTATTTTCCTCTCTCTTCCCCTCTCTCCCTCCCTCGCTCTCTTTCTTCCTCGTCTTGCTCTCTCTACCTATCTCTCGCTCTCTCATCCTCTCTCTCCCCCTATCTCTCTCTCTCTCTCTCTCTCTCTCTCTCTCTCTCCCTCTCCCTCTCTAGGCTCTGTGATTAAAGAGGTACTGACTCAGGGCGGCCCGCGCTCACCACTGACAGTATACCCATAATGCTCCTTTCACACCTCAGCTGCTGGACACAGGCTCGGGCCAGCGGCATGGAAACCAGACGCGGCCGCTCGCGCCGGCCCGCATGCAGCTGATTGGACAGCCCCAGGAGAGGAGGAGCCTCTCACACCAGCGCTTCATTCGCCGCCCTGAAGGGATGAAGTAGCCATCAAAACGATGCATGATCCTGTCCTTTTTCCACTCTCCAGGGTAAACTTGACATTTTAATGCAAGGGTGTCAACCTGTAGCCCTTGAGGAGCGCAACATCTGCAGGCATTTTCGGCCTCCTTTCAATCAGCAGCCAATTAAGGCTGGGAGAAAGAGACGCGCAAACTCTTTAGCCAATCAACGACTTAAATTAATCACTGGTGCTGAAACACACCAGACACCAGCAGACGCTGCAACCCTCCAGGACTGGGTTCTGACACCTGTGTTCTAATGGAAATGGAGTACCGTGCTGTAGGAGCTAATGCATTCAGATAAAAGGAGCTCTCGTCACCTCCATCCACCGCAAACCAGCCCATAATCCATCTTTCACTGAGTTTTACAACCCTCTACAGAAGGGAAGTTTACGGCAGTGACAGCCTAGAACCAAGCTGCAGTAAATCCTTATTAATGGGGGCTGTCGGGTGGCTCATCCTGCAAAATACTGGGTTCTGCCCAGTTCCACAGGCCAAAGTATAGGAAAGGTAGTGACTATATTACACCCTATAGGTCACATCGTACTACAGGAGAGCCAGTGACTATTTTACACCCTACAGGCCACAAAGAACTACAGGAGAGCCAGTGACTATTTTACACCCTACAGGCCACAAAGTACTACAGGAGAGCCAGTGACTATTTTACACCCTACAGGCCACAAAGTACTACAGGAGAGCCAGTGACTATTTTACACCCTATAGGCCACATAGTGCTACAGGAGAGCCAGTGACTATTTTACACCCTATAGGCCACATAGTGCTACAGGAGAGCCAGTGACGATTTCACACCCTACTGACATCACTACATAAGCCTTTGTATTTCACTTTCTTATGGCGAATCAAAGCCAAGCGCTCACCATGATGAAATGATCTGAAATCAGCGACCCACTTTCAGGAGAGGTGCTGTTGCTCATGGTCGTCTGAGCACCATTGCAAAGCATGTTGGGATTTTACATGCTTGCACCATGTTGTTCAGACATGAAAGCAGTGATTTCTGTCTGCCTGAATTTTGATAGTATGAAAATATGATACTGGATATTGATATGGCTAAAAATATAATGATGCTGCCTGTTGCCAAAGCATTTTAATTCAGAGAATATAGCTCAGTGATAGTTCATTTATGCAAACTATTAAAATTATAATTGAATTTCACTTTAAGTTTGTTTTTGATTGGCTTTTGTGCAATGAAAGATATTTCAGAGATTTCTGATGACCTGCCGGCTTTACAATGGCTGGTATTGGGGAATTCAGGGTTTGCGGTCGAAAGCAAGAAAATACATTACAAATAATCTGTACAGTGATTTTATGTTCCTGTAGGTTGTCTATATGAATGCATACATTTTATTTTATTAAGTCTACTCTACAAGCTGCTTTGGAGCTACCTGAAATGCATTGTCTTCCTTAAGAATGAACCCCGATTGGGCCAGTACCAGCCATTGTAACGACAACAGGTCATCAAAAATGCAAAATAAATAAATAAGTAAACCCAGAAAGTAAGCCACCACTTTACAAATAACTTCACAATTAGAATGCATTTATTTTATACAGTGCTTGTGCAAGTGTTGTGCAACCCTTCAACCAAGAAAATAATAATGTGATGAATCTACATTACTTGGTGTGACAAGAATTATTTTTCATCTCAGTGATTTTAAGTAGGCCTATGAGGCGGAATCTGCTAGCCACAAATAGAGAGTCGGACTAATAAATCCCTGGGGAAAACAAACACAAAGAAGCACTTTGAAAAAGACAGGTTATTTTGCTGTGGGTTGGCAGCCGGTGGGAGTTCTGCTGCTCACACACTGTGTACGGTGTAAGCTGAAAATATTCAGACAACGTGCTCTGCTTGCAGTGTAAAACCACCTTAAAGGGATAGTTCGGAATTTTGGACATAATGTCTCCATTACGACTTACCCATGATGTAGTTGATTGATGGAAACCATTTTCAGCTAATTCCATGCTGTCCCTTCTTTTGGACATACACACGTTGCTAATGCTAGCGCAACTCTATGGCAACCGGTAGCATCCACTACCAAACGCACTTAAACACTCCACAGTGCACCCAAAGCAAATAAAATACGACGACAGTCTATCGGGGGAGCGATATTTTACGTTACTTATGAATGTAGTGCTGGCACTGATCGACTACAACAACAAAGAAGAGTAACAAGTTGCAATGGCCACGTTCGCTCCGCCGTCGTACTTCCACAGAGAATATTAGGTCAGCACAAAGTAAAGGATTCAACAATAGTTTGACTTCAAAAATGATGGTAAAAACACTCAAAATAACCCTGATAGACTGTTGTCGTATTTTATTTGCTTTGGGTGCACTGTGGAGTGTTTAAGTGCGTTTGGTAGTGGATGCTACCGGTTGCCATAGAGTTGCACTAGCATTAGCAACGTGTGTATGTCCAAAGGAGGGACAGCATGGAATTAGCTGAAAATGGTTTCCATCAATCAACTACATCATGGGTAAGTCGTAATTGAGACATTATGTCCAAAATTCTGAACTATCCCTTTAAGGTACAGCTTGCGTATGTGTAGCACTTAAAAATGTATTCTTCTATACATGCGAGCAGGTTATTCCTTTTACTTTTCCCCCCGCAAGTGTTTCATTAAAAAGTTGCATGTATGGAATGCGTAATGTACACACATACAATTACTAAACTGATGCTTAACCGACAGTCCCCTGACAGTGCCAATTAGAGTTTGTCTTTAGTCATAATGAAATAATAAGTCTGGTTATGACCCTGTATTTCATTATTTAAATGCACATTGATTTCTGCACAGCACTAATCATTGACTGTATATCCTTCTCTAGAAATTTCAGGGCACTTGGCAAGACTGTACCTTTTATGTAAGATAACTCGAGGTGAACTTTATGGAAGGTGTTTTGCCCTTCTTGGTGTTAGTCGGCAATTATGACGGTAAATGATGTGTGTTGGAAACAGTGTTTGAATGATTGCAGAGGGTTATGGATCTTTGTGTATGGCTTGCGTTTTACTTCATTTCTCTCCTTTTCATCGCCTTCAGCCATTTTGTGCAACATTGTAAAGCACTAGAATCAATGTAGAAATGGTGTTTTATAAATAAAGTTTTTCAAGTAAATAAAATATTTGCAGTGAAGCACCATGCCTGTAAGCAGTCTGCAAGTCTCAGTGAAGTTCTGCTCCCAAATCATAAGTTTAACCATATCCCAGACAATGAGCTAAATGCAGCTCTGATACAACATGCTCCTCTTAAATGGTGCGTAGCATCAACTTCATCTTCCCTTCATCCACGTCTAACTCCTTTAGTTCATGTTTGCGGAGCTCACTGACTGGGAGCTCCTGACGTTATTTATCATCTTTTTCATCAATCGGCTTTAGCGATTTTGCGATCTTAATTCCCAAACTAGTCCAGAATTAATTCCTTCCCCACAACATTTCCCTAATTAATCAAGATAATTACAGTCTTCACTGGCTCTGGGATGGAGGAGTGAGCTATCTCTCCGCTAACACAAACTGCGCTCAGAGCCTGCAACACTGCTCTCTGAGCTGTTTAAAAGGAGTGTTGCATTCTTGATGAATTACTCTTTTACAGGCTCAGAGGTCAGCGGTCACTGCAACCAGCAAAGAGTGGCTCCTGTGCCAGGAGTAGCGAAAGGGAGAACCCTGCTGGCCTTTTTTCCCGCCATCTAGTGGTGAAATGAGGTACTGCCACACACTCCTGAGGGAGGTACGGTATGTCAGTCAGAGAGCAACTTGGCTGTCTTTAAAGCCACTTCCCGCAGTCACATCTGAAAGGCCCTCTGATCGAAAGTACTGTTTGAGGAGCAATAGAGATAAGACTTTCCCTCGGCTCGGTGCGAGTTTGCAGTTTGCAGTCAAACAGCTTTTTGTGGCTTTGTTTTCCAGCAGCAAGGAGTGGGCCGAGGTAGACTGTGAGCAGCGGATGCCCACATGCGATGACACACACAGCCAGAGCTCCGAGCTACAAACAGCTTCACGGCTGAGGAAGCTACAGTAATGAACCACTGATAATCACATGAAGCCATCAAAATTAAATGCTACTTAACTGTAATAAAACGCGAGGCCCCAAGTCATGATAATGGAACTTGTGTTAACGATAATCACCCTTGGTTTCATAACCTAGGAGCAACTCTTATGATCTTATGGGAGCATCTCTTAATCATAAGTGAGATACACTGTATTTATGATCTTATGGGAGCATCTCTTAATCATAAGTGAGATACACTGTATTTTTCCAACCAACAGTAAACAAACTGACAAGGCTTGACTATGCACGCTCACGTTAGTGTGGGGTGACTTCTGATAAGGTAGATTATTGCAACAATTACAACTACCCTGTAGCTCATTTATAATTGGTAATGTACAGAGTTTCTTGTTAAAATAATCAAATTCAGCTTTGTGCTCCTTGTAATTGTACAGGTTTCCCTAATGACCTTTGCCGAACCCCTGGACCCAGTACCCTGTACACCGACTCAATCACAGTAGCACGTTGTGTGAGTGACTTTCTTGAAGTTTGTGCAGCACATTCATATTTACAATGTAAAATGTCACGTGAGAAAAGGTTAATTCTATAAAAGCACATCCCAACATGCAACAGCATTGCCTGTTATAAGTAGTGCAGCACATTAATATTTATCATGTAAAATGTAATTGTGATAATGAAAGTTGATGGCTTAATGTTACAGCGTGAAGAATGCATTTTCAAAAAGAACGTTTGGAAAAATATCTGGACTGTACTGTAAAGGCATGGCCTACTTGGGCTTGACAGATCTGGTTTGACAGTAGTGGAGAAACTTGTGCTAAATGTATGCATCACCTGTCCATCTCCTGCGCTATGAAACCCTTAAATGCACCAGCTGCAGCTGCTTCAAAAGAACAACCAATCGATAAAGATCCATCGCCATTTAATTTGCTGCTCCAAACAAACGAAAATCACCTCAGAGCTCTGCGCAGAATACATTAGAGAGACGAGATTCAAGGGAATCACAGTAACAAACTGACAAGACACCGGAGGAGAACAGTCCAGCCTCGCATCGCGCGATCTAGCGCATGGGTCCAGGTGTGTTCAGGCGATGGACCGAAAGACCTCCTAAAAGTGGTTTAAAACTGGGAGCAAACATGCACTCGGACGGACAGTCCGCGGACCTTTGCCTATTCGTAGTGAAGCTGCCAACCCCCCCCCCCCCCCCCCCCCCCCTTTGTAGACTACATTTCCCATAATTTTTGCATTGCAAATTGCAAACGATGGTGGAAGATTACAGCTTGCAGAAGGTAGGCCTATGCTTGTAGGCCTGTGTGGACACATAAAAAGACTGCGGCGCAGACTGCGCTCAGGGTCCATTTTGGGTCTGCAATGATGTCATTTATGTCGCGCGCGGACCCTGCCGACGTCCGTACGCATACTTTTTTTAGCGACTGAATTGGTCTTGAAGCAGCACGGTGAGGTGCTGCGCGCAATATTTCAGAGGGATTTCCGTTCAGACTTCAAAGAATGAAAATCAATAAAAAAGCTATCATAGGAAACAAAGAACAGGAAAAAAATGGACCGAGCCTTTTTTTAAAATCATTCTCTCTTTGAATGGAACCATTTTTCAAAAACATTTGGGCTCGCCTGAACTTGTTCCTTTCCTCGCAGCAACGGAACACAACAAATTGGTACGTTCTATAAAAGCACAGCCTAAGCAACAAGCCCC
>CM056387.1:10982433-11039800 GCA_029718625.1 Synaphobranchus kaupii
GCCACAGGCGTCATCTGATGCTGTCGACAGTCAGGAGCGCACAGCCGATTGCCCTATGGGCTGTCATTACGCGTGGATACAGCGCCGTTCACAGTCGCTTGAATATGACATATTTTACTTCGTTTGAAAGGGCAGGAACCCCCGTAGAAGATAATCTACGTGTTTTACGTTAGATCATTCCTGTAGCAGTCTAGTAATGCTTTTACGCAACGGTAGTAACGTAGTACAAACGCAAAAGCGAAGGGTACGCACTGTGGAAATTGAGACTTTCCTGGATAATGGATAAATGGGTTACGAAAAAACGTTGAGGATTCTTCAGAAAAGGGTTATAACTGCATAACCAGGTATCGTATTTGGTTGCTTAAACATGTTTATCAAGAGAATTTGTAGAAAATAAAATGTATTTATACAAAACCGGAAGTATATCGGTTGTATGCATACTGAAGTGAGCACGGGAAAAAAACACCTAATGTTTATTTATACAACTTTTCAATAATATACAATTGTTCCTGAATCGGATCTTGATTTTTTAGCGTGTTGAAATGGTACCAAGAGCTTTTGTGATATGCATTTTATTGCCTGTGACTGCGGCGAGGTGAAGGCTGTAAACAAATAAAAAAAGTGGGTTGGGCTATTAGCACCCTGCTGCTTTATGGCTCTGTAGTGTAACCTGAGAGCTGATAAGCATATAAACGAATGTGTTCGCAGGCTGTGACTGTTTTTAACAATTTTGCGTCGAAAGTTCCGTGTTTTATTAACGTTATAATTTAGAATTTAAGAGAAATATGAACACTATAAAAAATTGGGGCGCATGCGTCCCACCACTAGGGGGCCAAAGCCTATAGAGTTAATTACGGGGTCTCTCCGTCTCAGTGGCTCTTTGAGCTTTTAGAATCCCTTCGATGCATCCCTTTGAACCTCACACGTCATGCCCCCTTACAACTTTATGTCGAAAATGTGTCATATTTCACTTGACAAAGAGGATCAAACAGCATGGTGTTAAACACCAACATTTGCATCTCTCTCATGTGTGTGTCTTAGTATAAAGTCTAGCTGTTTCTGTCTCTCCATGTCTGCTTCCATATCCGCGTCTCTGTGTGGCTTCTGTAGTAGTCCAGGCAGCCCCTGTCCTTTATCTTTTATAAGCGACAGAAGTATATTTTGATTGTGTATAGTAGAGTGAGTGGCTTTGTGGAGAAACCTGACTGGCCCTGCAGTACCACAGACTCCCAGCACAGAGCAGCAGGTCATAATGGTTTAACTTCACCACTATGTCAGTGCTATGCCTGGGGGCTGTTACCCAACAGATCAATACACATGGGTTGAACCCAGACATACACGCTTTATAAATATGCAGTTAAATGCAGCGTTGTATTTTATCTGAAATGAACTGAAAGCAGCTGGTTCAATAAAAGTTCAAGTCGGGTCCCCGTTTTCTGTTCCTCTCCTTTTTTCTTAATCCTGCCTTTAATGCTTTTACTCCATTTCTTTTCTCCCTTGCCCTTTATTTTTTTCTCATTCTCTATTCCTTCTTACATTTTCTCAGTCACTCTGTCCCGTTCTCTCTGTTTCTCATGCACTTCCTTATTCTGTTTGTCATTCTCTCTCGCCTTCCCTCTCTCTGTGACACTCTGTTAGTGATTTGACTCAGCGTTTGCTTGCTGCAGCTGTGTACTGGGGTCGAATGGTTTAAGTGACAGATGCCTTAATTGAACTTTGCTTAATAGCAGATTTCCTCCTTTCCTCACCTCTCCTCTTTCATTTGTCACAATCACTGAGTCCCTCGATGGGGGCTGTTTTTTTGCCTAATTTACTACCCGGGAGTCCTGATGTGGCCAGTGAAAGAATGGGTGTGGGGAGGTCTGGTTGGGAAGGGTGAATGTTTGGGCGGGGCTGGGAAATTGACGATTACACAGTGAGTGTTGAATATTAGTGTGTGTGGGGAGTGTTGATGGCTAGTGTGGATTGTTATTGTGGATGAGGTGCGCAGATGGTGAATTTGGGCTGTTTAATAATAATAATGATGCCTTGCATTTATATAGCACATCTAAGCACTTTACAATGATGAGGGGGATCACTCACCTCAGCTACCACCACCCACCTGGGTGATGCAACGGCAACCATTTTGCACCAGAATGCTCACCACACATCATCTGAGGTGAAGAAGGAGAGAAGAGTTTTTAGACAATTAAACTGGAGGAGGTGACAGATTGAATGAGCCAAGTTGGGACTTTAGCCAGGACACCGGGGAAACCCCTACTCTTTGGGATAAGTGTTGCGGGATCTTTAATAACCACAGTGACTAAAGACCTCGGTTTAACTTCTCCCCTACAGCATTGTCCCCATCACTTCACTGCTGTATTGGGGTTTATTTGACCGGTGGGAAGATTGCCCCCTTCTGGCCTACCAACACCACTTCCAGCAGCAACTAGGTTTTCCCAGGAGGTCTGCCATCCTAGTACTAACCAAGCCCACACCTGCTTAACTGCAGCCATTCGGCAGGAGCAGAGCGCATCTGCAGAGCAGAGTTTGTGTGAATTGTTAGTGTGGACGGTAAGTGTTGATAGCCCATGTGGATTGTTAGTGTAGATGAGGAGTGTAGATGGTGAATTTGGATTGTTTGTGGATTCTTAGTGTGGATGGTGAGGGCCCATGCCCAGTATAAATGGTGACTGTTGATTGTTATTGTAGATGAGGAGTGTAGATGGTGAATTTGGATTGTTTGTGGATTGTTAGTGTGGATGGTGAGGGTCTATGCCCAGTATAAATGGTGACTGTGGATTCTTAGTGTGGATGGTGAGGGTCCATGCCCAGTATAAATGGTGACTGTGGATTCTTAGTGTGGATGGTGAGGGCCCATGCCCAGTATAAATGGTGACTGTGGATTCTTAGTGTGGATGGTGAGGGTCCATGCCCAGTATAAATGATGACTGTGGATTGTTAGTGTGGATGGTGAGGGCCCATGCCCAGTATAAATGGTGACTGTTGATTGTTAGTGTGGATGGTGAGGGCCCATGCCCAGTATAAATGGTGACTGTGGATTGTTAGTGTGGATGGTGAGGGTCCATGCCCAGTATAAATGGTGGCTGTTGATTGTTAGTGTGGATGGTGAGGGCCCATGCCCAGTATAAATGGTGACTGTTGATTGTTAGTGTGGATGGTGAGGGCCCATGCCCAGTATAAATGGTGGCTGTTGATTGTTAGTGTGGATGGTGAGGGTCCATGCCCAGTATAAATGGTGACTGTTGATTCTTAGTGTGGATGGTGAGGGTCCATGCCCAGTATAAATGGTGACTGTTGATTGTTAGTGTGGATGGTGAGGGTCCATGCCCAGTATAAATGGTGGCTGTTGATTGTTAGTGTGGATGGTGAGGGTCCATGCCCAGTATAAATGGTGACTGTTGATTCTTAGTGTGGATGGTGAGGGTCCATGCCCAGTATAAATGGTGGCTGTTGATTGTTAGTGTGGATGGTGAGGGTCCATGCCCAGTATAAATGGTGGCTGTTGATTCTTAGTGTGGATGGTGAGGGTCCATGCCCAGTATAAATGGTGACTGTGGATTCTTAGTGTGGATGGTGAGGGCCCATGCCCAGTATAAATGGTGGCTGTTGATTGTTAGTGTGGATGGTGAGGGTCCATGCCCAGTATAAATGGTGGCTGTTGATTGTTAGTGTGGATGGTGAGGGTCCATGCCCAGTATAAATGGTGACTGTGGATTCTTAGTGTGGATGGTGAGGGTCCATGCCCAGTATAAATGGTGGCTGTTGATTGTTAGTGTGGATGGTGAGGGTCCATGCCCAGTATAAATGGTGGCTGTTGATTGTTAGTGTGGATGGTGAGGGCCCATGCCCAGTATAAATGGTGACTGTTGATTGTTAGTGTGGATGGTGAGGGTCCATGCCCAGTATAAATGGTGGCTGTTGATTGTTAGTGTGGATGGTGAGGGTCCATGCCCAGTATAAATGGTGACTGTTGATTGTTAGTGTGGATGGTGAGGGCCCATGCCCAGTATAAATGGTGACTGTTGATTGTTAGTGTGGATGGTGAGGGCCCATGCCCAGTATAAATGATGACTGTTGATTGTTAGTGTGGATGGTGAGGGTCCATGCCCAGTATAAATGATGACTGTTGATTGTTAGTGTGGATGGTGAGGGTCCATGCCCAGTATAAATGGTGACTGTTGATTCTTAGTGTGGATGGTGAGGGTCCATGCCCAGTATAAATGGTGGCTGTTGATTGTTAGTGTGGATGGTGAGGGTCCATGCCCAGTATAAATGGTGACTGTTGATTCTTAGTGTGGATGGTGAGGGTCCATGCCCAGTATAAATGGTGGCTGTTGATTGTTAGTGTGGATGGTGAGGGCCCATGCCCAGTATAAATGATGACTGTTGATTGTTAGTGTGGATGGTGAGGGTCCATGCCCAGTATAAATGATGACTGTTGATTGTTAGTGTGGATGGTGAGGGTCCATGCCCAGTATAAATGATGACTGTTGATTGTTAGTGTGGATGGTGAGGGTCCATGCCCAGTATAAATGATGACTGTTGATTGTTAGTGTGGATGGTGAGGGTCCATGCCCAGTATAAATGATGACTGTTGATTGTTAGTGTGGATGGTGAGGGTCCATGCCCAGTATAAATGGTGACTGTTGATTGTTAGTGTGGATTGTTTTATGGTCAGTGTAACCCTGCAGTAATGGCCTCCCGCACATCAAACAGTCACCATCACTCCACAGGGGGGATAAATACATAATTCATACATGATAAATAAATTCATAACTGAATCAGCCTATCAAAATCTGGGTAATATCACCCCTCTATAATGAGAGAATGGCGTGTAATGGTGGTTATAAAAGTCACAGCACAGTGTGATAATCATAATCAGCAGTCTAATGCCGCTCTGCGAGACGTCTCTGCAAGGCAGCACTCCCAACGCCCCCCGTGTCCCAGTAAAAGTTCCTGGAGGAGCATGGCATTTCAAACCACTGATTAGCCTAAGATTTTAAGCTATTGAATAATAATAATAAAACTATCACATGTCACAATTACAGCAGAATCTCTGAGAGTGGAGTATACTTTAATTAATAGACCTGCAGTCTGGCTGTCTTTACACCAGCATTCAGCTGAATCTTCTCTTCCCTTCATTCGGATGGATTTCTCCATACAGTAAACTGCCACTGAAGGCATAAGAAGGTAAGTTTCAGAAAGAGTGAAAGACAGTAAGAGGAATAATATATTTTATTCATATTGCGCCTTTCCAAAGCCCAAGGTCGCTTAAAGTAAAAGATAAATAAAAGGGAGAGAAAGCGATGCACAGGAGATCTAACTTGCTCCTGTTACTTGGTCTCAGGCCCAGAGCACAACCAGGACCGGGGGCTCAGCCGTGTGGGGCGGGGCGTGGCCGTTGGTAAAGACGTGCCTGCACTTGCTCTCGCTCCGAACAAAGCGCCCATGATTTTCCTCCTATTTTTGGCCTCTTGTAGCTATAGTAACCAAGGAAAAGTCTCACATTCTCACCCCCCCCCCCCCCCCCCCCACTGTAAACCATAAGAATTCTACAGTCATTTTACAGAATTCCAGAATTATATGGGGTGCTCTGGAATAATTCAGGGAGTTTGGGAATGATTTTTGGGAACTCCTGAAGGGTTGAATACCACCTGGAAAGCCTTATATGTTTACATAGTTCAAAAATGCTGTGTTGTAATCTTAGTATGTGCTAAGTCTGACCATTTTTGTGAGATGACATGAGGAATAAGGTGTGTATTTTGAGTGCATAAGTATTTATACGCACCAGGTGAGCAGCAATTAGCAGGTTTGGCAACCTTCACATTTCAGTGATGAAGAGAACATTCTAGCAACAAATTAACTTGTTTTTGAAGACAATTTTTCAAAGAAATAACTTTAAATAACAAACTTTTTCTATACTGTTTTCCACTAGCATGCCATCTGTTTGCTTGAATGTTGTCATGTTTAATAAGCCATGTTTAATTAATAAGCAATTACATTTTCATTTTACTGTTTTCTTTAACTGTGTAAACGGAGCTTCAGATATTCAGTCATTAAAACCAAATCCTGTGAAAGAACAGATTCTTTCTGGGGACCTGAAACTCTACAGAAGCAGTACTCCATTTCTTGGCCGGGAGAAAGTGAGGAAAGCAATTATTCTTTCGAGAATGGTTTTGAAAACTTAGTCTATAAATATACGTACATGCTAACAGAGGCGAAAATTGTATTACGTTTGCTTGTCTACTAGTCTCCGCTTTACTAAATCTTGATGTGAGGTATGAAAGCCTAGAACTTCAACATTGAGCATTCTATAATAACCAACCTTTCACTGGAAATAAAACCATTACTAATGCTTAACAAAGCATTAATGACAGCCTATTCATTCCTTAAAAATCCACATTGCAGGTTTTTAGTTTGGCTTTAAATGTTTGTAAGTGTGAGATTAAGGAGGCAGCTAGGTTTAGCAGGTTGAGAAGGTTACATTCAGTACTGTTGCTCCATTAAATGTACTTTGCAGTGCATATTGTTGCCTTACAAAGTACATCTATTAATTATGAATAGCCATCAATAATATATCAATGTTCAGTGCATTTAAAAACTCATTAACCATTTGTAACTATCTTATTCTTAAGGGTTACCAAAAAGAAAACAAGACTGTTACTACCCTTGAGAAAGGGCCGCTGTATAATTTAGGCTGAGGCCTTGCTCGCTGGTCTAAAAGTAATGTGCCTAATTAAAACCTGATTCACCAGAAAAATCCATTATCAGCCCTTTGACGCTTGTGATTTCTTAAATAGATACCACTTTTAACATGCCCTTCGAGGCACTTGTCAGTGTACTCGGTTTAAAAAAAAAAAGGCTAGACATGGTGCAGATGTCAAACTTATAATGTGTTTATGCCATCACCTTTGATTTATGATGTCGTTAAAGCTCATTGAAGCAATTGCTATTTCACAGCTTATTAATGTGTAATTTCTGTGGAGATTTTTAGTGAATGGATAATACTTTAAGTTGTGTTAGCTTTTCTTTCATCAAGGTGATCCAGGTGATGTAAATGCTAGAGGAAGTCCAGCTGGAGGGCGTTCTGGTTTGTGCATGTGTGAGCGCGTGCGTACCTATTGGAGAGATGAGAACACATCGCTGTATAGCTGCATTACAGAGACAGCTCCTTAACGATAGGTGCAGCTCCTGGTGGGCCAGTGTGCTCAGTGTGTCACAGCCAATTACCCTGGCTTAATTGGTCCAATTAGGTTATTAACTGCATTTAATCTGACACTGCTGCACTTCCCATAATGCATTGCAGTAATATAGAGTAATGTACTGAAGAGCACATATGCAATCTTCAGTGATGTGATAATGGTGCAAAATAAAAAATAAAAAATAAAAAACTCAGGCTGGATCACAAATAAACAGCACTGTGTGTGTCATCCAACCAAGTACACATCAAATCTGCCGAAACTGGCATGTCAGCACACACACACTTTCTCTCTCACACATACACTGTCTCATGCCCACACATATACACACACACACTGTCTCTCAAACGTACACACTCTCACGCCACACACACACACACACACACACACACACTGACACACAGAGCTGTGGTACTTGTTGGTCTGGGTGATTTCCACTTTGCTTTCAGTGTGAAATGTTTCGCTTCCTTCTGTTGGCTTCCTGTTGTACCTGTGAGAGCTGAGATGGTTTATGCGTGGCCTGTTCTGTGGCACATCCTGTGCTTGGTCCTGCGAGTGCTGTATCACCAAGCATCTGACAGGGGCAATGATTTTTTTTCTCTCTCTTTTTGAGAATATGGGGCGCATGTGTAATTCTGAGGAGGCCGCAGAGGAAGACTGGGTGGGGTACAGGGGTACGGGAGTTTGGGGATTGCTTCTCCTGAAGATTATTTAATTGTAAACAAAGCGAGGTGGTGGACAGCAGTGGCAGGCTCCGGGAAAGCTGATATCACATCTGTCTGGTTGTTTTTGCATGCAGACGGATGATGGGCAGATGGGCAGGAATCTCATCCAGCAGGAAAGCCATGCAGCTCATAGTATTAGAATGCATGGCAAGCACAGGCCAATCAACCTTGTCCACACTCATCAGTCACCCACAGTATTGAGCAGGGATATCCAAACTCTCGCCCAGGGGGAGCAAACCTGACCTGCAAAAAGGGTGGCAGATTAAAAAAAAGAAATCATCTTAAAATGTGATGTGAATGAGGAAAAAGATCACTCAATTGACCAGAATAGAGAGCTTCCAGCATTGCATCAAGCATGGACTTGTACACCCGGAGGGTCTCTGCCAGCACTACATGACCGGACAAGCTGTTCCACGCATTGACAACTCTGTGGTTTTTAATAAAAAAGAAACGTGTTCACTCACGCTACAGTGCATTTTTTTTTTTTTTGGCGTGCGATTTGGTTTGAAGTTGATGGGTTTTTTTTCCCCCTTTCGTTTTTTAATGATTGGACCCATGCGTCAGGAGCCGCTGCGTCTGTCGCGCCCGTTCAGCTGCGTCTCCTGCGGCTCGTTTGTAATCGTGTCAGAAAATCGCCGCGATTCCACGAGAAGGCTTCCATTTGTTTTTGTTTTTTTGTGAAACCTTTGTGCGCCTGGTTTGATTAACAGGAGGCTCTTTGCGGCAGTGCTGGTTTGATTAACAGGAGGCTCTTTGCGGCAGTGCTGGTTTGATTAACAGGAGGCTCTTTGCGGCAGTGCTGGTTTGATTAACAGGAGGCTCTTTGCGGCAGTGCTGGTTTGATTAACAGGAGGCTCTTTGCGGCAGTGCTGGTTTGATTAACAGGAGGCTCTTTGCGGCAGTGCTGGTTTGATTAACAGGAGGCTCTTTGCGGCAGTGCTGGTTTGATTAACAGGAGGCTCTTTGCGGCAGTGCTGGTTTGTTCTCTATCTGTCAGGTGCAGAGGGGGAATAAAGCGAGTTTTTTTTTTAACGCCAGACGAGAAGAGACAAAGCAAGATGGTGGTGGAGCGACCGGGAGAGGGGAGTCGCTGATGGCGCTGACAGGAAATGCATTTATTTCAGTGTTTCTGTTTATATTAACAGTAATTGGGTCAGGATTCATCTTAGAGAAGAGATCTGACACGCGTGTTTACTGGCGTGGAACTTTCATGTGGCCTATCAGCCTTCTGTCATATTGAACACGACCGTATAAAACGATAAATAGTACAACGTATTCATAGATTTTATTTATTTAGCCTCACATGGTGTAGCAGCGTTGATTTAGTATGAGTGCGCCCTTCTGAGCTACCTATCTCAGAGGTGCAGATTGGGTTTCCTCCAATCACATGGGACCAGTTAATGAATGAACATTTACCGTTAATGATAATTTAGGAGGAAACCACCAACAGTTTCATTAGTACTTTGTCTTATGTGGAACACATGTGACACACACACACGCACTTACACACACACACACACACACACTTACACACAGTGTAGTCTTCTCCCTTTGGGCAGTTGTTTTGCCGTCCCTGCTGGTGTTGTAAATATGTATGATTCCACCGAGCTGTCTCTGCTCTGACCTGCCTGAGGTTATTCCACCATGATAATGAGGAGAGGAGGGAGGCCAAGACACGCACACACACGCACGCACGCACGCACGCACGCACGCACGCACGCACGCACGCACGCACGCATATACACACACTGTATACACTCACTCACTCACTCACTCATACACACACACATGCACGCACGCACGCACACTCACTCACTCACTCACTCACACACACACACACACACACACACACACATACACACACATTCTGCACACACACACTCACTCACATTCACACACACACACACACACATTCTGCACACACACGCACACACTCACACACACACACACACATTCTGCACACACACTCACTCACATACACACACACTCACTCACATACACACACACACATTCTGTACACACACACACATACACACACATTCTGTATACACTCACTCACATACACGCACACACTCGCTCACATGCACACACTCACATACACGCACACACTCGCACTCAACACACACATTCTGTATACACTCACTCATACACGTACACACTCGCTCACATACACGCACACGCACACACTCACTCACATACACGCACACACTCGCACTCAACACACACATTCTGTATACACTCAATCACATACACGCACACACTCGCACTCAACACACACATTCTGTATACACTCACTCATACACGTACACACTCACTCACATACACGCACACACTCGCACTCAACACACACATTCTGTATACACTCACTCATACACGTACACACTCGCACTCAACACACACATACACGCACACACTCACTCACACACGCACACACTCGCACTCAACACACACATTCTGTATACACTCACTCACATACACGCATACACTCACTCACATACACGCACACGCACACACTCGCACTCAACACACACATACACGCACACACTCACTCACATACATGCACACACTCACACTCAACACACACATTCTGTATACACTCACTCACATACACGCACACTCTCGCACTCAACACACACATTCTGTATACACTCACTCACATACTCGCACTCAACACACACATTCTGTATACACTCACTCATACACGCACACACTCGCACTCAACACACATATTCTGTATACACTCACTGGCATACACGCACACACACACTCAACACACACATTCTGTATACACTCACATACACGCACACACACACTCAACACACACATTCTGTATACACTCACTCACAAACACTCATACTCAACACACACATTCTGTCTACACTCACACACTCAACACACATTCTGTATACACTTACTCACATACACACACACACTCACACTCAACACACACATTATGTATACACTTACTCACATACACACACACACACATTCTGTATACACTCACTCACATACACGCACACACTCACACTCAATACACGCATTCTGTATACACTCACATACACGCACACACTCACACACACATTCTGTATACACTCACTCACATACACGCACACATTCGCACACGCACATACACACATTGACTACACACACACACACACACACACACACACACACACACAGTGCACACATTCTGTACTCACACACTCACACTCAATACACACACATTCTCTCACAATCAGGCACACACGCTCAATACACACATTCTGTACACATACACACACACACAGACACAAACTCAATGCACACATTCTGTACACATACACACACACACACAGACACAAACTCAATACACACATTCTGTACACATACACACACACACAGACACAAACTCAATGCACACATTCTGTACACATACACACACACACAGACACAAACTCAATGCACACATTGATCTTTCCTATGAATATTTAATCCCCTCACACCCTTGTTCTCTCTCCTCTCAGTGCAGTAATGTAATTTGCCACCGGCTCTTTGTCCTGCTCTTCTTCCTAATGTGAAATGAGGTGGGGGGACTGGGGAGGGGGGACCTGCACCCTAGCCAACCCTGCCTCCAAAACCCAGCACCCTGGCCACAGAGTTCACACCAGTTCAAGGGCGCCACACGCTTTTAATGTCAAAGAAGGACGGCAAGGACAGCCGTCGTCGAGTCCCTCATTGAATCCACGCTCATGTTTAACTTCCCACACTTTCCTTTTCCGTCAAAAGTAAAAAGAAACTTTCAGCGGGAAGGTTTGCAACCAAGCAAGAAAAATAACCTGATCCACCCAGCCGCACCTATCAGAACTCTATACGCAGTCAGTCAGAAGTAAGGCCGCTCATTGTACTGATCTCCTCATAACACCCCCACCACCTTTCAGCTACTTCTGCCTGGATGCCACTTTGAAGTTCCATGGGGCGAAAAACACATTTACAAGAAATCTTTCATACCGCACATGTTCATCATAAACAAATAACAAGGAATCATTTTGCACAATTGCAATATGTGCACACCTCTTTTTTCATAATGCATGTCGGCCCACCGCTGTGCCTGTGGTGTTTTAGGGGTTATTTTTTATGTCATGAGCCTATATAAAAGACAAATGTCTGTCATGTAAATGTGATGGACAATAAAGTTTTCTGCAACTGAATCTGAATTATAAGAGCCAGGATCATCTCCTTCAGTTAAAACTTGTCTTTGGGCGGGTTCCCATAAAAAATTTTTTTTAAACTTTGTATATGTAAAATACAGGTCTCATAGATCATATATAGAAGGAATGCAATAAACATTACAACTTAGTTATACCAGGTTTTAGTGGAACTACGTGCTCTGACTTATTTGTCCTCATGAATGCATGTGCATTGGTGGGGGGCATGGGGGGATGTCTGTAAGTCAGAGGTGTGAGGTGCCCTGCTGCTAACAGCGCCCCCTGCCGGGATGGGCTTTCATGGCACTTTTAATCCCACAGCCATCTCTGTGCTGTTCAGTGGCTGCTGCAGCTCTTTCAGAGTGTTTTATACACACACTCCTGCCTCTGGGAAAACTGCACGCTCACTGAAACCACATACCTGCACTACCCCTCTTATATTATGGTATGTTTACATGTGGACAGCTCTCCAATATAAAAAAAGAGATTTTTGACCTGGATATCTCTGGCTCTGGTAAAAACCAATCTCATTGGCATTTTACAGGTGGAATACAATCGCCATGAGCTTGCCAAATACTGATATTAGTATAGCTATGTTACACCATTACTATGTTGTGGACGCCCCACTAAATATTAGCATAAAAAAATAAGAATTTTTCTGCAACTAAATTCAAGTTGAACGGATCCCAAGACCACTCACTCTGCCTGACGTTTTCAGACATGCATGCTTTTTATACTTTTATGGTTGTAGACTTTATTTGAATTTACTAAATTCTGAAATTCAGACAATGAGTTGTCCACAGAGTTAACATGGGAGAGACTAACTTATAAATCAGGCTAGCGTAGGGTCAACCGGAAATATAATTCCATACAGTCAACAGGAGGCTCCTCCTATTGTGATTTTGCTAAGATAATTATTAATGTGTAATTTTATTGGTAGTTACCTTAATTATTAATTCAAGTTACCCATTTTTAGTTAGTATATTCTCTTTTGAGAATAGTATATAAACTTTTATGAGACTGATTTATTATACAAAAACTATGCCACCAGTTTTATAAGGATGGTAGTGGCGTATTCCAGTACATAAGTGATGCCCCGTGTATATATTTAAATGTATTCCCTACACTAGCATCTCAAAGTTTGAATAATTCCATCGTGCTAAATGAACCTGAGAACAATGGGAAACCGTTATGCCTAGCGCTGGCGTGTGCAGGCAGGCAGCAGATGGGCACACGGACAGTTGTAGGTAGTCACACTGAGCCTGTCCAAAGTGGCAAGCACTCAGTTAGCGATAACGTGTCAGATCCAGTTAAGCAAGGGTGAAACCATGTAGCTAGCCATTTCTGTTAACGTTAGTTACCATTATTGGCTTTGCTAGCTGTGAGCTAAATAAGTAAAGCTGGGGTAATATTAGGTTTTAGTGGAATCTTCTTGGCTAACTTGTAATATCTAGCTAGCTATATTACTGTCTAACTAGTTTGATATGGCTAGCACTATAAATTCCCTTTCACAATTAGTTTTGTGTATTCAAATTATGTTAAATTGGTCGGTCTTTGCTCAACAACTAGCTAGTTAATGTAAATGTATATAATGTTTTTGGACTCTTATAGGCACAGTGTGTTTAGGTGGGATATTTCTCACACCTATGGTGCTATACTCAATCATATGTAGGCTATGTAGTATGCAGTATCATTGAAAATATAATTTAAACATTTGATACACTGTACATTTGGGGCCTGTAGTCACAGGTTAAAGCCTCGGCTTTGCCACCAGCCGACTATGAGCAGGAGCCCTCAGGGGCGTTACACAACCGTGGTGATCTAACTTCTTGTTTGTATGTGATGTCTCCACGACTGACATGCCATATTAGAGGTCTTCACGGGTCGAAAAAGTTGTATCCAAGTTGGAACTGTGGATTTCCGACCTGAATCTGATGTGAATAAATTTCTTTTCAAATGACAGAGACCCCAACCCAAACACAAACAGACCCGTGGATAACTAGGAATTGTAGGACCTCTAATGGACCATATGGCTCATCCTGGGCCCCAGGAAACTCCAAAGGGCTAGTGTGTGTGTGTGTGTGTGTGTGTGTGTGTGTGTGTGTGTGTGTGTGTGTGTGTGTGTGTGTGTGTGTGAGTGTGAGTGAACAGGGGTGGCATGACAAACCTCATGCTGACCTACCTCATACTATTAAGATTACATACATTAAAATTGGTTAATACACCTACTGGCACTACATGGAGGTTCTGGGCAAGGCCAGAGTGTTGGGTAAGTGAAGAGTTTTAACCGTTGATGCCAGTCGTGTTCTGTATTCAGAGTGCCGAACATTAAACGAGGGCGTTGGCTGTTAAAACGACTGGATTCAGAAAATACAGATTTTACTTAATCCTCACTTCCCCAACAACATGAACCCAGAACATGTCTGCCCGACTTGTCTTCGACCTTCCGAAGTTCTCACATGTTCCGCCCCTACTAAGGTCACTCTGCTGGCTGCCGGTCGCCTCCAGGGTCGCATTCAAAATTCTGACTCTGGCCTACGTTGCAGCCAACAGGACAGCCCCTTCCTACCTATAGGCTATAATTCAGCACTACACTCCAGCATGACCACTCTGCTCAGCTGCGGCAGGGCGACTTGCAATTTCCACCCTGCCATGTCAATGGTTCTTGCTCGTCCTCTCTGTGGAGGTTTTCGTGACCCTAGCTCCCCAATGGTGGAACAAACTCCCTATTTCTCTACGAACTGCGAAGTCACTGCTTATTTTCCATTGTGAACTGAAGACACCTCTCTTCAGACTCTACCTTGACTAACATTCACACTACACCTCTCTGCAGTGCTACCCACCAATCAAGTAGCACTTTCATGTACCACTATCTTGTATATTGATTGTATTTGTTCCAATGACCTTCGGTATGCACCAATTGGATAAAAGCATCTGACAAATGAAAGTAATGTAATTACATAGGCCAGGAAAGGCCCACTTGGGTCCTGGGTATTTGGGTTTTGGAGGACCCTTGAAGTCATGGTGGCCAGAGCACTCAAATGACATGCTCTGCTCATCTCTGGAATGGCGGTGCGTGGAAACTCCTGGCACCGGGCCCGGTTTCGCTCCCAACCGCTGCCTGCCTGAGCCAATTTCCCAGCATGCATCTGCTGCCTCATGTGCCCACTCTCTCTGACTGCACTTTTCACAGTCTCAGTCACAGATACCAGTCACTGCAGCGCAACTCTGCTCCCCATCCTCCTCTGAAAGAAATTCAGGCGTGGCGGGATGGGAAGTCACCACTCTAAATCTAAATCGCTCCCCTTGCTCAGCCTGTGACTGGAAAACTACGATTTGACAGAACCTGAGTGGGAGTGTAAGCATGTCAGAGCTGAAGAGTGAGTGTGTCAGGGCTAAAGAGTGTGTCAAAGCTGAAGAGTGAGTGTGTCAGGGCTAAAGAATGTGTCAAAGCTGACGAGTGAGTGTGTCAGGGTTGAAGAATGTGTCAAAGCTGACGAGTGAGTGTGTTAGGGTTGAAGTGAGAGAGTGTCAGAGTTGAAAAGTGAGTGTGTCAGGGCTGAAGAATGTGTCAAAGCTGACGAGTGAGTGTGTTAGGGTTGAAGTGAGAGAGTGTCAGAGTTGAAAAGTGAGTTTGTCAAAGCTGAAGAGTGAGTGTGTCAGGGCTGAAGAATGTGTCAAAGCTGACGAGTGAGTGTGTTAGGGCTGAAGAATGTGTCAAAGCTGACGAGTGAGTGTGTTAGGGCTAAAGAATGTGTCAAAGCTGACGAGTGAGTGTGTTGGGGCTGAAGTGAGAGAGTGTCAGAGTTGAAAAGTGAGTGTGTCGGTGCTGAAAAGTGAGTGTGTCAGGGATAGTGGGGAGGCTGGTGACCACGTCAGTAGGAATGTGCTTCATTTTGTTGCTCTGTGCGTTTAGGCCAAAAACATTATATGCATACAATCCTGCACTTGCGTATTGAGAGCGCGTTGGGTGCACAATGCTGTGTCTGCATCAGTGACCCATCATAGTCACCCATCTCTTAGGTTGCATGTATTACATTATATTAATTTACCCACTTACCCTGAAGGAGAACATCACCTGATTAAATATGAGTGATATTGGCTACAACATTCCCAGACCAGTGAGTATATATGTAACATCACAAAAACATGAATGCAGATTAACTTTACCAAGTAAGAACCGAAGGTCAAATTCTGAATACATAACAAGCCCTTAGAAGAAAATCCATAAGACATTATCACAACTTGAACTACAAACACCAATTCCAAAAAAGTTGGGACAGTATGTAAAATGCACATAAAAGCAGAAAGCAGTGATTTGTAAATTATCTTTTACATATACTTAATTGAAAACAGTACAAGAAAAGATAATATTATTTAATATTTTACCTTATCAACTTCATTGATTTTTGTAAATATATGCTAATTCCGAATTTGATGCCTGCAACACATTCGAAAAAAGTTGGGATGGAGCACTTCCTCTTGGTTCTTTTCCTGGCAGGGGCGCTTTCCTGGCCTCCATCTGTACGGCTTTGAGACGCACTTGAAAGGGCTCTGGTTGGTTGGTCAGCGTTGCCAGAACCATTCTTACTATACTCAAATATAGAAGGAACAGGTTGTGAATGTGGAGGATCCTAAGCTGCTTGGAGCATCAAACCTATATTTATGTAGATGTATATAAACCTACAGTGGGGAACAAAAGTCTGAGGACACGACCAAGTCCTGGTTATTTTCATTATTTATCAAGGAATAATGCAATTATGATACTCCAATTACACTTCTTATTCAAGAAAACATTATTTAGAACAGTGACAAACCAAAATTTTAATACATTTCCAAAACGCTCGTATGAAATAGGAAGCTGTGAATATCTGGTTTGTCCACTATAAGGTAAGCATTTCTCTATTTGTTGTCACACTCTTTATTCCATTCAAATATTAACAAATGTGTGTTCCTAAAGCTCAATATGTAAATGTATGGGCTATTAACTAAAAACCATATGCTAATTTAATGAATCTGCCATTCTACCCGTTAATGTCGCTACTGCTAGTGTTCTTACATTATAAATACCTACACCTTTTGACTTATATTATTAAAATAATGTATCCTAGAATAAAAAGTTTAAAAAGAGCATCATAATTGTATTAGCCCGTGATAAACAATGAAAACAATCAAATATTGTTGGAAGTCTCCTCAGACTTTTGGTCCCAGCTGTATATCTATATAATAATGTATTATAACATCTGTCAAATGAGCACTGCACACCCACATTCCGGGCACGCACGGGATCCGATGTTTCACTGCAGCGTTTTAGTGTGCTCCATTATATTAATTTAGCAGACGCTCTCATCTGGAACTTGCAATGAAAGTGAACGTAAACGAATCCCACAGAGTTATGCGAGCAACAGCGAGCTAGTAACGTTCACAGACCAGTGAGTGTTAGTGCAACATCAATTTAATTGCTCTTCTTTGTGCTTCTTTTCACGAGGTTGTCGATCTTTATTTTGTGGCGTCCGGAACTGCACACGGTGCTCTAAATGAGGTCTGACGAGTATGTTGAATGACCCCCTTTTCGATTTCTATTCGACATTTGCTGCGTGTTTATGGCTCTGGCACTATCTTGATCTGCATAGACTTGGATCAGTTATTTCACCTGAGCGCCAGCTGGGCCATCGGAGCAAGGCTCCTGTGCCGTATTCGTGTACACGGCCTTCTTCACTGGGCACGCCTCTGGTGTTTGCTCAAGAGAACTGCAGAAGTTCCCCATCCAGGATTCAATAACCCTCTGGTGTCAACTTCTTGACCGACATCATCTCTCACCGCTGCAATATAGCGCACCGTTGGGAGACAGAGGCTACAAAATATTATGCATTCTCTCTATTCTCACTGACTCACCTCCTGCTGCAGGAACAGGAAATAATTAAGATTATCTACAGTATATCCCCCAATGAGACCTGTTTGGGGCTGGAGTAAGCAGTTCACCCAAGATGAGGGGCGATTTTGGGCAGACGGCTCTAAAGAGTTTATCTGCAGATAATTTGCGGCTCGGATTTATTTGCTCATAATCTTCCTGCCATCTTACCAGTGACCCCGCTTACCGGGGAATTCCTGCGCTGGCTGGCTTTTAAAGTCTGATGCAGATTTTCCCCAGGACAAAAACCTTTCCTGAAGTGTTTAATTTGTGGCTCGTGTACAGATAGCACTGTAAGCGGCGGAGACGTCGACTGGCACTGGTTGTGTTTTGCGAGCGGGTGACACGGCTGATACCGCACAGGATTGGTTAGAGCCGCTAAACAGCCATGTTAATGAGCGTTCTCCCGTCGGGGTTTAAATGAAACGCCTGTCTGCTTCCTGCTGAGAATAATGCCCTGCGATTCACTTGGCTCCGTTTGATCCATCTGCACCTTTTCGTCTCCATGACACACATGATAGTATTCTCGTTCAAAAGACGTTATGCTCCCTAACAACTACGGAATTAGCTATACGTCCTCTAAGTCAAGGACTGTTCGGTAAACAAATTAAAGGCCTAACGACTAAAGGAGGATCTTCAAACACTTCTTCATGGGGGACGATTTTCCGGGGGTCTCATCCTGTTAAGGCACAGTGTGAGTGTGCGGACGGGCCCCACGTTGTGGTATCGGATCTGGGCCGTGCCAGTGCCGACTGCAGCCGGAAGCCTTGCACAGCCTCGTTTGGCTTTAGCATTGCCCAGGGAAAGGAGCCTTCGGTGGGTTGGGATGCATCGCGCGCCAGCGGCCTGCGAGTCTGCCTGTCGGGCTGCGCACCAAGCATCTTCCTTCGACTCATCGAGCCCGACGTGCGCGTCGTGCGACAATAAGCGACGGCCTACGTGCTCTGAAAGAGAGCACGTGCTTGTCTGCATTCTTCTATAATCAATTGAGGAGGTTGTGCCGTGAAAATTACGTATTTATATATTTTGGGCAAATTCAGGTGAAAAAAGCATTAGAAGCATTAGATCAAACGGTATGCATCGGCCTTCTTAATGCATAGCTATTGACAGATGGATTATAACGTCACAATAATAATAATATGCCCCTGTGCCAATCCATATCTGGACAAAGTCACACCTTTTGATGTATCTGAATAATAGCCCAATTTCTTGCATCCTTACAACCATGCAATTGAAGGTGTCTTCTCTTGCTATAGGGCACGAAAAAAAAGGTTGCAAATGTACGTCTAGATGTACGTCTAATGTCTTTGTAAGAGAAGGAACCTCAATGAGCATCATCAGGGAGGTGCGGAGCTTTTCTTATCTCCATGTCATCAGATGGCCTTTCATCTTCACACAATAGAGCCGTTCCGTTCTAGCCAGCTATTGAGTCCACACTTAGCTTAATGGCTTTCAATTATCTCATCAGCTCGTCCGTCAGTCAGCGCAATTAGCTCGGCCGTGAGTGAAGAAATGTCCACATCACTACGGCGATAGGCCGGCGTTCACAGAACACGTCAGAGACCATGCTTACGCTTCAGGAGGGGGGTGGGGAAAGAGTCCGCGATTCTCTCCTAATCTAAGTGTGTATAGTGTGATCTGTAAAATGAGGAGTGTGCAGCCATAATGGGTCAGGGCTCATTAGCTGTGCTTGCGGCCACGGTTCAGTGACTCTTGACGGCACTCGTTGCCCGACTGGCCTTCCATTCCCTCTCCCAAAGGAGCTGAGGATAGGTAAAACCTCAAATCCAGGGCTGGCCTGACATTTCCCTCAAAATGTGTCTTTAGCTAAAATGCTAAGGCTAATTCAAGGTTCTCCCCAGAATAAATCTTTTTTTTAAAAAGGGCTACGAAAAAAAAAGAAGCATTTTTGAAAATAAACTCCAAAAGAAAATGCATATTGAAAGGGAAAGTACGAGATTAATCTCTCACTTCAAGTCTTATGATTACATTTTTATAAACGTTTCAAAAAAACTAGTAATATTATGAAGAAATATTATGAAATATGAAAAGTCCAGACTGGGCTTAATGGGTACCCCGTAGGGGTGTAATGGTGCACAAAAATCGTGGCTAGTTATGTACGTCGTTTTTGACTTTATGGTTTGGAACATTTTCAGTACAGCAGAAAAAAAGTACAAAATATTAAATTGCTTTTCATTTATTATGAAAATATAAACAGAGGCTAACTGGCCATGATTTCCTTCTGAACAAAATGAACGCCAAGTCATCAGGGAGGGAGAACTCTAAGTTTTGAATTGATCCTCCGTTCAGGCTAGCGGAGGATGGGCTCCCCATCTCTAGCCAGGTTCCTCCCAGGATCTCTTCTCATTGGGGAGTTTTTTTCTCATCAGCGTTTGAGTGTTTTTCTTCCTGCACGGGGGCGTTTTGGGGGCTCGGGCCTGGTCTTTGCCAAATTGTCCTTCAGTTTCTCTGTACAGCGTCTTTCTGACAGTTCTCTGTAAAAAGCGCTATACAAACAAAATTTTATTTAATTGAAATTGAAGTTACGCGCAAAAAAAACAAAAAAAAATATGGACCTGCATTCAAGCAAGACTAATTGTTTGGTTTGCAGCGTGCAAAACCGAAAGTACCACACCGAAGGGAAGAGGAACTATTATATACAGTGGCGCAATTGATGGAACAGAGTGGCACACTGCCTTATATTATTTGGGGAGAACCCTTCCTCAATCAGCAGAGGGCACAGCTGTAGTGCGTAAGAAAGGATGGGAACCTGCAGCCCCCAGGATCTGGGCAAAGCTCCGTAAGGGGGATTCAACTGGCCCAGAGCCCGTCTTTCAAAGGCCTTCACCTAACATGGCGTTTGTTTGGCTTCTTTTTGGAAGCCAGCGAGCGAGAGATTAATATGAATCAATGTTTTTATGTGTTTTTATAACGTGCTTAAATAACCACTCAGCAGTACTGCTTTAAAGTGCAGCTCAGTTTTTAATTAAATCATTTATACATAAATATTTAATTTTTTCTTGCTGCCAAGAGCTCAGTTTTGAGTTTGAAAAACATGCCTTTTATGTCGAGCTTTGTTTAAATAAAAGCGCCTGGAAGATTTAAAGCAAATAAAAGCGTTCAGGACAGGAACCGTGAGGCTCAGACCCAAGGTTCAGCACAAGAACAGACTGGCTGAGGGATATGAGACCTTTCCCTACTGCTGCATGCTGTACTGGCCGAGGGATATGAGACCTTTCCCTACTGCTGCATGCTGTACTGGCTGAGGGATATGAGACCTTTCCCTACTGCTGCATGCTGTACTGGCCGAGGGATATGAGACCTTTCCCTACTGCTGCATGCTGTACTGGCCGAGGGATATGAGACCTTTCCCTACTGCTGCATGCTGTACTGGCCGAGGGATATGAGACCTTTCCCTACTGCTGCATGCTGTACTGGCCGAGGGGTATGAGACCTTTCTCTACTGCTGCATGCTGTACTGGCCGAGGGATATGAGACCTTTCTCTACTGCTGCAAGCTGTACTGGCCGGGGGATATGAGACCTTTCCCTACTGCTGCATGCTGTACTGGCCGAGGGATATGAGACCTTTCTCTACTGCTGCATGCTGTACTGGCCGAGGGATATGAGACCTTTCCCTACTGCTGCATGCTGTACTGGCCAAGGGATATGAGACCTTTCCCTACTGCTGCATGCTGTACTGGCCGAGGGATATGAGACCTTTCCCTACTGCTGCATGCTGTACTGGCCGAGGGATATGAGACCTTTCCCTACTGCTGCATGCTGTACTGGCCGAGGGATATGAGACCTTTCCCTACTGCTGCATGCTGTACTGGCCAAGGGATATGAGACCTTTCCCTACTGCTGCATGCTGTACTGGTCGAGGGATATGAGACCTTTCCCTACTGCTGCATGCTGTACTGGCCGAGGGATATGAGACCTTTCCCTACTGCTGCATGCTGTACTGGCCGAGGGATATGAGACCTTTCTCTACTGCTGCATGCTGTACTGGCTGAGGGATATGAGACCTTTCCCTACTGCTGCATGCTGTACTGGCCAGGAGATATGAGACCTTTCCCTAAGAGAAAAGTGTTCCCTAAATTACATGTTTTTGCCCATTGAATCCATACTCTTTACATACAGGTGTGCTTGCAGGTTTTTGGTGTTCAGATGCTATTGTGTCCTGTCAGTGTGCGTCAGGGATTGGGGCAGTGGAGAGGGCCATCTTAAGTAATGCATTACACAGGCGACCAATGTCTTCAGCAGGTGGAGCAGAGTTGGAACACAGCTCTTAAGGTGTGTTGTGTGCGTGTGCGTGCGTGTGCATGTGCTTGTGCATGCGTGCGGATATGTGCATTTTTGTATCTGTGTAAGAGTGTCTCAGCCTCTCAGGTGTGCGGGTATCCATGCCGACCATGGGCAGAGACAAAGATGGTGGAGGCAATAACAACATAAGGAAGTTATAGTTGAAATCAATTGAGAACAGTGTCTAGTCAGATCTAATCAGGGAATTTACTGGACATATGTTGAGACTAAACAATTTTAATACGTGAACATTTACATGAACATTCAAGCAGTATGCGGGCATTAAAAAAAAACAGTAAGCTTGAGAACTAGCTTGAAAGCTATCTGGGTAGCTAGCCAGTCTATTTATCAGTTGTGTATGAAAATGTGATGGCATGTGCAATTCAGGTTACTCAATTCCCCAAGGTAATCTGAAAAAATGTCTAACCTATCAATCCCAACTCATACATATGCACCAGGAAGCATGTGTAGAACGGCCCTAGTGTCATATAACATAATTTTTCACAAAATTGATTTTTGTCAATATTTGCATTTTCATCAGCATGTTCTCTCCTAGGCATTGCTAATCAATTGTTCCAAAAGATATGTGACAAGGTTGAAAAACCTTGTGACAAGGTTGAAAAAAATCCCACTGATTCCCATTCAAAGCATAATACGTCTTTGTCTGCATAATCTTAATCACACACCTAGCTGGTACTCTACACCCACTCGTCCTCTCTGACAGCGAGTCGATAATTGAGGCAGGTCTCTGAAGGCCAGAGGCAGGTGGAGGTGTTGGACTGACTGGCCCAAGCAGCTCACAATAAAACTCTAGCTCTGAGGTAGGCAACCTGGAGACAGTCCTGGTTTTTGCTCCATCCAAACCTATAACTGCATAACTGGATTCATTTTAATTAATCAGGTGTAATGAATGCAGGTGGCCATGTGCTGGAGAATTTCACCATACAGAATATTCAGGCTCAGGCTTTTAATTATCCATCAAACTCTTGTGATCAAGCCAAGATGGAACAAAAACCAGAAACGCCCCTGCCTGCCAAATAATTTACTATGTAAGGAAAACCCTGCTTAAATGACTGGGCCTATCAAGCTATAAAGATCAGGGGCCAGAGACGCTTTTTTTCTGCCACTTTCGATCACCTTGACCGCCAATCACAATGCTTGTTTGCTTAGTAACCGTTACTAACCACCATTGTCAATCTTTCACTTTAAATCATGGACTTTGGGCATTGTGGTGTGATAAGAAGTGGCGGCTGAACGTGCGCTGTGGAGGAGAGCGCATGCTTGTCTTCGGTCCGATAGCAGAGTGTTGCAGTGCGAGCAGGATTAGGCGTTCAACGGTTGTTTCTCCTGACTCATTTTCCTATTGAACTCTAAGCCAGGAGAAGAAACACTTAAAGTGATCCATCCAGATCTACTGCATATCTGGCAGCAGAGTGATGGTTTGAGGGGCTCGTTTGATGACTTACAGCCATTTAGCCAACCACGTGTTCCACTGTTACTGTTACAGTGTAATTTACAGCTTAACCAACCCCCCCCCCCCCCCCCCGACTCTTGAAAGAGTATTTGCACAAGTAAAGTTGACAGATTCGTGGCCGCCGTCAAGAAGGTTTTTAAGCATCGTCCAAGCTGGTAGATGAGCTTCACAGAGCATATGAGGAGTGTAATTGCAGAGCAAGTTTCTTCTCCTTCAATAAATCTCCCACCTGAACCATGTAAAACCAAATGGGGCAGTTGGTATGCAGCTGTAGAGTACCATTCAAAGGAGTACCGTTTGTTTTTATTCCAGATTTGTGGAAATGGAGATGGAAATAACACCAAACACCGTTGTGCTAACAGCTGAACGAGTTGTTGATGATGGATACACGTTTGGAGACACAGCTCTCGGTAATCTGTGAAACTCCAAATCCGTTGGTTTGAAAGTCCACAAAACTTCTTGTCTGTTGTAACCAACTCTGCCGATGCATAAAGATGCAAGTTTCAGAAAGGATCTCCCATCTCCACAAGGATACGCTGGAGCTCTGTCAGAGTGACCCTCGGGTTCCTGCTCACCTCCCTGGCCAAGGCCCGTCGTCCCCGATTGCTCAGTTTGGCCGGGCGGCCAGGTCTAGGAAGATTCTGGGTGGTTCCAAACTTCTTCCATTTACGAATGATGGTGGCCACTGTGCTCTTTGGGACCTGTAAAGCTGCAGAGATTTTTCCGTACCCTTCTCCAGATCTATGCCTTGACACAATCCTGTTTCTGAGGTCTGCAGATAATTCCTTTGACCCCATGGCTTGGAGTTTGCTCTGACATGCACTTTCAACTGTGGGACCTTATATAGGCAGGTGTTGGCAATCCCCAATCATGTCCAATCAATTGAATTTATCACAGGTGGACTCCAATTAAGTTGTAGAAACATCTCAAGCAATATCAGTGGAAACAAAATGCACCTCAGCTCACTTTTGGGTGTCATATCAAAGGGTGTGCACACTTGTGTACATATGATATTTTACATTTAGATTTTTAATAAATTAGCACAAATGTCTAAAAACCTGTTTTCACTTTGTCATTATGGGCTAATTTGTGTAGAATTTTGAGACAAAAAATGAACTCAATTTATTGTAGAATATGTCTGTAACGTAATAAAACGTGGAGAAGGTAAAAGGGGTGTGCAGACTTTCCGGCTTGACTGTATGTGTTCAGCTTCAGTAACTTTATTAGTCATGTATATGGTATACTACTACTACTACTACTACTAATAATAATAATAATAATCATAATAATCATAATAATAATAATAATATTCCTCTTATAACAGGTGTAATTGGCAATATTTACTGAGGATGTTCCAGGCACATGGAAGGCGCAGTAATATTATAGAGTATGTTTAAAAAATGCCATATACAGATCTTAGACACTGCACTCTGTGAACAGCCAGCCTCCTTAGCAATGACCTTTTGTGACTTACCCATCTTCTGGAGGGTGTCAATGATGGTCTTCTGGCCAATTGTCAAGTCTGCAGTCTTCCCCATACTGAACCAAACTGAGATACCTGTCCAATTTAACGACACATCTGTAGAAAAACTTTGCAGGTGTTTTGAGTAAATTAGATGATTAGAGTGTGACACTCAGTCTAAAACATTCATTCTCTGAAATAACTGAAGTAAATGCTGATTTTCGACACACTATTCAAATTTCTTGAAATACTGTTTTGGGGGGTTTTCTGGAGCTGTAAGCCAAAATTATGAAAAATGAAACAAATAAAGGGTAGAAATATTTCACTTTGTGTGTAATGAATCTATAATCTATGAAAGTTTCACTTTTAGAATGGAATTATGATATTCTAATTTTTTGGAAAGGATCTGTATATAATACACATGCAGCCCTGGCAGCTGTAAGGGAAGGGATGTGAGACTCCCGAAAGCAGGAGAGTCGATCGCCCTTCACGTTTTCTGCCAGCCCGCCGTCATTTTCTTTCCATTAAACTTCAAAGCGCTTCAGCGGGAACCTGGCCTCGTCTCAGCAGGCTGCTTCTGTATACCGCCGAGTATACTGCCCAACCCTGTTCCTGGAGATCTACCGTCCTGTAGGTTTTCACTCCAACCTTAACAAAGCACACCGCATTCAACAGCTTGACATCTGATTGAGCTGCTAATTAGTAGAATCAGGTGTGTCAAATTAGGTTTGAAATGAAAACCTACAGAACGGTAGATCTCCAGGAACAGGGTTGGGCAGCCCTGGTTTAGATTGTTTTGAAATAACATTGTGCAGGTTCCCGCAACATTGTGTAGTGTCACACACTACGGTGAAGAGTGCGGGAAAATGAGGGAGCAGACAGGTTCTCAGTGCTCTGTTGAAACCTTTTGTGTGTGTTTGTGTGTTGGGGTGTGTTGGGGTGTGTTGGTGGAGGTTGGTTGGGTGTGGGGGGGTGGCGATGGGACTAGGAATTTGTCCCAATCATACCTATAAAATGGTGGAGAGGATCGTGTTCAATCTATGAAACATGTTGCAAATCTAAAGGAGCAACCTGTGAGCACACACATAGCAGGCTCAGGTAGTAGGAAGACAGAGTGAAGGTACACAGCAAACCTTTTTGTTTCATTTTTACTATGTTTGCTTGTTTTCACCTACAATTTCTACACTTGTATTACCATCGGGACCCGAACACTATGTAATATAAATGTGGGAGGGGTGTACAGTGTGCACTGAATGAAAATGTGTTTTTTTACATGTTCATCACAGAAAATGAGCCAAGGCCGATGAGCCTCAGGTTGAAAAAATAATTAATTGTATAATTTTTCTTTTAGTAAACATTGAAAACTGGTCCCACAGACCCGAACACCACACTGGGGTTAAAGCTGTAGCCTAGTTTAGAAGTTTTCACCAAGCATCGTCAATCAATGACAGAAGAAACTGTTAAACAACTGACCGTGTTTAAATTTAATTACAGAGTTTTAGAACCTTGAATTTTCATTTGAATATTGTACATGACATTCTCTACTTTTTTCATATCTAATTTTTTTAAATATACCTCTGCTGCAAACCATTTCATTATAATTAATACTATTTTTTTTTTGTTCACTCCTTCTCTAGCACCACCTTTTTTGGACACCAGCCCAAAAATAAAATGGTTACTGTTGTTGAACCCCTTTGACTACAGGCATAATAATATTAATGCCTTGTATTAATGTAGTGCCTTTTTCAGCGGCTGGCAACTCAAAGCGCTTTACAATGATGAGGGGGATGCTCACCTCTACCGTATTCCTTGTCTGCTCTGTAAGGTAACCCTTGGGAGTTTTTCAAGAGTCAGAAATACTGTCAGGATTACTGAAACAAAGTAACAGAAGCTCAAACACAGCGTAAGTGTAAGTATTTTTTTCTCACCTAAAAGATACTTGTTTTTTTTTTTTTGCTGGGATAAGGATACCGACTTCACAGTTATTAGTGTTGTCTGTGGATTTCTATGGAACACATAGAACATACAGAGTCATTTTGATTGAGCCTTTTTTCTGTCATGTTGCAAAATAAGGAACCATTGTTGCTACAACAGTGGATCATAAACTAGTTTATAGATATAGAGTCGTGAGTTTTAACACTTTCAAACGGTATATTGTGTGACCAAATTAATTAAAAATTTCACTGTAAAAAAAATGCAATGAATGCAAGTAAAATAAACCACGTGCTTGTGAAGGGGTTACACAATTTTTGTGCAAGTTAAATGTTCTATAACTGCTGTCAGTCATAATATGTCAATATTCTGCCGCATGTCCGTGGGACTGAATTTAACACGCAAGTGTTCCTTGTAAATAACGCTGTCAATCATCATCTCTGCTTAATTGGTACCAATTACTTTTTCAACGTAGGTGCTTGGGGCGATGAAATCGGGATAATTGTTCGCACAAAAAGTGCCATCGTCCTCTTGCTGGTGGAGGACCTGTGCGAGAAATCAGGAAGTTCACATCAAGATAAACTGGTGGCCCAATTGATGATATATATATACAGTATATACTGTATATAATAATAGTATGTAACCTGATTATCAAAGCTTTTTTCCCCTCTGGTATATTTAGTATTTTTTGGTTCCCACAGATGCAAGTAATTTAATTACTCTGCAAATAAGTCACTTTGATTGGTTTAGATGTATGACTTCTACTGCGATAAGGCAGCGTTTCTAATTGCTCTCGTGGCAAAAGAGCTGTGCTGTAAGTGATACAGCTCACCTGTCTTCATGAAAGTCGCTGAACCCTGAATGCGTGCACGTACCTGCACAGGTGAGCCAGGTGAGGCCCAGCGCGCGCGTTAGATCAGGAGCGGGAAACTCCGTCCAGCTTCAGGGGGAGGGGGACAATGCGCAAACGGAGCTCTAGCGATGCCGTGCTGTCGTCCTCTCAGCTTTCAGACTTGGGCAGAGAGGGAAGGAACACTGGGTCCAAAGTGTGTGTGAAACATAGAGATGGAGAGGTATTGAGAAAGGTGAGAAGAGAGGGTAAGAGAGAGGGACGCCGTGCCAGCCTGACAAAACGGAACATTTCAAAGGACACGGGTGGAAAAATAAAAAAAAGTGCTGAAAATAAGAGACCTTGTACAGGTGTTGAACCACTGAGATGACTATAGTTAATTAACGGGCTTTTGTGCCCAGAGAGAGGAGACTGATATCACTCACAGACTCTGCTGCTCCACAGTGATACAGCCTGTAGGGCCTGAGAATGGTCAAAATGTAAATCAATACAAGTGATGGAAACCTGTTATGTAACATACAGACCATTGACTTATGTGTTCAGCTTCAGTAATTTTATTAGTCATGTATATGGTATACTACTACTACTACTACTACTACTAATAATAATCATAATAATCATAATAATAATAATAATAATAATATTCCTCTTATAACTGAGGTGTAATTGGCAATATTTACTGAGGATGTTTCAGGCACATGGAAGGCACAGTAATTATAGAGTATGTTTAGAAAATGGCATATATATATAATACACCTGCAGCCCTGGTAGCTGTAAGGGAAGGGATGTGAGACTCCCGAAAGCAGGAGAGTCGATCGCCCTTCACGTTTTCTGCCAGCCCGCCGTCATTTTCTTTCCATTAAACTTCAAAGCGCTTCAGCGGGAACCTGGCCTCGTCTCAGCAGGCTGCTTCTGTATACCGCCGAGTATACTGCCCAACCCTGTTCCTGGAGATCTACCGTCCTGTAGGTTTTCACTCCAACCTTAACAAAGCACACCGCATTCAACAGCTAGACATCTGATTGAGCTGCTAATTAGTAGAATCAGGTGTGTCAAATTAGGTTTGAAATGAAAACCTACTGAACGGTAGATCTCCAGGAGCAGGGTTGGGCAGCCTTTGGTTAGATTGTTTTGAAATAACATTGTGCAGGTTCCCGCAACATTGTGTAGTGTCACACACTACGGTGAAGAGTGTGGGAAAATGAGGGAGCAGACAGGTTCTCGGTGCTCTGTTGAAACCTTTTGTGTGTGTTTGTGTGTTGGGGTGTGTTGGTGGAGGTTGGTTGGGTGTGGGGGGTGGCGATGGGACTAGGAATTTGTCCCAATAATACCTATAAAATGGTGGAGAGGATCGTGTTCAATCTATGAAACATGCTGCAAATCTAAAGGAGCAACCTGTGAACACACACATAGCAGGCTCAGGTAGTAGGAAGACAGAGTGAAGGTACACAGCAAACCTTTTTGTTTCATTTTTACTATGTTTGCTTGTTTTCACCTACAATTTCTACACTTGTATTACCATCGGGACCCGAACACTATGTAATATAAATGTGGGAGGGGTGTACAGTGTGCACTGAATGAAAATGTGTTTTTTTACATGTTCATCACAGAAAATGAGCCAAGGCCAATGAGCCTCAGGTTGAAAAAATAATTAATTGTATAATTTTTCTTTTAGTAAACATTGAAAACTGGTCCCACAGACCCGAACACCACACTGGGGTTAAAGCTGTAGCCTAGTTTAGAAGTTTTCACCAAGCATCGTCAATCAATGACAGAAGAAACTGTTAAACAACTGACCGTGTTTAAATTTAATTACAGAGTTTTAGAACCTTGAATTTTCATTTGAATATTGTACATGACATTCTCTACTTTTTTCATATCTAATTTTTTTAAATATACCTCTGCTGCAAACCATTTCATTATAATTAATACTATTTTTTTTTTGTTCACCCCTTCTCTAGCACCACCTTTTTTGGACACCAGCCCAAAAATAAAATGGTTACTGTTCTTGAACCCCTTTGACTACAGGCATAATAATATTAATGCCTTGTATTAATGTAGTGCCTTTTTCAGCGGCTGGCAACTCAAAGCGCTTTACAATGATGAGGGGGATGCTCACCTCTACCGTATTCCTGGTCTCCTCTGTAAGGTAACCCTTGGGAGTTTTTCAAGAGTCAGAAATACTGTCAGGATTACTGAAACAAAGTAACAGAAGCTCAAACACAGTGTAAGTGGAAGTATTTTTTTCTCACCTAAAAGATACTTGTTTTTTTTTTTGTTGCTGGGATAAGGATACCGACTTCACAGTTATTAGTGTTGTCTGTGGATTTCTATGGAACACATAGAACATACAGAGTCATTTTGATTGAGCCTTTTTTGTGTCATGTTGCAAAATAAGGAACCGTTGTTGCTACAACAGTGGGATCATAAACTAGTTTATAGATATAGAGTCGTGAGTTTTAACACTTTCAAACGGTATATTGTGTGACCAAATTAATTAAAAATTTCACTGTAAAAAAAATGCAATGCATGCAAGTAAAATAAACCACGTGCTTGTGAAGGGGTTACACAATTTTTGTGCAAGTTAAATGTTCTATAACTGCTGTCAGTGATAATATGTCAATATTCTGCCGCATGTCCGTGGGACTGAATTTAACACGCAAGTGTTCCTTGTAAATAACGCTGTCAATCATCATCTCTGCTTAATTGGTACCAATTACTTTTTCAACGTAGGTGCTTGGGGTGATGAAATCGGGATAATTGTTCCCACAAAAAGTGCCATCGTCCTTTTGCTGGTGGAGGACCCGTGCGAGAAATCAGGAAGTTCACATCAAGATAAACTGGTGGCCCAATTGATGATATATATATATATATATACTGTATATAATAATAGTATGTAACCTGATTATCAAAGCTTTTTTCCCCTCTGGTATATTTAGTATTTTTTGGTTCCCACAGATGCAAGTAATTTAATTACTCTGCAAATAAGTCACTTTGATTGGTTTGGATGTATGACTTCTACTGCGATAAGGCAGCGTTTCTGATTGCTCTCGTGGCAAAAGAGCTGTGCTGTAAGTGATACAGCTCACCTGTCTTCATGAAAGTCGCTGAACCCTGAATGCGTGCACGTACCTGCACAGGTGAGCCAGCGCGTTAGATCAGGAGCGGGAAACTCCGTCCAGCTTCAGGGGGAGGGGGACAATGCACAAACGGAGCTCTAGCGATGCCGTGCTGTCGTCCTCTCAGCTTTCAAACTTGGGCAGAGAGGGAAGGAACACTGGGTCCAAAGTGTGTGTGAAACGTAGAGATGGAGAGGTATTGAGAAAGGTGAGAAGAGAGGGTAAGAGAGAGGGACACTGTGCCAGCCTGACAAAACGGAACATTTCAAAGGACACGGGTGGGAAAAAAAAAAAAGTGCTGAAAATAAGAGACCTTGTACAGGCGTTGAACCACTGAGATGACTATAGTTAATTAACGGGCTTTTGTGCCCAGAGAGAGGAGACGGATATCACTCACAGACTCTGCTGCTCCACAGTGATACAGCCTGTAGGGCCTGAGAATGGTCAAAATGTAAATCAATACAGGTGATGGAAACCTGTTATGTAACATACAGACCATTGACTTATGTGTTCAGCTTCAGTAACTTAATTAGTCGTGTATATGGTATACTACTACTACTACTAATAATAATAATAATCATAATAATAATAATAGTAATATTCCTCTTATAACTGAGGTGTAATTGGCAATATTTACTGAGGATGTTCCAGGCACATGGAAGGCGCAGTAATATTATAGAGTATGTTTAGAAAATGCCATATATATATATAATACACCTGCAGCCCTGGCAGCTGTAAGGGAAGGGATGTGAGACTCCCGAAAGCAGGAGAGTCGATCGCCCTTCACGTTTTCTGCCAGCCCGCCGTCATTTTCTTTCCATTAAACTTCAAAGCGCTTCAGCGGGAACCTGGCCTCGTCTCAGCAGGCTGTATACCGCCGAGATTGACTGGCTGATGAGGTCACTGGGCCATTGTATGTGGGCTTCATAGAAAGAAAAAAAAAAAGCGGTTTGATTCAAGACAAGCCAGTCACATCTCCATGCTATTAATAGCCGGCGGAAAATGACAGATTAATCTTCCCTCTTGTAAATTAATGTCATAAATGTAACACTTAAACAGCAATTGAAATGGCAAAAGATTGACTGGTAATGAGCTGGGAAACCGCTAATCAGAGGAGGACAGTGAAGGCGTCTGATATCCAGAGTGGTCTATTGATTAGTAACTGTCGCTCCTGGCGTGGGCTAGCCCACCCCCTCCCCCAAAAAGGCATCTTTGTCTATATTTCATATCTTGCAGAAGTTCGGCGGCGAATCAGCCAATCGGTATCACAACCACGCGTTGTCTTTCGGCCTTAAAGTGGAGCGCGGCTGTAAAGACAAATACAGTAAGTCATTAAGTACGCATTCAGCCACTGTCAGCGCATTTGACAAGTCGTCGCGGAGTCGTGCTATGCAAATTAGAAGGGACAGGTAAAGAGAGTCGACCAAACTATTTTACAGTGCTTTAAAGGAGCAAAATGGCTTTTTAAAAACCAGGGCAAACTGGACCTTTTCAAATATTCATTACTTGATCTTTAATTATTCAGCCCTATTCTCTCCAGAATAGAACATGTTGCTCTTTCGATAAATTTCCGCCCACCTTAGCTGACAGTTCAACTCGCGGGACAGTCATTCATTTGGCCGAGGAGCGCAGATGCGACCTTGGAAAGGGGCTCCTGGGGAAGGATGTGGTGGTCAGAAAGGCATCGCCGGCGGAAATCTCGCTTCTCTCGCCCCTGTCGTACAAGACGGAAATATATTATGTAGCGGAACATGGTAAATCTCTGAAAGCCTGCAGCATGGTTCAGTCGTTGGGGGACATGGGTGTGTAATTACGGCTGCTGCAAGTTCAAATCCTGGCTACGGTACAACTTGTGTACCTCATTTATGGTGCCAGACTTAACCTGAGACACTATAAATACATTGCATGTAAAAAAAAAAAAAACTAGTCTTGTGACATGACTAATGAGAATAACAGGCTTCACTCCCTCAGATAATCTGACCATCTGTAATGAGGCAGAGCATCCTGGGTGAGCTGAAAATAGTTTTCCTACAGGGCCAGGAGGGTCATTCACATCAACTCAAATTAAAAAACAGCCCACTCCGTCACCCTTGTGTGCGGAGGAACTGATATTCAGAATGAGACTCTGGTCTCAGGACAACAGCGGAACAGTTCCACTGAAGTCTGTACTGTGCATGCTTGTGTGTGCGTGTGTAGGTATGTGTGCGTGCGTGCGTGCGTGCGTATGTGTCTGTGTGTGCACATGCACGTGCACGCGGAAATATATTTAGAACAACTACCGGCTCAGCACTTGTTTACCATACTAGAGGTTCCATAGATGGATAGTGTCATTATGGTATATTTTTCTTTCATGGCCCAACTCCCTTAGTGCACACAATAATAATAATAGTAATAAATCATCACCATCTTCACCAAACCTGTAATATAATCATCACCAAACTAATCACCATACCATCACCTGATTTGGTGCAGTTCCTTTAACCACTTTCCAAGTATGTCTAATTATTATAATAATCATCATAGTAATATAATTTCAGATGGAACCATAAGTCACATCTTGGCCTTTCATAATATAATACAGCGAGTGACTGTTGCTAATCTAGTGCTCTCTGGTGTATAGTGGTGTGCTTCCTATATCACGCTGTTTCTGCCTGGGGCCTTCGCTCCATTTCATTACTTCACCAAGTAAAGGGGTTTCATTTAGCACAGCAGCTATGTTTAGCCTGAATTTTGTTACTTGAATTAGATTGCGGCATTTTTACAAAGTACAGAAAAAAAAGAAAATTTTTTTTTTTAAAAAGCAAAAATTGCAGAAAATGTAGCCGAGACTGGCAACCAAACATACACAAAAGATTATGGGAAAGTTTAAAAGGATAGTTCACTTTCTGATTTTCAATAATATAATTTAATAATGTAATTTCAGTATTAGTGTATGTTTTCCATTGGCCTGGACAGTTTCTATGTGCGAAGAAGCATATACTGATGTGCAGACGTTTCTGATATAACCATGAGCATGCATCACTCCCAAATATAAAATACATTATCATATAACATCTGACCAGCAGGGGGCAAACCTGTATCCTATATGTTTTTATCCTTAATAATTTTTATTGGCCCAAAGAAACTTACTTTTTTCTTTCACAGTGAGCATGTTTATACTCCGATAATTATGGGCAACTTTGTTTTCCCTGGTTTCATTCAAACATGTCAACTAATTTACTGTACAGTCACAGCAGGATTGTGATGAAATGCACGTACAATGCCTTATGTTTGTGTTCTTTACTTACTGCTTTGTTAGTTAAATCTAAATTATTATGCCATGTGTTGCTGTCCTAGTTTCACTATCCTCAGCTGATAACCATATATGGGTGCAGCCTGTAGTCTTTCATCTATCAGAGGGTTTAAAACGCAGTACGGGCGGAGCCGTGGGATACCGTGAGCACAGTAAAGCAAGTATTGACAGTAAACAAAACAAAGTCAATTTGTTGCCATGTCGGTGGGGTACGCGCTGGATTTGAACCGGATTTATTCATGTGTAACATCTCAGCTCTCCCAATTCCTTTGTGACGGATAGGTTTTGATGGTTCATCGTAATATTCCAGTAATAACCAAATTACTATTATTAGACAGAGGGGATTTGTCATCAGATTGAGTTCATGGTTATTATTTTCCTTTAAAAAAATTAATCGTAAGCCATGATGCCTTTAAAAATAGCAGCGATTGCTTCTCTGTGAGAACCACAGCAAAAGGAGTAGGTGCTCGCCGATTTCTATTGAAATGCGATTACAGAGTGGAGGAATCAATATTCCGCTTTATTCAAAGAGCCATCTTACTTTAAATCAAGGCTTTGCAGACGCTGTAATTATAAATAGCCAAGCTCTTCAGACCTTGTTTGCTGTGTAGGACTTTAGTAGATATTCTATGTGTTGTCTTTATTGGCGGTTTATTAGTTTTTAGTGTACTCTGTCTAGTGTTCTGCCTGTGTTTATCTTATGCTCCACTGCAGTATGAGTGCTCGCCTTTCAGTATTTCTGAAGTGGAAAAGTGCACATTTTCCATCTGTGAAATGATGGGGGCATGCCAAGTTATTGTTTCTGTCAATCTCATTGTTGATTGGTTCACAACGTGAACTGGCCTATCTCTTTGTTTGGTTCATGTTAATAGCCGCTCACTTTGTTTTGAACACAGGAATTTGGGCTGAATCCCTGGTTTTAGAATGCAGAGGGTATAAACAGTATATTGTGTTGGACTTCTCTCACAGCAGTTCTTTCTATGATTGCTACCAACTAAGCATGACCATTCCCCGATGTCTTTAAAAAAAAAAGTTGCCTGCTCCAGCTTTAACTTAACTGGTACAATTTGTTACTCGGCTCTGGTAGGGTCTGATTTACTCAGACTTTTAGCATGTGAAAAACCTTTTAGCACACGCAAAACTGATAACACAGCCAATGATTGTTGCAAAACAAATGCCATGACCAATCATTGGTCATTTTATTGGTTTTCCGTGTCCTAAAAGGTTTTGCCCGCACTAAAGAGCTTAGTAAATCAGTCCCATAATGTCCCAAAATTCACTGCAGTAAGACATCTACTTTAGGGCACAGGTGATCTAAACTCAAACAGCTTATTGGAGGAAGAGTTGTTTTTAAATGAGCAAAAGCAATTAGAGCATAAAACAACGATTGCTGGCTCCCGAGCCTCCTTTGAGAACCAAACTGTCCGCCCTCTGAGTGTGTGGCTCTGGGAGTGATCTGATTGGCCAAGACAAACCAGGTTTTTGCAAGATGTTACCTGAATGGGGGAGCTACCTGCCAATCAAGTGGTGTAAATTTCAAGAACGCCTGCACTTAGTCCCCTGTACTGTACCTGAGTGCTGACACAGCCCTTTGGGCGGTTAAGCTTGCGGGTTGAACGTGTGCGCAGTTCTTTTTAGTGGGGTACTCTGGGAGCGGCATGAGCGGTTCTGTTTTCAGAGGGAGCTCTGTGAAAACAGAAGCCCTTCTGTGTAGCAGTTACCATGGTGATAGAAAGGCTGCATCTTATTTTTGTTTTTAGCATTTTTTTTCTTTTTGTTTTTTTCTTTTGTCTGCCTGACAGCGAGTCTCTCCCACTGTGAGGGGGAGGGGTTCAGAGTGCCCCCCAGTGCTGTTCCTATTAAGTGCAGTTTCCTGTTTGACTGAAAGTGTAGGTGGGGGAGCCTAGCAGAGGCTATTTACCCAGGTAACAATGGAGAAGCCTGTGACTGAGCGGACATGTGCTGACGTGGATTGCCCATTCATCAGTGTTTATGGGCCCAGAAATATCTCGGTGCACTGTCTGTTCTTTTCTGAAAAGCTATTTGAGCCCTCTCCCCAAGAACTCCTTGTAAGTCGCTCTGGATTTGAGCGTCAGCTAAATGCCTAAAATGTAATATGTAAATGTAAGAAGTCAGTTTGTGCATTTCTTAGAGACCCCGTTCAAAGCTTTAACTCTGAAGCCTTCCAAGCATGGCATCAAATTAACTTTTTCACCTACTGGCCAGAGTGGCTTGTGGATTAAAAAAATCACCACCATTTTAAGCATTATACCAACCACATGAACGGTTACAGAAAGATAATCAATCTGAAAACCGATAAGATACTCTTCTTTTACTGAGTAAACTAAAGGCGGCAGTACACTTGATAAGAAGGTGAACTTGGCCGAAATCGAACCGCAGCCGAGCACGGCCCTGCGTGTGTATATTAATTGCGGCTTCGAGCTGTTTGTTTATGAATTGGCCCAAATGGGAGGAGAGTGGGACACGTTACCCACTCCGTTCCAGCAATCCCAACAAAGATGCTGCAGGATACAACAAGATACATACGTCATGATTTGATTGAATGGAGAACGGTGTCCACAATGTGTCGGGAGGTTGTAGTTGGTCAGGGAATTTACTGTCCCCCCCGTATTGTTGAGAGATTCGCCAACTCACCTCACTGATAGCAGCCGATAGCGAAGCCCATTTTTTGAGGTCAGAGAGCCTCACTCTGGAGTGCGCTCTGATCAGTTTTACTATGAATTGCATCTATAGCGAGTCGCTCGATCAAAACTCCACTAGTCTTGTCGCGTTTCATCTCAGTCCTATTCTCTGGATATTTTGGTGAACTTCCTTTGCCACGGTGCAGCAGTCAGGATGTTTTTTGAGTCTCTTCTTCCTGTGCCTCTCTCTTTTTCCCCCCCGCTCAGCCAAATAAATCAAGCGCAGCTGAAGCCCTCTCTGGGAGTCTGCCAGCCACCTGAGGCACATGTAGAGTGACTGATAAACATCGGCAAACTGAACATTCTCATCCACTCAGCCAACACACTCTCACACGCCAAACGCCGGAATCGTGTCTGCCGCTGCACCCGGCTGATGAGAAGGCTAGCGGGTCAGCAGGTGAAAGCTGGGACAGAACTAATATGAGTAAAGCCCGGGAGTGTTTGCAGAAAGCCTCGGCTGCCAGATCTCACGCTGAACCCCCCTCTCCCGGGGGAGTCCCGCTCTCCACAAACGCAGGAGACAGCGCAGTGCAAACACATTTTATTGACATTAATTAGGCAACAAATCATCCAATTACTCACACAGCTGTTTCACGCTGTCACCGGCTCTGCTCCGGGAACTCCTGCCCCGGGAAACATGGGAATTGGGTACGGCACTCTCTAGGGTAACCTCCCCCCTTTCCCCACATGCACACGCTGACACACACACGCACACACAGACGCGGACAAACACACACACACACACACACACGCACACACATTCCTTCATTCACTCCTTTGCACACAAACACATTCACACTCATGCGCACTCCACACACTTCACCAGGTCTAAATAGTGTGGAAAAGGCTGAGGCCCTGGTTAGGGGTGGTCAGGGTAACCACGTTTTTTCGGAGGGGATTTTGAGTGACTCGCGAGCCATCAAGCGAAAGTCTTGTGTTCCTGTTGCCTCCATATTTCTCTGTTCACTCCCCCTCCTTTGAAAAAATGTAAATGTTCCCAAGCTGACTGATTAGAACAAGGCTGGGAGTTCTTCATGAGAAGTTAAGGCATTAAACAGCTGCTTCTCACTGTCTGCGGTCTCATTAGCAGAGGAGGCTCAGAGAAAGGTCAACCGAAGGGTTCTCGCTTCTCCTCCGTCCGCTCGTGTGGCACGGCGAGCGCCGTACACTGGGCCATCTCATTTGCAGTGACGAGATATAATAGGCAGAGAACGGCAAGCATTGTGTTGCGTTGTATCAGATGATTAGTTTGCCAGTTTTTGTAGTAATTTGACCAGGACCCCAGGGTTAACATTCTAGTGTTAGTGTGTCACGGCTGTCTGCATGGTGGTAATCGCATATGAGAGCGGTGAGAGTGTTGTTATGTAAAATAATGTCAGCCACTCCAGCGTGCTTCTGAAAGAAAAATGGAAGAAAAAAAAAACGAAATGATACGTAATGAGAAGTAATGAAAATGTTTTTATTTTCTTCCTTTTTGAAGGAAGGCAGCCAGAGTTTTGATAGCCTCTGCAGTCTCCTGATAACCAACCCAGTAGTCCGGGTTGGTTCTAATCATACGCTTTCACCGGGACTGAGGAGTGAGAGGGGCGGGATTTCCGAGCAAGGGGTGGAGTTTCTGTCAATCCAGGCCCGAGGAAGGAAGGCTTGTCGCCCTGTCCCAGGTCCCTGTTGGTAAACACAGGGGCTGTTTTTAGATAAATCGCCCTTATCAGCACCCATATGTTCTGAGGGAGAGAGAGAAACAGAAGGTGAGGGGGGAAGAGAGAGTGAGAGAGAGAGAGAGAGAGAGAGAGAGAGAGAGTGACTTAAAGAGAAAGAGGGGGAAAGTAAAAATGAAATATTACCTCTGCCTAAGCCCCGCTGGTGTGTGCTGGTGTTGGATCGGGCCGAGCCCAGATGGAGCCGGTGCTTAATGAGATCGATCGAGTCATTGGTTGAACACCAGTCAGGAGCTGATGTCTGCGTGGCCCCGTGTCTCCACCAGGAGCCATCTCTGGCAGTAGACATCTGCACAACATCAAAGCGCTGGCAATCCTGGGCCCGCTCAGCGGTGCTTCCTTCCTGTAACGCGTTCAAGCACATTGCGGGGCGTGTGTGTGACTCACAGCGAGCTCTGCTTATGCCCAGCCACATACTGAAATCTAGTAAAATGGCAGTCGTTTCCCAGGGAGGGAAAAACAGAATAAATAAAATCTAAGCTAGAAGAGTGGCTTGTGGATTAGTTCTAAAAAATCACCAGCCATTTTCAACATTTTACCGGCCGCATTACCTTTCAAAACACAACCTGGTTGGTTACCTACCAAAGTGGCTGCTTTCAGCAGAATTTGGCTGGTGGCAGGCGTTAATTTCACACCCTGTCTTCAGATGTGTTAGTGCTGGGCTAAAACAAACATAGGCCCTGCACCCACATCGGCCCTTTTTAGGATAAGATTGGACACCCCTTGTGCTAGCAGAAATAGCGGGAGATGTAAAGCTTGAGAAAAGCCCTTAATCCGGTGGGGTTTCATCCAATAAAACAGTCTGGTAGCAGTTTTATTTTCAGGTTTTATCTTTTTTTGAAAAGAGTTGCTTTGCTGTGCTGGGTTTTTGTAAACGGAAGCAGATTAAGTGTTTTTTCCCCTGTTCTGTGGAGATGTAATTCGGTCAGCGGCCAACTCAAGCGGGAGGGTTTTACGCAATCACTCAACAGTGCTACAATAACAGGAGATGATGGGAGAACCAACCCGACCTCTCGTTTTACTCAGCACAAACAGGCTGACAGTTCCTCCGTGCCTTATTCTCAAGCGCGTGACGCATAAAATCCTCCACAAGCAACGGCAAGAAAGAGCTACCTGGAAACGTGCAAAATAATAAAAATGATTATGTTCTGTTGATTTTACTCACGTAAGCTGATGTTATTGCTTTATTGTGGCGTAGCATTATGTTTAGGAAACTGGACTGTGGACTTGTTTGATCCCCAGCTGAGCACTTCAGTTGTATCCTTGCGCAATATGCTTAATGCAAACTGCTATTGTAAATGTCCAGCTCTATAAATGGATTGTATATAGAAATTGTAAGCTGTGAAAGTTGCTGTGGATGAGTGTGTGCTAAATGTCAAAATGTAAGTAAAGTGTAACACTTGCTTAAATTTAGGACAAACAGGATGAGCATATACAGTTGAAGTCGGAAGTTTACATACACTTAGGTTGAAGTCATTAAAACAAATTTTTAACCACTCTCCAGATTTCATGTTAGCAACCTATAGTGTTGGCAAGTCAGTTAGGACGTGTACATCTACTTTGTGCATGACACAAGTAATTTTTACAACGATTGTTTACAGACAGATTATTTCACTTTTAATTCACTATATCACAATTCCAGTGGGTCAGAAGTTTACATACACTAAGTTGACTGTGCCTTAAAATGTTCTATATTTGGTCGCATGTCCTTCGCCTGCCATGACTTCCTGATGTCTGTGACCCAACAACATCAAAATACTCTTCATATCTTATTTTCTGGTACTCTTACAAGCAATACTATAACGTCTCTGCATTTCAATGGATCTCTATGGGAATTGGGGGGTGGGAATAGATTTAGCTGTTAATTATGCTGGAACAGTATGGAATACATGATTGGTAAAATGGCTGTAAGTCAGCAAGGGTCTGAGGTACTAAACAAGCCTCAAACCATCACTCTGCTACCAGATATGCAGTAGATATGGATGGATCACTTTAAGGGTTGTTTCTCCTTACAAATCGTCCTATTGACCTCTATGGAAAAATAAGTCTGGAGAAGAAACCCTTCAAGTTATCCATCTATATATATTGTATTTCTGGCAGCAGAGTGATGGCTTGCTTGACACACCAGACCCTTGATGACTTAGAGCCATTTAGCCAACCATGTGTTTCCATACTGTTCCTGTGTAATTTACAGCTTAATCTAGTCCCACCCCCCAATTCCCATAGAGACCCATTCAAATGCAGAGACGGTATAGTATCGCTTGTAAGAGTACCAGAAAATGAGATATCAAGAGACTTTTGATGTTGTTGGGTCACAGATATCAGGAAGTCATGGCATGCAAAGGATATGTGACCAAATATTAAAAATTTAAAGGCACAGTCAACTTAGTGTATGTAAACTTCTGACCCACTGGAATTGTGATATAGTGAATTAAAAGTGAAATAATCTGTCTGTAAACAATTGTTGGAAAAATTGCTTGTGTCATGCACAAAGTAGATGTCCTAACTGACTTGCCAACACTATAGTTTGCTAACATGAAATCTGTGGAGTGGTTAAAAATGAGTTTTAATGACTTCAACCTAAGTGTATGTAAACTTCCGACTTCAACTGTACATATATAGGCACACATGTTTGGAAAAAACCTTTTCTCATTCTTCCTCGACTTCAGGCAACTGCAAGCATCTGCTTTGGGAAATATTTCAATGTTTTCTCAAAATACAATGCAAAAGACAATGTCTTGAAGACCGTATACCTTGGAGTGGTGTTGGCAAAAATAAGTTGTATTAATTCTGTCCTGGAGGACAATTACTGTATCTCAGCCGGCTGGAGAGGATTTTATGGTGTGAAGCTGGCAACTCTATGGAATCTGAATGTCACTGAAGCATACCTCTCTAGTTATAATAGAAGAGGCAAATCCGTCAAGCAAACAGCCTGGGTGGCAGCGGCATTGTTTGTAATCTATCAATGTTCCTCCTGTAATCCCCCTCTCGCTTGCCTGAGAGCTCAGGGGATTTAAAACAATAGTGAGAATGTTAAACCTGGCAACGCTACTCTGGATCTGAATGCACTGTCACTGAAACCCTCTCTGGCTGTCGTGAAAATATGAGGCGGTGGGTAAATGCCTGGCAACCCCGGTTAGGGAGCCTTTCTGGGTAACCACCAACCCCTGTATTATCCACCTCTCATAATGGCCTACATTAGTGCTCCCAACCCTGTTCCTGGAGATCTACCGTCCTGTGGGTTTTCATGTCAACACTAATTTGGCACACCTGATTCTACTAATTAGCAGCTCAATGAGATCTCTAGCTGTGAGGTATGCTTTGTTAGGATTGGAGTGAAAACCTACAGGACCGTAGATCTCCAGGAACTGGGTTGGGGACCACTGGCCTACATTAACAGCCCCTGACCCTTGACCGTAACCCTGACCCTCTGCGCAGGAACTAATTGGTTAAGGTATTATCTCACCCTGCCACTCCAGATGTAGAGAGACCTTCATGCTTGCTAATGAGACCAAAGTGTGCAAATGACCCGGGTTCAACAAAGCCGAAAAACGTGCCTTGTATTTAAAAAAAAAAAAAAAAGGCTTTTGACACCAGCCTGCTGAATCACACTGGTAACCGTTTAGCCCGGTCACGCTCAGGAACACTCACATGTGCACACACGTGACACACACGTGACACACACACACACACACACACACACACACACACACACACACACACACACACACACACACACACACACACACACACACACACACACACACACACACACACACACACACACACACACACACACACACACACACAGAAGCAGGCAGGCATTCTGAATGAATCTCAGTGCAACACATCCATGGTGTTCCAGGTGATTTCTATAGTCCCTCGATGACATGAATAGCTTGTTTATGTCGGCGAAATTGAATTGAAGAGCAGGACGAGAGTGCGGCAAACTGGGACTGACAAACTGCCGCCGTTCGACATAAAGATTCATTTTACACCCAGGTGGGGGCATACTTAGCACACAATTAGGAACCAAATGGGCGAAACCCTCATGGACCGCCACCCTGTGCGACCCTGCATTGTGCTCCCAGTGAAACGTCTCACTCCATTACAGAAAGGGAAGGGCTGGTGACGTGTTGGCACAGCGAACGGGCTGGTAAACACAACTCAAGCTGTTTTGCATAAGCAGCAGAGGCTGGAAGGCAGATCTGAGTTAAATGATGATTTGGCATTGGTTGTGAGGGGGGGGGTGGGGTGTCGGAGGCAGTGGTGGAGGGGGATCATCTGGTGCTCCTGGCTTGGTTCACCGTTGCCGAATTTGGCGGGATACGATGGTGTGGGCGAGGATCGGCGGACCGCAGCACTACAGCTTTCCCTACTCCTCCGCACTGGCTGCTGTGGGTTCGACTCTTTGCACAACAGAGCGCGCTGTGTACCAGCGCCTGGGCCCCAGAGCCGGCTTTCGCAGGGCACAATACAGCTGTGCGCCTCGCTATCTTCGTGCTCCGCGTATGTTTGCGGCGCGCGCGTGTCTGTAAACAGGGGCAGGCAGCGGGAAAAGCCGGCGTGCCATCAGAAGCGGCGTGATGTCATCATTAAGAAGCTGCGATTGTCGCCGGAAGGCTCCGGGTTCAAATCCCAGACGAGGCACAGCCGTCTTACCCTTGATCCATGGGGCTAAGCCTGCCTGGTGTCGGCGAATATCCCTAAATATCCCTCTGCGCTGTATAGAGCCTGTTGCCAAACTAATGGATGCTAGCACTCTGGCAGCTCTAGAGGGCCTCATTAGGGGGAAAGGGGATGTTCTGTTTCATGGAGACGCTAATGGAGATACCGTATTCAAGTCAATATTGCAAAGATGCACCGATACTCAGTGGCGGCTCCTGAGCTGAAAATTGGGGTAGCGGAAAACTTCCCTTTAAACTGATTATTGGTCTTAATAATTTTTCAATCCGTTTCCTTGATTATCAATAGGCTACATCAGCGTTTAATTCACCAATTACTCAATGCCATCAAATGTAGCCGGTTCTCCTCAATTAGGCTATTAGGCAAGTAATACAATTATTTTAACGCGTCGCAAAATTGTGCACATTTTAATCAACATTATAATTGAGCTCAGCTTTCGTTAGATAATTTTTTTTATTTAGCACAACCTGCAATAAAAAAATAATCTAACAAAAGCTGAGCTTTAAGATCGTTTAATTTCCATTAATATTTTCAGAATTAAGATTGCAGAGAACGAAGAGCACATGTATCCACAATTATTATGTTGATTAAAATGTGCACAATTTTGCGACGCGTTAAAATAATTTTATTACTTGCCTAATAGCCTAATTGAGGAGAACCGGCTACATTTGATGGCATTGAGTAATTGGTGAATTAAACGCTGATGTAGCCTATTGTTAATCAAGGAAACGGATTGAAAAATTATTAAGACCAATAATCAGTTTAAAGGGAAGTTTTCCGCTACCCCAATTTTCAGCTCAGGAGCCGCCACTGCCGATACTGCATCACAAAATGAACACGGCTTTAAGTTTAGCTATTTTTTTCTGAATGAGACACTGCGATTTTACAACATTCGGTGCGTTTTTACTGTCTGTGAGTGATCCTACATTTTTACTGCCAGCGAGCGGCTCTGGGTTTTTACTGCCTGTGAGCGGTTCTTTGTTTTTACTGAGCATTAATGGTTTGATGGTCAGTCATTTACCTCACCCTCTATTTATTATTCCTTCATTTATAACCAGAGACCACAAAAAAAAAAAAGATCTGTGAAATAATTGGGAACATAACCCCTGGGACTGCACTTATTTCATATCTAAAGTGCTCCTCCAGGGATATTTATAAAATGCTCGATGGCTGCGCGAGATTAATGATGAGAAAGGAACATTTCTCCACAACAGCTCCTGTGATGTCACGGTTGATCTGAGTAACATGTTACTAAGTAACCCACACTGACTCTCTGTCCTCGGTCTCCAGGGTAACGCGCAGAGCTGGATACACACCAATACTTATACTGCAGGGTAAGCTCCCCTCTCACCTTATAGTCTGACACACACACAAGCATTATGCATGACTCTAATGAACCCCAGACATAAAAATGGCCAGAACTTAAAGTGGATATTGTGTGGCATTCATAACACCTTATTAAGTCCCCCCAGGACCATTTCTATAAACAATGTTATACCCTGTTTACAGTAACAGGCTTCATAGGACACGGGTCACGATGGTATGCCTGTCCTGCCATTCACGACATGCTTTATAGCCTTCAAGCTAGGTGCTAAGTATGCTCAGGATAAGGGTTACACCCATTTTATTTTGAGTTGATAAAGACATCGAGGGAGAGAGGGAGGGAGAGAGGGAGGGAGCACATGGGTCTAGCAGTAAGCTCTGTAATGTTTAACAAAGAGATTTTCTGATCAAATATGAGAAGAGCAAAAAAAAAAATCTCTGCAAACATTGTCGAACTATCGGCGCAGCATCACGCGGTGCCAGAGACATGCAAGTTCTCATCAGTAACGGGGGGAAACCCCAGGAAGATGTGAATGTCTTTAAAAAATCTTGCTCCGGTTTCTTTTTCTGCTGTCAGCTTTATACATCTCAGAGAGATACAGACCAGACATGTGGAGAAAGAAAGCAAGTGTGCGTGCATAATAAGTGTGTGGAGAAAGAGGTGTGTGTGCGTGCGTGCGTGTGTGTGTGTAGACGAGGCATGGACGTTACTTCACAATTATGTTACGGACATTTAATAAACATCAATATTACTTTTCAAACATGCAGATTTGATATTAACACTAAATTGCAATAATGACATAAACACTAACTTACATTACAAACTACATTAAAATACACTGCCTGGCCAAAAAAAAAGTCGCAGTTGCACCAGTCATGCATAGTGCCCACTGTACAAGCCTCTGGAGGCAGTGTTATGATCTGGGGTTGCTTCAATTGGTCAGGTCTAGGCTCAGCAACGTTATGCAGCAATAAAATGAAGTCAGCTGAGTACCTGAATGTACTGAATGACCAGGTTATCCCATCAATGGGCATATTCCAGGACGACAATGCCAAGATTCATCGGGCTCAAATTGTGAAAGAGTGGTTCAGGGAGCATGAAGAATCATTTTCACACATGAATTGGCCACCAGAGTCCTGACCTTAACCCCATTGAAAGTCTTTGGGATGCGCTGGAGAAGACTTCACGGAGTGGTTCGACGCTCCCGTCGTCAATACAAGATCTCGGCCAAAAATTAATGCAAGTCCGGACGGAAATAAATGTTGTGACGTTGCATAAGGTTGTCAAAACAATGCCACGACGAATGCGCGCCATAATCAAAGCTAAAGGCGGTCCAACAAAATATTACAGTGTGGGACTTTTTTTTTGGCCGGGCAGTGTAGTTTTCAGAAAGGATCCACTGCTGTGCCTTGAGCCATACCTCTGTCACAGCATCAGTGAATTAAATATTCGCAGGGAAAAATCATTACCAATTAAAGGACACTAAAGACCATTTGACATCCATTTGTTAAATCAATTTGATGCGGTGGCGGTTGTGGTGGAAGGTCCGGTTGACGCGCAGACCCGCTGCGAGTGTGCTCGCTTGGCGGGTTGGAAGGAGCGTTTCTCTGTGGGCTGGTTCTCTGAGGTGGGTTGAGTGGATATCAAGCAGGCCGTGTACCTGCTCCAGGCGAGGCCTTGATGTTGGTGCTCTGCACTGCTGGTGGAGGTCGTCCGCCGTTTTGACTTTGCGCTCTGCGACTTGTCAGGCCCGGCGCTCCCTGTCGCTGGCTTGCGGCACTGCTTTGCTTTTAAACGTTGACGGCTCCATCTCCTAACATCCTGTCACTCAGGTGAGTGCACTAATCCATAAGACCATAAAACTCAAGTATGGCGAAAATTGTTAGTAATCATAATAATAACTAGAATGGCACTCAGAGAGATGCTACACCCGCGCATGGGGCTAAAACTGTGATCTTGCACTGTGAAGTCGGGCATTGACTGATTGGGGAAGAAATTCTAGATTCAGGTCACTGCCCAACTGTCAAAATTTCCATCACAATTGGAGTAGAATTGCTCGAGTTATGGATGATAGGGACACAAACACAGACAGACACACGCACAGACAAGAGCGAAAACAATACCCCCAGCTTGCGCTACGCGCACACGGGTGTAATAACAACAACAATAATAATAAGAAGAAGAAACTTTATAAAGTGCTTTTCAGACATGGCGATCAGAAATTTTACCAGAAAAACCAGTGGAATAAAAGAAAAGTAGCCGTTAAGGGAAAATCCCCATCGCGGTTAGACTACTGAATTAACTCTGAACACTGGGATATACTTAGCGATGGAGACAGCAGTTCTGACCATCTCCGCACGGGGAGGAGCTGTGGGGGCTAACGGCGGGTGTGCGAGATTTAATCTGCCCAGCCCTGCAGGGGAAAGAGTTTAATCACACGGCTGCTATAATGAATGGGTGTTTCTGCCTGATTATGGCATTACTGCCACACGGGGCGGGGGCCGCGTGATGTATGTGTTCCCCAGCCGCGACTCAACAGCGGAGAAATTGAGTGCGCAAACTGGGCCGTATCCCCTGGGCACGCTGGGTAATTTGATCAGGAGCGATCACTCGGAGGAAGTTCCGTACCAGAGGTCGCCTTGAGTGCGCCTCCGCACGTGGGCTCGGCCAATCACGCCGGCCTCAGAGGATTGCCACTTCCACGCCCATTCTTTAAAAGTGTCAGACGTTTTGGGGTTAACGCACATATTCTCCAGACTGACCAGATACTCGACAGTATTTATTACATCGGTAAAATGTTCTGCCTCCCTAACGTTGAAGCTGAAAGTTTCCAATTTAATACATCTTATGAAAATTCTTTGAGGGGCGTGAACACTGGTGGCAATGGACATTCTGTCCTTGAGCACGCCTCTGCATGAATATTCATAAGCTGCTATTGTAGCTACAAAAACTCCTGTTGCCAGTTAGTACCTTCTGTAGACGATATGGAACAGAGGAGCTGACTGTCTGTTTCGTACAGAATCTGTATTTCACATTACAAAGGATGCTTCCTGCACCTGACCTATTTGCATAATAGTGTCAGTAAGTGAATTAATGTACAGCTTATAATAAAGAAGAATATTGAGGCTGAGGTTGCCTGGCAGGGTACTGATTTTTACCACACTGACATTCTACTGGGAACTAACCCCCGTATATTAGTTTGACCAATACCATAAAAATTACAAGTAACATTTAACCCCTTTGCGCAGATGCCAAATTTGGTCAATTGTCACCTATGTAGGGGGTGTTCTATTTAAAGCTTTATAACTCCAGGTGTGAGCATCACAGAAACTCGGTAAATGGCTTACATTAAACAAGTTTCAATTTAAGCCATTTACAATACTAACTTAGATTACTTTATTTTCATAATTTAGGTCAAAATAAAGTGCCACAAATGCAAAGAAACTTGAAAATGCAAAATAAAAATGTTTTTTTAGTTTTCAATGAAATACTGAGAGCTACATGTGTATATACATTTCCTGGACCATAAACTCCGTCCACAAGTGTGCAAAATCTGAGGGTGATATGCAGAACTCCTATCAATGATGCTATCAAATATAGGCAGTGTACCCTGTTGTCCCTTAGTGGCTCCAAATGTATCCAAAATGGCTAAATTGTGCACTGCTGTAAATCATTAAAACAATCATATATTTAACAAATAATCAACTGTTAACAAAACAAATCAACTGTTTTGGCTCGTAAAACTCACTTTTGCATAATTTTCAAGTGGGAATTACATCAGTATAGGGGGATAGATATCGATGGGTCCAAAAACCTATCCAAAGCCTGTCATACAGTTTATAAAATATTCCATATATTCCATTATAAAGATTCATATTCACTCCAAGGAAAATTTTACATTCATCTAGCATATATGCACAGTAAATTTGAATGAGTATTTTCCATGCCCTAAGTGACAAGTATTGTCCAGGGACATACTAATACAGCATAGTGTATATTATGTATGATAAGATTACAATGAAATTATATTCCACCATCAGGAAAATGCTGGCAAATGTTCTGGCTTAAGGGCAAATCAAACATAAAGCATGACTGAGCCAGTTATGAACGCTTACACTGCAGTATGTGAAATGCACTGAAAATGCGAAAATAATAATATCGAACTTATGGCACAACACTGTGGTGGAGTGGAAAAACTAACGTACGTTCTGATCAGATTTCCACAAAAATGGCAGATGATGGGGACATAACCTAAACAGCTACTTGGCTACAGAATGACTTGCGTTTCCTACACTGTGATTTCAGGCCCTCGTTGCTAAAGAGAGCCGAGCCATCGGATGACCTACCAGTTAAATGGAAATGATAAATAAACTCATTTAAAACTCTAGAATAAGAGTCACATCGTTCTCATTTTCAATTTCAGATTGCTGAACTGCAAACCCCTCTTCCGCCACAATGGGCGTCGTGACTCCACAGCGGGCGATCAGACTCGGTCCGATCGCTCGCTCACTCCGAGGCCTGCGCCGCACTCGGCCGCACGCACACAGTGTGCTCTCTGATTCAATGCTCTCTCCGTTTTCAGACATCCTTCATCATCTTCTAAAATGCGTTTTAAATAACTTCTCCGTTTCATGGGTTGTGCGGTTGTGAAAGTGCCGTTGCCGTGGCAACGCAAAATAAAATCCATGAAGTCCCCCGGCGCGGCTCCCCAGCGGAGGGGCTCGCAGACACAAATGGTGGGGTCTTATTTCTGCCGTTTCCTTTATTAGGAACGGTCCGAGAGAGCACTCCCTTGCACAATTGCATGCTTCTTTCGCAAGTGCGCGTACATAGGCTACTCACCTGATTCAGTGTGCCAGGAAGTTCTGAGCGTCGCACTACCATTTCTGCCTCGTGTGGAATGTAGCCACTGCTGTACGACTGTATGCAGAGACAATAGCGCATTCAGCGATGGTAGAGCACGGGCAGTGTTTGATGTATCTTATTTACACATAAAAAAGGTTAAAAAAAAAACAACAAGCTTTAAAACTTAATCAAGATTTAGATTTAATTTAAGTTCCCATACAGAGGCGATTATAGAAACTGGGGGGCCCTAGGCAGAAAATCCCTTGGGGCCCTTCTGACCGAATTCCACTGTCATCATGTTACCCAAAACTCATAAAACTCAGCCCTCGGGCCCCCCCCCCCCCCCCCCCCAGTGCTCGGGGCCCCAGGCAGTCGCCTGCCTTGCCTGTGCATGAGATCCACCTCTGTTGCCATAACAACAGTAAATAAATGAACAATACAAATTAAAAAGTAATAAAAGCTGAAAGAGAGACAGAGGGAGACTGAGAGAGGGAATTTATACATACAGTGATATGAAAAAGAAAGTACACCCTTTTTCAATTCTGTAATTTTACATATTAGGACATAGCCAACCATCATCTAGTCCTCACCAAGTCCTAACAGTGCATAACTCTAACCACATGTGTCAAATAACACATAACAGATATTACTTTCTTATTTTACTTCCTTTTAGGTTTCACTTTTACTGTCATTATTTATTCAACCAAGAAAAAAGCCAACATGCAGAAGGCTTCTGTGAAAAAGTAAGTGCACCTCATGGTTCAGTAGCGTGTAGAACCCCCTTTAGCAGTAATGATCTGGAGTAATATTGATGTTGAGAGCATTGGTTTATTGCCACGGGTACTCAAATCTTGCCCTCAAGGCCAGCTGGTTTTCATTATTCCCCTCTGAGGACACCAGGTGGGACACCAGGCAAATTAAATCTCTGGACAATCAGTGGCATTAAACAATCAATCAACTATCAGGTAGAAAAGAAAACCAGAAGTACTACTGGCCTTGAGAGCCAGATTTGAGTATCCGTGGTCTGCACCGCTCTCTTATGGTCCCGCCACAACCTCTCAATGGAGTTGAGGTCTGGACTTTGACTTGGTCATTCGAAAACTTGGTGTATTGGCCTGTTGCATATATCACTTTCGGCCAGGCTTTAGCTGTCGGGCAGATGGTCTCACGTTTTCCTCTAGAATACGCTGGTATAGAGAGGAATTCCTGGTGGATTCAATGATGTGTCCAGGTCCTGTAGCTGCCAAAGAGCCCCCAAATCATCGGCTTGACAGTTGACATGGGGTTCATGTGGTGAAGTGCGGTGAAGTGCGGTGTTCATCGTTTGTTACGGCCAAACAACTCCTCTTTGGTCTTGTGGTTCATTCAGGTATAATTTTGCTGACCTAAGCTGTGCTTCTCTCTTTTGGAGAGAAGAGGTTTTCTCTTGGCTACCCTTCCATGAAAGCTGTACTTGTTCAGTCTTTTCCTAATGGTGGAGTCATGAACTCTAACATTTACCATGTTGACAGAGACCTGGAGAACCCTGGGTGTAGCTTTAGGGTTCATTGCAATTTCTCAGAGCGTCGTACGGTCTGATCTTGTGACCCCCACTCCAGGGTAGATTGGCAACTGTCTTGTTCTCCATATACAGTATAAATGGCCTTTCCCACTGTGGAAGGATGGACTTCATATAGTTTGGAAATGGCTTTATGCCCCTTCAACCGTCATGACTGACGAGCAGCAATAATTGCTTCCCTGAGATCATCACAGTTGTCTTTTATCCTTGGCACGCTGTGTTAACACAAACCTGAGCTGTCAACGTTTGCCTGCATGGTTGGCTTATTTTTGGTTGAATAAATAACGACAAAGTTAATTTGTGTCTGTAATGAGTGCAGTTATGAGGCTAGCTTTATCTACTGGTGAGTACTTGGGTGAGGGTTAGTATGTCCTAACATGTAAAACCATAGGATTGAAAGAGATCGTGCTTTCCTCTCACATCACTGTATATGTATACATACATACAGGCTGTTTATACAGTGAGCATAGATTAGAGATGTGTAGAGTGTATGGTTTTTATTGTTGAAAAGGATGAGATGATTCAAAATTAATAGAGGCTGTGTCTATTCTAGTAAATTGTTTTAAAATAGCAAGGGCATATACTCACCCAGATAATTTTACAAGATTTAAGATACAGAAAATTAAACTGTAGTGTAGAGTAAAAAAACACTGCTGTTTATATGGCCACGTAGCCTCCTCATAATACCCAAGCATGGTTATTTATTGCTAATAAGTGCAATAAATAACTTTAGGACTTTTCAAGAAACTTTTCCCCATAAATATGAACCTAAGCTCAAATGATTTTTCAGCTTGTAGGAATTTTGAGTAGCCTGTACTTAACTCATACTTAGGACAACCATGGAAGGGAAGGAGAAGGATGGTGCAGGGGGAGGAGTGAGGCGACGAGTGGGAAGGCAGTTCAGTGCTCCGTTACTCGTTATGACGTTACGAGTTTGTGTGTTGGACTGCTAAATGACACTGGACATCTCGGGACAGCGGGGGCTATTTTTAATCATGGCCGTATTCCAATTTAATTCACTTAATTTGATATTGTATGTCTTTATTTGGTGTGTTTGTTTGTGTGTTGTGGGTCCGCCCCACTGTCTATGTCTTTTTTTTGTTGTTGCTGGGGCTACAACTGAAGTTCCCAAAAGGGAAAATAAAAGTTATTCTATTCTATTCTATTCTATTCTATTCTATTCTATTCTATTCTATTCTATACCTGTTTGCTACACCATTGAATACACTTTAGGCAGCATATGTGTGTGTATATAAATAAATAATACATAATATACATATTCATATATTCATTGGCTTTGTGTAGTTTTATATCTGAACAGGCGGTATGTTAATTTTCCATAAGGAACGGGTTGCGGCAGTATACTAAGGCAAGTGAGGTCCTTGCCAGAAATGATTTCAGACATCTTCAGTCATTAATGAAGGCTGCTGACAAACGTGCACTACTTTTAGCCTTAGCGGCTTCCCAGTATTTTATCAACAGTTTGTTTATTATCTGATTGACAATTTCAAGCATGCCAATTAAAATAATTAACAAAAACAACAGCAAAAACAGAAATTACTCAGCGAGGATCCGTCTCTCAAACAGTTCGGCAATCACCAAAAAACTATTCAAAAAATTCTAAAGTAGGTTTTGCATCAAGGCACACTTGCACTAATTTGTATTTCATAGTGAAGGACAAAATGATGATTGACGTCAGTTATTACGTATGCATTCAGGATGAATAGAAGCATTAGTGCACAAGCATTAGTCTTTCACAGAGGGAAATCCCTGCATAAAATAGTTCTTTCAAAATTAAAACACTCTTTCGAAATGCCACTGCACAAGCGACTTTCAGAAAACCTGGTACAGGTACAGAAGCGGTGGTGTGGATTTAATTTGAAGTACATTTGACATGACAGTCTGAATATTCATAAATTATAATATATATTATAAGTAATGTAGCGTAAATTCTGACAGGAAATGAAAGGACAGCAGGATATTATGCGCACCAAAGCGGAAAAACATCATTAATGGAAACGCTCAGACTGCTCAAACTGTACAACTGAATACCATGCGCACACACACACACACACACACACACACACACACACACACACACACACACACACACACACACACACACACACACACACACACACACACACACGCACGCACGCACACACACACACACACACACACACACGCAAACACATTGTTTTTAACAGCAGGTAAAGCAGCCTTATTTGGACCAGTTTGAGTACCATGGAATAGATACTGAAACTTTTCTGCTTTTTTTGCACATGGGACTATTTCTAGATACAATTTCTTTCTGGAAAAACACTGGAACTTTAATGAACTGAAACTTTGTTTTTGTTTAATGAAATGGGCACATTTAGCGTGTTTAACAGCAGAAGAACGGGCCTAGTTTGGAGCCGTTCCAGCGCCTTGGACAGCAGGTCTCCTGTACACGCCACCCACTGTATTCAACATGCCGCAATCTCTCCCTGTGTTCTAAAATCCCTTGTTTCCTTTCAGTGCCAGTGAATGGGCTTCTGGAGATGAGCAAGAGAGCAGGAGGTCATTAGCATGCCATGGAGGGGAACACGCATGAGTGCAGGTGTGTAACAGTCACAATGTACCAAGGACACACACACACACACACACACACGTATGCATGCACGCACTCTTGCATACACATACACACGTGCACATCCACATGCATGTACACTTGCACACAAATACACGCACGTGCACGTGTGAGCACCGTAATTCATTGGACAGTGACACATTTTTTGTTATTTTGGTTCTGTACTCTAGCACTTTGAGTTTGAAAGGATATGACAATGACTCTGCATTTGAATGGATCTGTATGGGAATTGGGGGGTGGAACTAGATTTAGCTGTAAATTACACTGGAACAGTATGGAACACATGGTTCGCTAAATGGCTCTAAGTCATCAATGGTCTGACGTATCAAACAAGCCTTAAACCATCACTCTTTTCCCAGATATGCAGTAGATATGGATGGATAACTTGAAGGGTTTCTTCTGACTTATTTTTCCATAGAGTTCAATAGTCAATTTGTCAGGAGAAACAACCCTTAAAGTACGTCAGACCCTTGATGACTCAGAGCCATTTAGCCAACCATGTGTTCCATACTGTTCCAGTGTAATTTACAGCTAAATCTAGTTCCAACCCAAAATAACAAAAAATGTGTCACTGTCCAATGAATTATGTTGCTCACTGTACATGCACACATGGCAAAGGACTTCTGTGTGTAACCCTTGTGTTCTGTTTACTTATTATGACCTGTGGAACTGTTAACCTCGGGCAGATGGGGCGGGACTTTTGATAAGCAGGCTGCTTTTTCCCGTATCCCTTTTCGGCAGGTACTGTGTTTGTTCAGGGCATATTACAGAAATTGTGATGAAGTGTGACTATATGCATGCCGAAATAAATAAATAAATAAATAAATAAAAAATAAAAAAGATACACCCAGGACATTATTGGGATTTTAATGCAATACTGAAAATAGATTTTAAAAATTGCTCACTATATATTATCATCTCAATTCAAAACAATATAAACAATATAAATGTTTAATGGTTGCCATTTACCTCTGCTAGATCACAGTTAACAATGAAAGCATCACTCAGTTTTATTGTTATAAAGATGCTATATTAAAAATCCACTATAATGAAGGGCATAAATCTTGTTCATCGGTGAAAAATTTAATTAATCAAATTATTTTCATTTTTATTTTATTATATTTAAAGAAACCATATAGGCAAAAGACATAAATACAGATGATGTACAACAAACACTAAACAAGAACCAAACCACCGGTTTAGTCACTGGTTATGAAATACATCTCTCAAAAGAGTCATTTTTCTTTTACTAAAATGGGTCAATTTGACTCAAACCAAATACAAGGGTTCAGGAGGAAAGGAGATATAAACGCAAATGTGGCTCAAAGGAGACTATTTACAGCGTGCAGGAGTCATTATATCACAGGGCTCGAATGACTACGCGGATGTCCTCTGTCCAACTTTACGTAATACCAGTATAGAGACGGCCTCCTTGTACTGCTGAAAAAACTTTGCGCTCAAACCCTCCCCGCTGCGTTCTGTCCGTGACTTCCTGGCACTCCTACACCGTTTGACCCCTTCAACTTTCACAGAATATCGAAGGCACGTCGGCAGAGAACCGGCGCGGTAGCGGGAATCACAGGGAAGATTTAACATATAGCTCATCGATTTCTATGCCCCCTGACTCTCACTTTTCGAAAGTTCCAAGTATTTAGAATGAGCCCTCAACAAAAGGATGCCATGTTTCTTATTTCCGAGATAAAAAAAAGAAGTTATTTTAAAGGCCGTTAAATGCTTGGGGGTAAGAGTGGAGCCAGACGGTCAGTGCTGACCGCTTTTTTGGAACGGAGCTGCTGAGAATGCTGCTTTGTTTAGTCATGTGGTTTCAGCAGTGTTGCCAGATGCCTGAATTAATACCTCCCCAAAATAATTCTGAAAATCCTCCATCTTCAATTGAGTCCCATACAATTTTCTCACAATTTCCCCCCATAGCTCCTTTTAAAATCCCCCATCTGTCATTGATTCCCATTTTTTCTTTAAAACTTCCCCTATGAATTTTTTAAATCCCATACATTTAGGGGGAAATCCCCCGGACTGGCAACCCTTTTCAGTCCAAGGCCTTTATTCACCTGGAACAGATGATACCTGCTGCTGGAAACACTTAATTGGAAGCAAGTCATACGGGCAGTTGATTTAAGCTAACCACACAGGCGGTGTTTTTAAATTAGTTGATGGTGTTGTAAGGGAGACATAGGGACGGTGTTATTAAACCATTGCCTCCTCAGTTGGTGTTGGGAGAATATTAATATCCAAATGCATCTGAGCTCACAGTAAGAGCAAGCAGCGCTTTGAAAAGTCTTAGCTCACTGCAGAAGCGCACTACAGAGCTATCACACTCCCGTTCTGTAGTGCCGTCACCGCCATGTGCTGTTTAGCAACATTCTGGTACTGGAGGCAGCTTTTAAAGATTGCAGTTTGGCTCCACGGCTATGCTAAAACAAAAGACTGTTTTGTCATTGCGGTTTAGCGATGTTACTGTGAGGCCGGCAGCTCTGTTGTTTCTGCTCCATGCCCATTTATGATAGGCATATTAATACTCCTGGCCACAGTCACCTTGTGACAGCATCTGCCAGGTAATTAATTAACTGCATAAATGCATAAATAAAGTGGATGTCCCCGCTAGCAAGATAATGCCACACATTCATCTGACCAGGCTTGGGTTCAGAAGATTGATTTGGCTCATCTATTAATCACATATTACAATTGCAAATTTTGTACAAGGCTCCATTATGCGCAATAATTTAGCTCTGTGCCTCGCAAGCACTGCCACCATTTTCTGGGAAGCTACGCTTCCCGTGCTGCTCTAAAATAGCGGGCTAGCCTATTATCTTTCTGTTGTATCTAGGTAGCTAATTCCATGGAAACAGAATGACGTTAGGCTAACGGCACCATTGGAAGAATCTGAGAGGGGCAGAGTTTGTACTTTTCCAGTAAAAGGAGGATTAGAATAGCAGTGAAATCTCTCTCTCTCTCTCTCTTTCTTTCTTTCTTTCTTTCTTTCTTTCTTTCTTTCTCAGGTCAATGTTTTTTATACCCACTACCTCATATCCTCCAATGAGGCGATGTAATTTCTTGTGTGTGTTCGAGGAGAGCAAATCACAGAAAAGGCGGCCATTTCAATTGATGCTCCAGGGGGCTCGGTGATTAATCGCCCGGATTAAGCAGGTCAATGCTTTAACAACAGTGCGGGCGAGGATTAAGCCTTTATCGATACAGAATCTCCTCCCCATTTCATGCATATTTACTAGATGCTTGCTAGATGTCAGAACTGTTTGCTTTCAAACTGCCTACATTAATTATCTCAGCATTAAGCAAAACCCTTGAGGATTAAGAGGTTTTTTGTTTTTAAATAATCACTCTTAGATTTGTTTGAGCATTGGTATCGAGCAGGCTGAAGGCAGAGAAACAGGGTTACGCAATATAACAGGCAATGCCGTTACATGCTGGGCTT
>CM056387.1:11040300-11080013 GCA_029718625.1 Synaphobranchus kaupii
TACAGGCGACGAGACCTCGACTCTCATTCCCGCTGCGGGGTGTCCCTGTGTTCTCTCCGGTCCTTTAGAGGGGGGGCCCTGGGGATTTTCGGGGGACCCCAGGTGGTGTTTTGCGCACTGAACTGGCACGTTCTGTGCAGAGTGTGGAACGCTGGCCCGACAGTCCCAGAATGCTCCACTCCCTCTAGGGACCCCCCCCCCCCCCCCCCCCCCCCAGGTCCCCAGTGACACCACTTTCCCAGGGATCCACAGTGATTCCATTTCCCCACAGAGAGGTACGTGCCGTTCCGTGCAATCCGGGGGGTTCTGAAGCGGTAAACACTAATGTCCTCGCAGACCCCCCCCCCCCCCCCCCACCAAACCTGATTGGACAGTTCTAGGTCAGCCATAAATAAGTGGTAATTTAGTAATAAATTATAACGGTTATGATTATATATAGTCATTGTTAATGGAGCAGCCAAATGAGTTAAAAATGAGGTTATGGTGTTCAGTGGAGCAGCAGTTCCTCGGCCTGCAGAGGCCATTACGCCCTTATTATTAGCCTGCCTGCACTGAGGAGTCTTACCCTGCTGTTCACATTTAGGCAACAGCAACTGGGAGGAATGCTGGCTCACAGTGTGTGTGTGTGTGTGTGTGTGTGTATGTATGAGTGTGTGTGTGTAGGTGTGTGGCATGTGTGAGTGTGTGTGTAGGTGTGTGAGTGTGTGTGTGTAGATGTGTGGCATGTGTGAGTATGTGTTTTGTGTGTGTGTGTGTAGGTGTGTATGTGTTTTGTGTGTGTAGGTGTGTGCGTGTGTGTGTGTGTGTGTGTGTGTGTGTGTAGGTGTGTGGTATGTGTGAGTGTATGTGTTTTGTGTGTGTGTGTGGTGTGCGCATGCGCGCGTGTGTGTAGGTGTGTATGTGTTTTGTGTGTGTATGTGTGTGTGTGTAGGTGTAGGTGTGTGTGTGTGTGTGTGTGTGTGTGTGTGCGTGTATGTGTGTATGTGTTTTGTGTGTGTGTGTAGGTGTAGGTGTGTGTGTGTGTGTGTAGGTGTGTGGCATGTGTGAGTGTATGTGTTTTTGTGTGTGTGTGCATGTAGGTGTGTGTGTGTTTTGTGTGTGTGTGTGTGTGTGTGTGTGTATGAGTGTGTATGAGTGTGTGTGCACATATGCTAGCAGTTATTCCCACAGAGACAGTGGCCAGCAGTGGATTGAGATTCCCCTCCTCCTCTCCTCTCCTCCTCTCCTCTGCTCCTCTCCTCTCCTCCTCTCCTCTCCACCCCCAGGCCTGTAGCAGTCTGAACACTCCTGTTACAATAACCAACTGTCAGCTCAAAGGCCAAACATGTTTAAAAGCACAACAGCATCTTTTGTCAAGAAAGTAACAATTTATTAATACCAAAAACACAAAAGGACGTACAAAGACAAGGAACAGAGCCAGCAGAACGGACCTATATCTCTCAGACCGGGAATGGTCTGAGCTGACTGAGATTTACTCTATACTCACTTCCGTCAGAACAAAAAAAGGAGATAAAAAGTGATTCTTCCGGTCCACTACTTCCCTACCCTGTATATCTGTAACAAAAAAAGTGCAAGGAAAAGTAAACAAATTCTAACCGACATCAACCACACTCCCAAACACACGTATTAGAGCTTTATAAATTAGACCATAATTGTTACTAAAGTAATAGAAAAGAGGACAATATCCCATTTAACCAAACAAAAGAACAAAAAGACAAAACATAAGAGTCGTGGTGCGCGGCGTCCGCAGGTGAGAGAGGCCATCTTTTATACACGTAGCAATCTTTGCATACGCCCTGCAGTGGCCTCCTGATCTAACATCTGTACACGCCCTGCAGTGGCCTCCTGATCTAACATCTGTACACATCCTGCAGTAGCCTCCTGATCTAACATCTGTACACGCCCTGCAGTAGCCTCCTGATCTAACATCTGTACACATCCTGCAGTGGCCTCCTGATCTAACATCTGTACACATCCTGCAGTGGCCTCCTGACCTAACATCTGTACACGCCCTGCAGTGGCCTCCTGATCTAACATCTGTACACGCCCTGCAGTGGCCTCCTGACCTAACATCTGTACACGCCCTGCAGTGGCCTCCTGATCTAACATCTGTACACGCCCTGCAGTGGCCTCCTGACCTAACATCTGTACACGCCCTGCAGTGGCCTCCTGACCTAACATCTGTACACGCCCTGCAGTGGCCTCCTGACCTAACATCTGTACACGCTCTGCAGTAGCCTCCTGATCTAATGTCTGTACACGCCCTGCAGTAGCCTCCTGATCTAATGTCTGTACACGCCCTGCAGTGGCCTCCTGATCTAACATCTGTACACGCCCTGCAGTGGCCTCCTGATCTAATGTCTGTACACGCCCTGCAGTGGCCTCCTGATCTAACATCTGTACACGCCCTGCAGTGGCCTCCTGATCTAACATCTGTACACGCCCTGCAGTGGCCTCCTGATCTAACATCTGTACACGCCCTGCAGTGGCCTCCTGACCTAACATCTGTACACGCCCTGCAGTGGCCTCCTGACCTAACATCTGTACACATCCTGCAGTGGCCTCCTGATCTAACATCTGTACACATCCTGCAGTGGCCTCCTGATCTAATGTCTGTACACGCCCTGCAGTGGCCTCCTGATCTAATGTTTGTACTCAATTTTCCATCTGAATTTGTCAATATTAAAAATGATATTTGAAGCATATGACATGACATATGACTTTGTGTAACATTTGGCCACTAAATCAGCTGTGATTTCAGAATTTTCCCTGGTTGCTTTTCAGCCGATTCACTGATTCAGGGTGAAAATAAACCACCTGCTCCTACAACACGGCCTTCTGCTCTGTCCTGCCCACAGGCCTTCTGTGTGTACGCCCTGCACGCACGCCCTGCACGCAATCAATTCTGCTCCTACACCACGGCCCTCTGATCTGTCCTGCCCGCAGGCTTTCTGCATGTACACCCTGCACACAATCAATTCTGTTCCTGTTCCCTCCCGTTATTTAGCAGCTGAAGTAGCTCACACACACACACACACACACACACACACACACACACACACACACACACACACACACACACACACACACACACACACACACACACACACACACACACACACACACACACACACACACACACACACACCTGCCATAAATAAATCCAACAGAATCACACACTGCCCTGGGGCCTTCAGGCCAGCCTGAGGTCTTTTCTCCACAAAGTAAAGCGAATTCCTTGCGCTGCCAGAGAGATGTAAATAAGCAGCTCTATTTAAATCTAAATGAACCAGTAACTCCATCTGAGAGCCTGGAGGACAGCTTTATAATGCTTTATAATCCCCCTCTGCATCTGGCTTTACTTCACCTCGCTGCTGTATTTAAACGCCGTGTGGGTGGCCCTCGGTTGCCATGACGTCAGGAGCGGTGATAGAATCGCACAGCTGACCACAGAGAGCAGAATTGGACATTTCAAAGAAAAACAGGCCGTTTTTGTATTGGAAACAGGTTTGTGATATCGTTCCAGTTTGGTGGGTATACTAACTGAAATGCGATTATGTTTTTTGTAATATACAACAAATTATAACGATTAAAATAAATGTTATGTATGTATATGTAAATTCTATATGCATATAAATTTCCCAACAAAATAGTAAATACAAGACTAGTTTGAGTTAGAGAAGTCGTGGCTGGTCCATAAGTGGTCCTAATTCTACATTTTACCTTGTCACAGCAATGTGTAGACTAGACACACGTGATCCTAAGAACTTAACACTATATAATCTGTATTTCAACATTTGAATATTTAGAAGTGTTCTTTATTGACTTTGGGGGGAAGAGGAGAATGGATTAGTTTGTGTGTGCAGTAAAACACACTCTACTCTCACATCGCCTTTTATGGCCTTCCCCTTCAAATCCATTTCATTTTTTTTCCATTTTCCCCAAAGGTTTTATTTCCTAGCACTATAGAATAGCCTTCTAAGAATATAAACATATAAACATATAAACAGCCCTCACAGTAAATCACACCATTATTTTCAGCTCCAGGAAAAGATAGCCGGAGCTTGGTGGAGCTGACTCGGTGCCTCTGTCCGCTCATGAGCTGAATCCTAACATCCACTCCTCACACCATCGCTTCTCACTCATGCGCCATTTAAGAGTTTCAGTTTATCACACACAAACCTGGACAAATAATGTGAAAACACAACGGCCTGCCGATGCGGTTGAGCTCAGATTTACGTCTGATCCAAGCCTGACCACTGGAAGAAGTGGGGAAGTGTAGTGTAGCATAATGGTTAAGGAACTGGACTTGTAAACGAAAGGTTGCAGGTTCGATTCCCAGGTAGGACACTGCCGTTGTACCCTTGAGCAAGGTACTTAACCTGAATCGCTTCAGTGTATATCCAGCTGTATAAATGGATAATATGAAAAATAAATAAATAAATAAAATTTTAAAAAAAGTTGTGTAAGTCGCTCTGGATCAGAGCGTCTGCTAAATGCCTGTAATTTAATGTAATGTAATGAATGACATTGAAACTAACCAAAAGGTTCCTCTGTGTCTCCATAGAGGAACCCTATCTAGTTTAAGGGTTCTTTGTCAGGCAAACTATTTCCACACCTACCATAGAGGGTTCCATAAAGAACTAAAAAGGTTCCTCTATGGAGACAAAGATAAAGAACCTTTTTTTCTGAAGGTGTATTAACCAATGCAGATCCGGTGTTAGAGTAGTTGCTACAGTACAAGTATTCCCTGTTTTCCATGTACAGTTTAGTCTCCTTAAAGGGTAAGTTCGCTATTTTGGACCTTGGACCCTATTTGCGGTCCGTCTTCCATGAACCTGACCCATGAAGTCCATTTTTTCGCTGATCGGTCCAGTATTGAGTTCGGTACAGATTTCCTGTAGGCTCTCACTGGGCTACAATGGAAGTGAACGGGGGCAACCAGAAATGTTATGGAAAAACAACGATAAATGTGCTTTTATAGCTCAGTGTGTATTCTTACGGTCTCAGTATGCTCTCCTGTGAAATGTAGGCTATCGCAAACGCAAACCGAACGTTGAAACAACAGTTCCATTTGAAACAGAACTATTTCTCCGACCGCACTACCTCGCACTGTAAACTTCCGCAGTCTAGCTACGTTGTAGAGGGGGGGGGGGGGGGGGGGGGCGCTTGAAAAGCAGTTGATCACAAATCTTGACCTCCCGTTGGAGTTTACTAGCTAGTAGCCTACAGCAGAAATATTTGTAACGCAGTTTTTGTAATCATCATTTGTAATAATTCATCACAGCAATGGTGCGCGAATGTGCAGTCCCCGGTTGTGGGAATAAAATGTCTGGACGCTCAAATACCAGTTTTCACAGGCTTCCGTTCTCTGACCCAGAAAGATTGAGACTTTGGCTGGTTGTCTTACGGATCGACATAAACACTCCAGTCAATAAACTCCGTTTGGCAGACTCGCGAGTTTGTGGAGCGCATTTCGACGCTACTGATTTCTGTAACCGCAAATCAGAAGCAAAACACTGGTTTCTAAAGAACACAGCTGTTCCTCGTGTCGGACCTGCAGCACTATCAAGCACCGGAGCGGAGGTAAGTTATATTTAGCTATAACGTTACTAACATTTGACCCAGCACTCAATACCAACTAACAAAATCCGAGCTTGACATAAGTTGTTTTCTTGTAACAAAACTGTCGGAAACGTTCATCAACTATAACTTTTTACAATTCTATAATGTTTTATTTACAAATGCTTGACGCATGGTGTCCTGTCCAAAGTTCTCATCTATCACATATCTGTTGGCAGTCATAGTGTAATGGTAATCAATGGAGATGATCCAGTGTCATCCACGGATACATCCAGGTTTTCAATGGCATTCGGTAGCAACAGATCCCACTCCCTACAACACAAACTTTCCTCCTCTCTGGGCATCTGCTTGCACCTCTTGCAAGAACACCAAAAGTCCCCCGAAATTCTTGGTCTAGCCTCGGCAGCGACTTTGGATAACATTACCTGCGCAACTTCAGCCTCTCTCTCTTCTCTTGCTCTCTTATCATCCATCTCTTGTAGTTCCGTGTCCGTGTATTCTGGCTCAAATCTGTAGCCAGTAACGTCAAAGTCAAAATCGAATTCTTCGTCTTCGTAATCTTTATAGTCATCCGTCATCCAAGTTTTTTTGTGGAAATTATAGCCTACGTTGATGCAGGTAAACAAACGCAGACTGCTCAGCTAGATAGTTTCGTAAACGGCCGGCACACCTTCCCGCTCCCCTACCCCCGACACATAGTACTCCGCGGGAGCAGCGAAAACAAGCAACAGAGAAATGCTTACTTCCAAGCCATGCCAAGCACGTAAAAATGTTCGGATTGAGATACATTTCACAGGAGAGCATACTGAGACTGGTAACAATACACCCTGAGCTTCCCGTCTCATTTATTGTACATGAAAGCACATTTATCGAACATTTCTGGTTGCCCCGTTCACTTCCATTGTAGCCCAGTGAGAGCCTACAGGAAATCTGTACCGAACTCAATACTGGACCGATCAGCGAAAAAATGGACTTCATGGGTCAGGTTCATGGAAGACGGACCGCAAATAGGGTCCAAGGTCCAAAATAGCGAACTTACCCTTTAACCAACAATCTTTTTCCAAGTCCCAGCCCAGTGTGCTGCATGTAAACGGAGACGGTGCTGAGGCTGCTGGGATACTCCTCCAATCAGAAAGCTCTAATTTACACCGTGCATGGCGCCAAACGGTTCTACTTCTGCCAAGAACAGGGGTAGGCTCCACAAAATTACTTGTTATATGAAAGTGAAATATCCCTTTAAAAGGCGGTCCAAAATCCCTCTGGATTTTAGAAATCCGTTTGTATATTTATTGTATATTTATATGAGTTACAGCCTGGCACACAACAGAAGAATATTGTGCTTTTGCAGTGATTTACCAGCTCTTCCAGGTGGAGTTTCCCACCCAAGTCTGATGTAAGAGCAACATGGCCGCCATGTGAATATGGTCTATTCTCTTACAGCAGATGCCAGTAATATGTAGCTACCCTCTTTATTAAATGTGCCTAGTGTAAATCTCTTAGATCTCCAGGCCAGTCCATGTTGAAGTTACCCAGATCAGGATCCATTTTGTATTCACATATGTAGTCACATATGCTTTTTCTCCAATAAAAACCTTCCTGCCCCTGCTGTCAATACAGCCTCTTAAGAAGGTCATGTCATTGGCTGCAATCACAAACAACAGCACAGCTGATCTCCTACAGCATCCCAAAGGGACTCCGCCCTGCCAGAGGCAAGAGCCAACCAGCGCTGAGCAGCAGAGGTCAGAGGTCACCGAGAGATCAGATAAACAGCATTACCCAAGCCACTCCTCCAATGAGTCCGATAAGCCACGCCCCTCAGTAATAGCGCTGCCCTGCCCTTAGCGCCTGTCCTTGTTGGCGGTATGCTAATCATCAGCGCTAACCAGATACCTGCCACACTTCATTAGCCTCAGAGCGGGTGACACACTGCCTGTTTCATAGCACCTTCCTTTGAAGAGACCCTTTAATCTGCTGCCCTGGGGACTGCAGCTGGTCTTTGCCGCGCCGCCGCCCTGCGGACTGTAGATGGCAGCAGAGAGCGCAGGCGGCTGAGCCCGTGCTGAGATGGCAGGCGGACGCTGAGGATTGTGGGATGGAATCTGTATGGATTTTCCGCGCCGGCGCTCCGGCTCCGTGTCCGGCTGCGCGGCGACGGCCGGGGGGGGATCCGCGGTCGTGAGGGGGGTAATAAAACGGCGCTTATTCTCCCGCTAATCTGAGCGGCTTCAGCGGGCCGCCGGAGGGCCGGGGCTCACTGACAGCGCTGAGATGGAGGCGTGTCAGAGGCGACCGCGAGATTGTCCGGCCCTGTAATAGAATGCAGGCTGGATCCGCCCGCCCGCCCGCCCGCCCGCTCCGTCCTGTGGGCCTGGCAGCGCCGCGGCGTGCGATACGCACGTTAGCGCACGTTAGCGCACGTTAGCGCAGATTAGCGCAGATTAGCGCTGGAAAGAGCCTGGTCCAGGGCTGTGGGGAACAGCGGGAGCAGATGTTGGCTTCAGCGGAAGGTGATCCAGACCACATCCCTATAGCTGCTTTCTCCGTCCCCTCCCTGTAACGCCGCAGAGCGCCGTTAACGGCTAATTAATCCGGTAATGGCGATGGCCAGGCCCTCCGGCTCCACTCCACGGCGCTCCCTGCTGCCGACGGCGACACGGCGCCCGGGCCCTGCGTTCCGAGTCGCTAAGCGGAACCGCGCAAGTGGAGCCTGGTGGCGGTAATGAGCTGGAACTTTCTCAGCCTGTATGCGCTCAATAATGCGCAGGTGCAAGTCACGGGGTGCTGGGCGCGAATTCCCGCTCTGAAAATAGCCAAGACGATTTAAGAGAAGGAACATCTGTTTTTTTCCCCCCAGATTGCACTGGGGTACATTTACAGTAAAAGAGGAAGCAAGGAGGTGAAAACCATAGACGTGTTTTTACTCAGAGATGAACGTGGCTGTGTGCTGCACAGTAATCCTTCACATGCCCTACATATGGAAGTAGGACATGTAGGACGAGACTCATTTTCATTACAGCAAATTAAATTGTAAGGAATGTGATTAGATAATGCGGCCGGGTAATATGATCTGTCACAGTGACATTCCCTCTCTCTAAAAGAGCCTCTGATCTCACTGTTCTGGAACTGTTCTCAAAGCTTCCTGCTGATTGGCTGGAATGAGAGGGGTGGCCAAAAAGTGTCTTTTGAAAAGCAATTTATTGAAAATAAAATTAAAAGAGGACTTTTTTTTTTGAGAAGCTTGAGAATTATTGTTTGGGGACAGTCTCGTCCCACATTTATAGCAATAAATCTTCACGTACATGGGCACATTCTCACACACAGAGAGAGAGAGAGAGACGGAATTGTTAATAAACTGTTGTTGCTAGTTTATTAATCACCTGACAAAGTGTTCACAGAGACCTTTTGCTTAGAGATCCTTTGGGTATCCAGAACAAACAGGAAGTGCACTGTGCTGTCACATTAAAGCACCAGCTGCTTGTGGGAAACCCGATGGGGACGTAAAGAGAGGTCTGATGGATGACATACGAGGGAAAAACAGTAACATCCTCCACACGCGCCTAGCGCTGCTCCCATTGGCTGTGACTGCAGAGAAAACAGCCCCTCCATCCAATGATCTCACCGCTTATAGAACTACACCCTCATACTAATCAAAAATATGACTATGGTCAGAGAGGGAGACAGACCCTACTGCCACCTTATACTTCAATTAGCAACACAATCTGGCACCACCTCAAAATACCTCATAACCATAAAACACACCCACACAGTACCTCACAATAGCAGGACACACCCAAACACAGTACCTGACAATAGCAGGACACACCCACACACAGTACCTCACAATAGCAGGACACTCCCACACACAGTACCTGACAATAGCAGGACACACCCACACACAGTACCTGACAATAGCAGGACACACCCACACACAGTACCTCACAATAGCAGGACACACCCTCACACAGTATCTCACAATAGCAGGACACACCCACACACAGTACCTCACAATAGCAGGACACACCCACACACAGTACCTCACAATAGCCGGACACACCCACACACAGTACCTCACAATAGCAGGACACACCCACACACAGTACCTCACAATAGCAGAACACACCTTCACACAGTACCTCACAATAGCAGGACACACCCACACACAGTACCTCACAATAGCAAGACACACCCATACACAGTACCTCACAATAGCAGGACACACCCTCACACAGTACCTCACAATAGCAGGACACACCCACACACAGTACCTCACAATAGCAGGACACACCCACACACAGTACCTCACAATAGCAGGACACACCCACACACAGTACCTCACAATAGCCGGACACACCCACACACAGTACCTCACAATAGCAGGACACACCCACACACAGTACCTCACAATAGCAGAACACACCCTCACACAGTACCTCACAATAGCAGGACACACCCACACACAGTACCTCACAATAGCAAGACACACCCATACACAGTACCTCACAATAGCAGGACACACCCACGCACAGTACCTCACAATAACAGGACACACCCTCACACAGTATCTCACAATAGCAGGACACACCCACGCACAGTACCTCACAATAGCAGGACACACCCACACACAGTACCTCACAATAGCAAGACACACCCATGCACAGTACCTCACAATAGCAGGACACACCCATGCACAGTACCTCACAATAACAGGACACACCCACAGTATCTCACAGAATGCTTTTTAAAGAGCAATATTACCTGGAGAGCTACAAAGAGAAGAGGCACAAATCTTACCGGAGCAGCTTCACTGCTCTCAACCTCATTCTGTGGGTCTCGCTTGATTAACAAGTGTGTCGATAACGCTGACACGTAGGTAAATAAATTCCTTTCTCTCAGTAAGATTTAGAATAAGCACCCCGGCATTTATTTCAAACTATCTATTGTCTGTGTGCCAACCATTTTAGGATGACCTTTTCTTGAGGGTGGCGATTACGTAATATAGCATTTATTAGTGTTTAGTTATTATTTTTTTGTCAGATCAGGTTTGCTGTTTAAATATTGATACCGAGTTCCGTTTAGTAAAATAACATAATTATTCCAGGCGCAATGATTTAATTTAAAGATGTAAATCATGGCTTAACTGCGCATCAAACAAACATTGAGAGGGAGACAGAGCCTAGCAAACAAGCTCCATTCAGATACTGGTGCTTTTTCATGTTAAAAGTGTGCAGATTGATCTCTAAATCATTACACACACGCCCTGGTTGCAAGAACTGAGCGGAAATAATAAATCAGCGGTCAAATCATTACAAATGCTGCTTAATTTTCTGACATAAAGGAAAAATAATTCTGCCCAAAGATACAGTTAATAATTAAGGGGAAGGAAATCAGCTGCCAACTGGTTTGAATTATTCAGCTAATTAATGATTTGATTTTTAATCAAGAAAAACAGGCAAATACAAGCTGAGAGAAATAATCAGAAAAAGGTCAAGAGGCAAAACTCGCCCACAGTGTCTCACAGTGTCTCACAGTAGGGCTGGGTAGTATCAGATGCCTCACGATACAGTATGCATCCTGATATAGGGGTCGCTATACAGTATGTATCCTGATATGGGGGTCGCTATACAGTATGTATCCTGATATAGGGGTCGCTATACAGTATGTATCCTGATATGGGGGTCGCTATACAGTATGTATCCTGATATAGGGGTCGCTATACAGTATGTATCCTGATATAGGGGTCGCTATAAAGTATGTATCCTGATATAGAGGTCGCTATACAGTATGTATCCTGATATAGGGGTCGCTATACAGTATGTATCCTGATATAGGGGTCGCTATACAGTATGTATCCTGATATGGGGGTCGCTATACAGTATGTATCCTGATATAGGGGTCGCTATACAGTATGTATCCTGATATAGGGGTCGCTATACAGTATGTATCCTGATATAGGGGTCGCTATACAGTATGTATCCTGATATAGGGGTCGTGATACAGTATGTATCCTGATATGGGGGTCGCTATACAGTATGTATCCTGATATGGGGGTCGCTATACAGTATGTATCCTGATATGTGGGTTGCAGTACAGAGCTTATGGGTCTCGATACTGTTTGTATCCTGATATGGGGATAACAATACAGTATGTATCATTATACTGGGGTCTCAAGACAATACATGTCAGGAGATGGGGATGCAATGCATGTCCTCACTGCATTAAGACACGCCCACAACACCTCACAATACCTTGATGTAACAACTTAACCTCATAATAACCTCATAATAACCTCATAATAACCTCATAATAACCTCATAATAACCTCACCCACCTCCCTCCTCTCTGATCTCCACAGGGAGGTATGCCCCCCTCCTCACACCCCCCCCCCCCCCTCCCCTATATAGTAGTCACAGCCAGCACTGCTATTTGTTATGAATGGAGCCCCCCTGGAGAACTCCTGTCTGCCCTGTACTTACTAAGTACTGACAGCCCCCACCTGCTTTAAACCCCTTCTTTACACAAACTGCCTTCCCACAGTCAATAATAAATATTTATACCCACCAATTCCACAGAGTAATGAGTTGAGTTATGATACGATAAATAATAGATTACATGGATCCGATGAAGCGGCGCTCGCAAACCAATCACTCAAGCAGCTGCACGGCTGCCGGGCCCGTCTCCCGCGCTGTCTGGCCGCTGCATTTAATGCGCTTCTGCAGCTGCACGGCTGCCGGGCCCGTCTCCCGCGCTGTCTGGCCGCTGCATTTAATGCGCTTCTGCAGCTGCACGGCTGCCGGGCCCGTCTCCCGCGCTGTCTTGCCGCTGCATTTAATGCGCTTCTGCAGCTGCACGGCTGCCGGGCCCGTCTCCCGCGCTGTCTGGCCGCTGCATTTAATGCGCTTCTGCAGCTGCACGGCTGCCGGGCCCGTCTCCCGCGCTGTCTGGCCGCTGCATTTAATGCTCTTCTGCAGCGCGGCGCAGGGGAGGCAGCGGAAAGGCGCATGGTGACTGGTGTGTGAACGTGCTGCTGTCACACTCTCTCGCAAACAAGCCACTGCGACTTCAATTTAGTGCATTTGTGCTTGTGATTGTAGCTGTGTGTGTGTGTGTGTGTGTGTGTGTGTGTGTATGCATGTATACGTACGTGTGTGTTTCAGTGTGTGTACATGTATGCGTGTATGTATGTACTGTATATATAAGTGTGTGTGTGTGTGTGTGTGTGTGTAGCAGCTCCAGAGTACTCGGATAGAGCAGAGCCCTGCCCAGCCTGTTTCTGTGACAGAAATACTCCCTCTAATCAGGGCCATTATCAGCACTAATGCAGTCTGAGTGCTGGGATTGGTAGGTTGTGTAACATTACAAAAAAAACCAGCATTGCGCATACGAGCCGCGTGTTCCCCATACGAGCCGCGTGTTTCCCATACGAGCCGCGTATTCCCAGCTGGAAGCAGCGAGCCTCTGTGCGCTTCTCATTGTTCCTGCTTCAGTCTGATACAGGAAGCCGGGACACAAGTGCTCAGTCTCCTCCTGCACCTCAGCGCTCCCTCAGCTTGTGTTTTTACAGATAGCGTGCGCTCCGGAGCAGAGGGGAGACGCAGGCCAGCGGTGCGCTCCGGAGCAGAGGGGAGACGCAGGCCAGCAGTGTGCTCTGGAGCAGAGGGGAGACGCAGGCCAGCAGGCAGCTCTGGAGCAGAGGGGAGACGCAGGCCAGCGGTGCGCTCTGGAGCAGAGGGGAGACGCAGGCCAGCGGTGCGCTCCGGAGCAGAGGGGAGACGCAGGCCAGCAGTGTGCTCTGGAGCAGAGGGGAGACGCAGGCCAGCAGGCAGCTCTGGAGCAGAGGGGAGACGCAGGCCAGCAGTGCGCTCTGGAGCAGAGGGGAGACGCAGGCCAGCGGTGCGCTCTGGAGCAGAGGGGAGACGCAGGCCAGCGGTGCGCTCTGGAGCAGAGGGGAGACGCAGGCCAGCGGTGCGCTCTGGAGCAGAGGGGAGACGCAGGCCAGCGGTGTGCTCTGGAGCAGAGGGGAGACGCAGGCCAGCGGTGCGCTCTGGAGCAGAGGGGAGACGCAGGCCAGCGGTGTGCTCTGGAGCAGAGGGGAGACGCAGGCCAGCGGGCAGCGCTGCTAGAATGTAAATTTAGCGCATGAACAGGGGCCGGGCTGTACTGAGGAAAGACAAGCAGGTTTGGAAAGTGCCCAGCTTTCCTGCTTTGATAGAGACAGTTTTATTTATCCTGTCTGTATTGTAATTATACTCAATGGCAGATTATGGTAATGTAATTTCTGCACTGAAGGGCATTGTGAGTCTAATATTTCCATTTGCATACGGTCTCCAGTGGCATCTCTGTTTAACTGTTAATCCGGCGCTTAGAGACTACCGAGCACAAACACACGGCAGGCCCGCTGACGGAGCCGCGGCTGTGTGCGACTGAGCGTGCTCAGTGCGTCGCTGCTCCCAGGCCGCTGATAAAGACACGCCGTCCTGCGAATTTCGATTAGGAATAAAGCCGGACTTAGGATTTACGACTTGATGGATAGCGGTGAAAATCCTTCATGTGTTTATTTTCCCTGAACCCTTCAGCACCCCGGTTCTGTTCCCCTCCCCCTCTCCTCTGCCCCTCCTCCAGAGGAACGACAGGGCCCAGCAGGTGGTGGCGAGTCTCCGGGGGCGTACAGGAAGTCCCACGCCAAAGCCGGGCCCAGCTGAGGGGCGCCGGTGCCTTCCGGACTCTTTGCACCCCCCCAGCGGCACAACAGCCCATTCAGAGAGACTGTTAGAGCTGAGCGCATTCACCGTCCAGCAGAACCACAACCCAGAACCAGAACCAGAACCGGAATCGGGACCAGAAACAAGACCGGAAACCGAAACCAGAATGCGAGCCAGAAACAAAACCATGGAACCAGACCCGCCAAAGCAGAACAGCCTTCAATAAAATTTTATTTGTATAGCGCTTTTTACAGAGAACCATCTCAAAGGTGCTGAACAAAGAAACTGAAGGAAAATTGCACAAAAACCAGGCCTGAACCTCCAAAAAGCAAACAAGGTAAAAACTCCCCTTCATGCATACATCACACCGCATAGATGCATTTACAGTATAAATATGAAACGTGTCTATGTGCACATGCATGTGTGTGTGTATATAACATGCCTGCGTTATTTGTGCGTGCATGTGTGTGCGTGTGCGTGCGCGTGCATGCGTGCGTGTGTGTGTGCGTGTGTGTGTGTGTGCGTGTGTGTGTGTGTGTGTGTGTGCCTGTTACTATGTATTCATGTGTATTTGTGTGTGTTTGGATATCTATGCTTACGTGTGTGATGTGTGTGTGTGTGTGGAGATATATTTATGCATTTATGCGTGGGAGATACAAACTCATGAATCATGTAACTGCATATCTCTTTCAACAGACAATATTACTATTGACAAAATAACTGCCAGCCCCATTGCTTATTTTCCTGTTAGAGGATCTGATGTGTGAGGGAGGAGGGGGGTGGGGGAACCCTGTGTTAGGACGTCCTGAAAGGCTCCTGCTGTGCATTCAGATATATAATAAGATGCCAAGGCTCTGCTGATGTCTCCCAGGGAAGGGAGTTACCACGGATACACGTGTTCAACCCCCTGCATCCCCATCCCCTGTACAAAGACACATTAGACCATGCTTCCAAAAAGATGTTCTACGGTACCTATTACACTTCTACCAGTTAAGAAACAAATAGATGTGAAAAGCTCTTTTCTCCAAATGGCCTCTACATGGTTATTATCTAAATAGGAGGAGTGTGGAAAAGTGCCATGTAACACTGTTAAATCAACATCTTCAGTGTAGTGCTCTGCTATAGGGTATGGGGCTCTGCTATAGGGTATGGGGCTCTGCTATAGGGTATGGGGCTCTGCTGTAGGGTATGCGGCTCTGCTGTAGGGTATGGGGCTCTGCTGTAGGGTATGGAGCTCTGCTATAGGGTATGGCGCTCTGCTGTAGGGTATGGGGCTCTGCTATAGGGCATGGGGCCCTGCTATAGGGTATGGAGCTCTGCTATAGGGTATGGGGCTCTGCTATAGGGTATGGGGCTCTGCTATAGGGTATGGGGCTCTGCTACAGGGAATGGGGTTCTGCTATAGGGTATGGAGCTCTGCTATAGGGTATGGGGCTCTGCTATAGGGTATGGGGCTCTGCTATAGGGTATGGAGCTCTGCTATAGGGTATGGGGCTCTGCTATAGGGTATGGAGCTCTGCTATAGGGTATGGAGCTCTGCTATAGGGTATGGGGCTCTGCTATAGGGTATGGGGCTCTGCTGTAGGGTATGGCTCTGCTGTAGGGTATGGGGCTCTGCTGTAGGGTATGGGGCTCTGCTATAGGGTATGGGGCTCTGCTATAGGGTATGGGGCTCTGCTGTAGGGTATGCGGCTCTGCTATAGGGTATGTGGCTCTGCTGTACGGTGTGGGGCTCTGCTATAGGGTATGGATCTGCTGTAGGGTATGGGGCTCTGCTGTAGGGTATGGGGCTCTGCTATAGGGTATGGGGCTCTGCTATAGGGTATGGGGCTCTGCTATAGGGTATGGAGCTCTGCTATAGGGTATGGGGCTCTGCTATAGGGTATGGGGCTCTGCTATAGGGTATGGGGCTCTGCTATAGGGTATGGGGCTCTGCTGTAGGGTATGGAGCTCTGCTATAGGGTATGGGGTTCTGCTATAGGGTATGGAGCTCTGCTGTAGGGTATGGCTCTGCTATAGGGTATGGAGCTCTGCTATAGGGTATGGGGCTCTGCTATAGGGTATGGGGCTCTGCTATAGGGTATGGAGCTCTGCTATAGGGTATGGAGCTCTGCTATAGGGTATGGGGCTCTGCTATAGGGTATGGGGCTCTGCTGTAGGGTATGGGGCTCTGCTATAGGGCTCTGCTATAGGATATGGGGCTCTGCTATAGGGTATGGAGCTCTGCTATAGGGTATGGGGCTCTGCTATAGGGTATGGGGCTCTGCTATAGGATATGGGGCTCTGCTATAGGGTATGGAGCTCTGCTATAGGGTATGGGGCTCTGCTATAGGGTATGGGGCTCTGCTGTAGGGTATGGAGTTCTGCTATAGGGTATGGGGTTCTGCTATAGGGTATGGGGCTCTGCTATAGGGTATCGGGCTCTGCTGTAGGGTAGGGGGCTCTGCTATAGGGTATGGGGCTCTGCTGTAGGGTATGGGACTCTGCTATAGGGCTCTGCTATAGGATATGGGGCTCTGCTATAGGGTATGGAGCTCAGCTATAGGGTATGGGGCTCTGCTATAGGGTATGGGGCTCTGCTATAGAATATGGGGCTCTGCTATAGGGTATGGAGCTCTGCTATAGGGTATGGGGCTCTGCTATAGGATATGGGGCTCTGATGTAGGGTATGGAGTTCTGCTGTAGGGTATGGGGTTCTGCTATAGGGTATGGGGTTCTGTTATAGGGTATGGGGCTCTGCTATAGGGTATGGAGCTCTGCTATAGGGTATGGAGCTCTGCTGTAGGGTATGGGGCTCTGCTATAGGATCTGGGGCTCTGCTATAGGGTATGTGGCTCTGCTATAGGGTATGGGGCTCTGCTATAGGGTATAGCTCTGCTATAGGGTATGGGGCTCTGCTGTAGGGTATGGGGCTCTGCTGTAGGGTATGGCTCTGCTGTAGGGTATGGGGCTCTGCTGTAGGGTATGGGGCTCTGCTGTAGGGTATGGAGCTCTGCTGTAGGGTATGTGGCTCTGCTGTAGGGTATGGAGCTCTGCTGTAGGGTATGGGGCTCTGCTATAGGGTATGTGGCTCTGCTGTAGGGTATGGGGCTCTGCTATAGGATATGGCTCTGCTGTAGGGTATGGGGCTCTGTTGTAGGGTATGGGGCTCTGCTATAGGGTATGGAGCTCTGCTGTAGGGTATGGGGCTCTGCTATAGGGTATGGGGCTCTGCTGTAGGGTATGGGGCTCTGCTGTAGGGTATGGATCTCTGCTATAGGTTATGGGGCTCTGCTGTAGGGTATGAGGCTCTGCTATAGGGTATGGAGCTCTGCTGTAGGGTATGGGGCTCTGCTATAGGGTATGGCTCTGCTGTAGGGTATGGGGCTCTGCTGTAGGGTATGGAGCTCTGCTATAGGGTATGGGGCTCTGCTGTAGGGTATGGAGCTCTGCTATAGGGTATGTGGCTCTGCTATAGGGTATGGCGGCTCTGCTATAGGGTATAGCTCTGCTATAGGGTATGGGGCTCTGCTATAGGGTATGGCTCTGCTGTAGTGTATGGGGCTCAGCTGTAGGGTATGGAGCTCTGCTATAGGGTATGGGGCTCTGCTGTAGGGTATGGAGCTCTGCTATAGGGTATGTGGCTCTGCTATAGGGTATGGGGCTCTGCTGTAGGGTATGGCTCTGCTGTAGGGTATTGGGCTCTGCTATAGGGTATGGAGCTCTGCTGTAGGGTATGGGGCTCTGCTGTAGGGTATGGGTCTCTGCTATAGGGTATGGAGCTCTGCTGTAGGGTATGGGGCTCTGCTATAGTATATGGAGCTCTGCTGTAGGGTATGGCTCTGCTGTAGGGTATGGGGCTCTGCTATAGGGTATGGGGCTCTGCTGTAGGGTATGGGGCTCTGCTGTAGGGTATGGGTCTCTGCTATAGGGTATGGAGCTCTGCTGTAGGGTATGGGGCTCTGCTATAGGATATGGAGCTCTGCTGTAGGGTATGGAGCTCTGCTGTAGGGTATGGGGATCTGCTGTAGGGTATGGGGCTCTGCTATAGGGTATGGGGCTCTGCTATAGGGTATGGAGCTCTGTTGTAGGGTATGGGGCTCTGCTATAGGGTATGGCTCTGTTGTAGGGTATGGGGCTCTGCTGTATGGTATGGGGCTCTGCTATAGGGTATGCGGCTCTGCTATAGGATATGGGGCTCTGCTATAGGCTGTGGAGCTCTGCTATAGGGTATGGGGCTCTGCTATAGGGTATGGGGCTCTGCTATAGGGTATGGAGCTCTGCTATAGGGTATGGGGCTCTGCTATAGGGTATGGGGCTCTGCTATAGGGTATGGAGCTCTGCTATAGGGTATGGAGCTCTGCTATAGGGTATGGGGCTCTGCTATAGGGTATGGGGCTCTGCTGTAGGGTATGGGGCTCTGCTATAGGGCTCTGCTATAGGATATGGGGCTCTGCTATAGGGTATGGAGCTCTGCTATAGGGTATGGGGCTCTGCTATAGGGTATGGGGCTCTGCTATAGAATATGGGGCTCTGCTATAGGGTATGGAGCTCTGCTATAGGGTATGGGGCTCTGCTATAGGGTATGGGGCTCTGCTATAGGGTATGGAGCTCTGCTGTAGGGTATGGGGTTCTGCTATAGGACATGGGGCTCTGCTATAGGGTATGTGGCTCTGCTATAGGGTATGGGGCTCTGCTATAGGGTATAGCTCTGCTATAGGGTATGTGGCTCTGCTATAGGGTATGGGGCTCTGCTGTAGGGTATGGCTCTGCTGTAGGGTATGGGGCTCTGCTATAGGGTATGGAGCTCTGCTATAGGGTATGGGGCTCTGCTATAGGTTATGGAGCTCTGCTATAGGGTATGTGGCTCTGCTATAGGGTATGGGGCTCTGCTGTAGGGTATGGCTCTGCTGTAGGGTATGGGGCTCTGCTATAGGGTATGGGGCTCTGCTATAGGGTATGGAGCTCTGCTATAGGGTATGTGGCTCTGCTATAGGGTATGGGGCTCTGCTGTAGGGTATGGCTCTGCTGTAGGGTATGGGGCTCTGCTATAGGGTATGGGGCTCTGCTGTAGGGTATGGGGCTCTGCTATAGGGTATGGAGCTCTGCTGTAGGGTATAGGGCTCTGCTATAGGATATGGAGCTCTGCTGTAGGGTATGGAGCTCTGCTGTAGGGTATGGGGCTCTGCTATAGGATATGGCTCTGCTGTAGGGTATGGGGCTCTGCTGTAGGGTATGGGGCTCTGCTATAGGGTATGGGGCTCTGCTATAGGGTATGGAGCTCTGCTGTAGGGTATGGGGCTCTGCTATATGGTATGGCTCTGCTGTAGGGTATGGGGCTCTGCTGTAGGGTATGGGGCTCTGCTATAGGGTATGGGGCTCTGCTATAGGGTATGGAGCTCTGCTATAGGGTATAGGGCTCTGCTATAGGGTATGGGGCTCTGCTATAGGGTATGGGGCTCTGCTGTAGGGTATGGAGCTCTGCTATAGGGTATGGAGCTCTGCTATAGGGTATGGGGCTCTGCTATAGGGTATGGAGCTTTGCTATAGGGTATGGAGCTCTGCTATAGGGTATGGAGCTCTGCTATAGGGTATGGGGCTCTGCTATAGGGTATGGAGCTCTGCTATAGGGTATGGGGCTCTTCTATAGGGTATGGGGCTCTGCTGTAGGGTATGGGGCTCTGCTATAGGGCTCTGCTATAGCATATGGGGCTCTGCTATAGGGTATGGAGCTCTGCTATAGGGTATGGGGCTCTGCTATAGGATATGGGGCTCTGCTATAGGGTATGGAGCTCTGCTATAGGGTATGGGGCTCTGCTATAGGGTATGGGGCTCTGCTGTAGGGTATGGAGCTCTGCTATAGCGGTATGCGAGCTCTGCTATAGGGTATGGGGCTCTGCTATAGGGTATGGAGTTCTGCTATAGGGTATGGGGTTCTGCTATAGGGTATGGAGCTCTGCTGTAGGGTATGGCTCTGCTGTAGGGTATGGAGCTCTGCTATAGGGTATGGAGCTCTGCTATAGGGTATGGAGCAATGAGATAGGGTATGGTGCTCTGCTATAGGGTATCGGGGCTCTGCTGTAGGGTATGGGGCTCTGCTATAGGGTATGGAGCTCTGCTATAGGGTATGCGGGCTCTGCTATATAGGGTATGGGGCTCTGCTATAACGTATGGGGCTCTGCTATAGGGTATGGGGCTCTGCTATAGGGTATGGAGCTCTGCTATAGGGTATTGGGCTCTGCTATAGGGTATGGGGCTCTGCTATAGGGTATGGGGCTCTGCTATAGGGTATGAAGCTCTGCTATAGCGGTATGGGGCTCTGCTATAGGGTATGGGGCTCTGCTATAGGGTATGGGGCTCTGCTATAGGGTATGGAGCTCTGCTATAGGGTATGGGGCTCTGCTATAGGGTATGGGGCTCTGCTATAGGGTATGGGGCTCTGCTATAGGGTATTGGGCTCTGCTATAGGGTATGGAGCTCTGCTATAGGGTATGGGGCTCTGTTGTAGGGTATGGGGCTCTGCTATAGGGTATGGGGCTCTGCTATAGGGTATGGAGCTGTGCTATAGGGTATGGGGCTCTGCTATAGGGTATGGAGCTCTGCTATAGGGTATGGGGCTCTGCTATAGGATATGGCTCTGCTATAGGGTATCGGGCTCTGCTGCAGGGTATGAGGTATGGCACTGTCCCATTGGATACAGAGTGTATGAGCATATTCCCTGGAATATCCCTGATTCCTATGGAATTCCAAAATACCAACTGGAAAGGTTGTTGGATCCCCCATTGTTTGAAAGGACACAAAAAGTTCCCTAACGGGAAAATAAAAGTTCTATTCTATTCTATTCTAAAGTAGCATGATGGAATTCAGGAATGATTAATTCATTTTTGAACGAATCATCAAAGGGAGCAATGAGAATCAGTTCAGCTTCCTACAGGAAACGAATCACCTCTGTGAATCATACACCGCTCGCCAACCCAAGCAGCACCGGTGATTCTGAGAACAAGCTCTGGGGCGATTGCTACAGATCCGCTTGGATAACTAACCTTGGTATTACTCTGCTGAAAAATGTCCCGCTGGAGAAAACTAATTTCTCACTTGTTTCCTGCTCCGTCACACCTCTCTCCACTCAAAAGGAGACAGGATCCGCTCTCTGAAGACTGAATCACTGAGCGTCTGAGAATATGGCTCTCTGAGTCTGCTGATTCATACGGCTTTTCAGGTCTCAGAAGAGATTCAAATTCCTGAATTGGCTTCTGCATCCGTTTCGGATGAAATTAATGAGACTCTGCTCGGTCGCCTGTCTGTTGGCTCATCGTGGTGACGCAGGAGCCAGTGAACTCAGAGCGTAGTCGGGGCAGAGACCTGCAGCCGGGTGGTGCTGTGGACTCTAACAGAATGATGTCCTCATGACAGTGATTCACACAATGCAAATTCATTGTAATTTGGATGCGTCATAAATACCAACATCAGAGCCACTTAGCTTATTGAATATTTATGATCCGATTCCCAAAGCAGTTGATGTTATCATCTCTAGTGACAAAGGTTGAGCTAATTAAATTCACAGACCATGTTGTGTTTGTATCATTCTTGATTTAATGGATGTTCCATTGAAGCAGATACAAAGGTGTCAGCTGTGCTGTATAACCATCATTCCTGATCAATGTAATGAACATGAGGAATGATTCACTGCTCCAACTAAAAAAAATGTCTTTCAGTGAAAGGAATAAAACCCAAAACTAACTCATAAAGGCCAAAGCCCTGGCACTGCCACACTGTATAAAATTACTGGGGCCAAACCAACATGGCATTTTGAGGACGTGACAATACTATTTTTGAGATCAAGCCATCGGATAATTGTTTTTGTTTTTTTGTCAAAGTAAAAATACAAAATTCTTCAACACATTAAAATCCAGCTGAATTACAGTACTAAGAACAGACCCTGAGACACTAAACGCATAATAAAATAGATTTTCAAAATTATACAAAATGACTGTCACAGGAAAAAACACAAACATATACATTTTGTACTTAATTGGCCGTCTCATTTCTGTAATACAAACAGACCAATGAGCAGCGAGACAGAGAACTTTCAGGCATTATTAGTCGCATGCAGAGCAATTCTGTTATCAGGCCTAAATACAACCATATCTGAGCTTTTATTCCAAGTGGAAATTCACACTTTAGAGTGTAGGCCAGAAATGAGCTGTGGAATTCTTTCTATTTGAACCTGATCACATGACCCTAAAACAGGGGATCAAAATCTAGCCCTGGAGGGCCGCAGTGTCTGCAGGTTTAACTCCAGTCCTGGAGGGCCGCAGTGTCTGCAAGTTTAACTCCAGTCCTGGAGGGGCTGCAGTGTCTGCAGGGTTAACTCCAGTCCTGGATGGGCCGCAGTGCCTGCAGGTTTAACTCCAGTCCTGGAGGGGCGCAGTGTCTGCAGGGTTAACTCCAGTCCTGGATGGGCCGCAGTGCCTGCAGGTTTAACTCCAGTCCTGAAGGGCCGCAGTGTCTGCAGGTTTAACTCCAGTCCTGGAGGGCCGCAGTGTCTGCAGGTTTAACTCCAGTCCTGGAGGGGCCGCAGTGTCTGCAGGTTTAACTCCAGTCCTGGAGGGCCGCAGTGTCTGCAGGTTTAACTCCAGTCCTGGAGGGCCGCAGTGTCTGCAGGTTTATCTCCAGGCCTGGATGGCTGCAGGTTTAACTTGGGGCTTGGCGATAATTATTGAATGCAACCGTGTGGGGAACCTTTTCTTTAAGTATACCCAGAATACGGCAGTAAATGCTTCAGGAAAAAACATCACCGCTGATATCTACTGAGTGTTGATAAGACAGCCAATCAGTAGCAAGGTCATACAACTTACACGTGATCATGTGATGTGTTTTTGTCAATCGAATGAAAGGTGCAAAGACTTTCTGCTGATTGTCCATCTTATCAACACCCAGTAGACAGTGGCTGTGTCTCAAACCGCATACTCCCGTGCTCCGCATACTCCCGTGCCCCGCATACTCCCGTGCTCCGCATACTCCCGTGCTCCGCATACTCCCGTGCCCCGCATACTCCCGTGCCCCGCATACTCCCGTGCCCCGCATACTCCTGTGCCCCGCATACTCCCGTGCTCCGCATACTCCCGTGCTCCGCATACTCCCGTGCCCTGCATACTCCCGTGCCCCGCATACTCCCGTGCCCCACATACTCCCGTGCTCCGCATACTCCCGTGCCCTGCATACTCCCGTGCCCCGCATACTCCCGTGCCCCACATACTCCCGTGCTCCGCATACTCCCGTGCTCCGCATACTCCTGTGCCCCGCATACTCCTGTGCCCCGCATACTCCCGTGCTCCGCATACTCCCGTGCCCCGCATACTCCCGTGCTCCGCATACTCCTGTGCCCCGCATACTCCTGTGCCCCGCATACTCCCGTGCTCCGCATACTCCCGTGCTCCGCATACTCCCGTGCTCCGCATACTCCCGTGCCCCGCATACTCCCGTGCTCCGCATACTCCCGTGCCCCGCATACTCCCGTGCTCCGCATACTCCCGTGCTCCGCATACTCCCGTGCTCCGCATACTCCCGTGCTCCGCATACTCCCGTGCCCCGCATACTCCCGTGCTCCGCATACTCCCGTGCCCCGCATACTCCCGTGCTCCGCATACTCCCGTGCCCCGCATACTCCCGTGCCCCGCATACTCCCGTGCCCCACATACTCCCGTGCTCCGCATACTCCCGTGCCCCGCATACTCCCGTGCTCCGCATACTCCCGTGCTCCGCATACTCCTGTGCCCCGCATACTCCCGTGCCCCGCATACTCCCGTGCTCCGCATACTCCCGTGCCCCGCATACTCCCGTGCCCCGCATACTCCCGTGCTCCGCATACTCCCGTGCTCCGCATACTCCCGTGCTCCGCATACTCCCGTGCTCCGCATACTCCCCGTGCCCCGCATACTCCCGTGCTCCGCATACTCCCGTGCCCCGCATACTCCCGTGCTCCGCATACTCCCGTGCTCCGCATACTCCCGTGCCCCGCATACTCCTGTGCTCCGCATACTCCTGTGCTCCGCATACTCCCGTGCCCTGCATACTCCCGTGCTCCGCATACTCCCGTGCCCCACATACTCCCGTGCCCCGCATACTCCCGTGCTCCGCATACTCCCGTGCTCCGCATACTCCCGTGCTCCGCATACTCCCGTGCTCCGCATACTCCCGTGCCCCGCATACTCCCGTGCTCCGCATACTCCCGTGCTCCGCATACTCCCGTGCTCCGCATACTCCCGTGCCCCGCATACTCCCGTGCCCCGCATACTCCCGTGCTCCGCATACTCCCGTGCCCCGCATACTCCCGTGCTCCGCACTACCGTACTTTGGTTTGGACATGGATGTGTGCTCGGAGCATGAAAGTATGCGGTTTGAGACACAGCCACTAGTGATTATGTTTTTTTTCCCGGAAGAATTTAATGCGGGCTTTGAAGTTTAGATTACTACCGCATCAGGTTTAATTAAAGAAAAAAAGAGGAAAAGAAAGGCAATACCCCACATGGTGGTAACGGCCGTTATTGCAATCAATAATTATCACTGCGATATATCGCCCAGCCCTAGTTTAACTCCAGGCCTGGGTGGCTGCAGGTTTAACTCCAGGCCTGGATGGCAACAATGCCTACAGGTTTTTCCTGGTTTCCTTTCAAATAGCCATCAATCTAGGTCTTGGAAACAAGCCACATGGACTCTTTAGCCAATTAATGACTGAAATTAATCACTTAAGAGCTGAAACTCCCTGAAAACCAGCAGACACTGTGGCCCTCCAGGACTGGAGTCCGACACTCCTGCTACACAAAACTATACAGGAGCTACATTCATCATTATCACTCTGCAGTGGCACAGTGTCCCAGCAGGATCACTCTACATAATCACAGTGCTAAAATCACTCTGTAAAATGCCATACTGCATTAACCCGTATTATCACCCTTAATAAAAATACCTCTCTAAAGTAGCATTGTGTAACACTGTTTGTGACCTGAATAGTAACATTTACGTGTAGAACTTTCCGTGCGGTCATTTAGGGGAGTTGGTCATAAACGTTCATTTTATGGTCATATTTACTGAATATACCTTACACTGGTTAAGCATGTCCCAGCTGGAAGCCTGGTTTAATGGAATCCTTGGTCGAAGATTGACTGTCTTATTGGGTGACCTTAACCTCAATACTAATTTTGCTGTTATTCACAGATGCATTTATGAGACAGGGTTTCTTTTAGGATACAGGACAGGAGCAGAGAGGGTGGACCGGCGAAATTGGTAGAGCCAAGGGTGCGTGCTCGCACGCCCCAGACAAAGAGAGTGAACGCAGCTAGGCACAACCAGGCACGTCACTAAAATGTGATGTCACCACTTGACTCTCTCCCCGATGCTGGCATCGTTTTTGAGTTTTCCGAAGTTTACAAACCTATTAAACTCCCAAGCATACGGGGAAACCAGACGAGACTGCAAAAACGCTCGACGAGATATAATTTCATTTTAATCGACTGCAGTTAATTTTTAACGACGGCGCATTATTGTACAGCTGTCAACACGGAATTTATCTCGTCTTAAACCTAATTATCCCTGTTTTATTAGGACCGTTCTGTGATGTTTTGCAGTTATCAACACCTCACACGAATATAGTCGTATGAGGAAAAAATAACTGGGAAAAAATTATATATGTATATAGTTTGCTCGTTAAACCGGAAACATTTAGAACGACATTGGAAATATAAAATGTTCTGGGAATTCGGAATTCGAATTCTTTCATATGACCTGCCGCGATGTATCTTTCCAGAATCGCAATGCCCAGTCCAGCAAGAGAGCGAACGCAAGGAGTGAAAACGAGCATGCATATGCAAGGCATATACGGCTTAAAGTAGGCAGTATCTGAAAGCTAACGAGTCTCCACAGAAATCTTCTGCAATTAAAGCCAAATTGAATGATAACGCCATGGAGGCAGAGATGGCCCGGTGGAAAACATGACTTGGCAGCACGAGGGAACTCAATTACAGGTGTTACAACTGACATCTGCACGCCATTAGGGAGATGTGATGTGTTGCCAGTTTTCAGATCTTGCCGTTGCAATTAGCCATTCCCTGTTGCATAATTATGAGGAGGCCGAAGCTTAAGAATTTCTCCTCTGAATTCCGTTGACCTACTATTGCACGCGCGGACTATCCGCGCATAGTTATTTTCAGTAATCGAGGACCAGAACGCACGAGGTGATCATGAATTCGCGAGCACCTGTGAGCAGTGATCTAGGGAATTCTAATTTAAACAGGAGTCTAATTCTATTAAATTATTTGTTTTGTCCAGCGTAAATAACTCGGGACACTAGGGACTGTTATAACAGCCCTGAAATATTCAGCCTGCGCGGAATAGAAATGTGCCATTCTGGTCCTGTCCAGCAACTGTATGATTTGGGAGCGATCAAACACCAATAAACAATGACACATGGTCGATTTTGTTGTTGATGCGTTCATTGGCAAGTGGAGGATGTGAAGCCTTTCGGCAGCATCTTTACACTGATCTCTCGTCTAGCTAATACACAGTAAAAACATAATGCGTCCCCGGGACGTTTTACTGCTCCGGGCGTGCCACGAAACTCTACCATTAAGCAATTAACATGGCTGCACAATTAGACGCATGTAATAAATCAACACGCAAAGGAAGTCCACCATTTTATTTTATTTATTTTATTGTTTCTCACTATCTAGATATTTATTTGACACGTATTGTATCTAACGGTGATGTTTAATAGACCACAAAGTGAATAGGCTAATAATGCTAATAACAGGTTCGATATGATAAAATAACATTAGCTCGGCCATAACATTTTATTTACCATGCAAATGCGTCAGTATACGCAAATAAATAAGCTACTACCAGTTGATGCAAATAAAAAGCCAAATCGGCGCGGTCGCTCCAAGACGAAGTATAGCCTATTTATACAAGACAGGTAAGAAAAGCACTTCGCTATATTCCAACTGATAAATAGCTGTCTTGTGACAGAGAAGCTTGATTGACACGAGCACTGCCTTGCGACAGAAATAACGTTAAAATCGTTTTTTTGTCCTAAAATCGGACTTGGTGCACGAAGGGAATGATCTGGATACACTGCTCTTATTTCCGAGACCCTGCATATATAATGTGTTATAAATACAAGGCTAATGGGGTAAACTGGATTGCTTCTTATGTGAAATGTCGTTCGTCCATCCTCGTGGATTCTGCATTAAAATAACATTTTATTAATCTAAGAGGCAGGTAGGCGTAAGAACAAAGCATTTTACGCCCACAGCTGTAAGAAAACGCCAATTCTTCCAAGAGTCGTGTTAGCTATTGACACTTTTATGGACTTGGGCGGATAAGCAACAGATTAAATGTTCAATGTCACCAACATGTAGTCATTACTGCTGTGTCCGATTGCCTCGGAGCGCTGAAACACGGGAACACATATGAAGCAGTTTTTCCGTTCTCCAAAAAAAGGGATAAAGACGCTCTTTACTTACACGCATATGTCATTGCAAAGCTTTGTGTGATATTGACCATATCCACTTGAGGTACCAGTTTGGGGATCTCCTGATGGTGCGAGAGTGCAAACCGAAAAACCTCATATTCGTGAGAGCCGGTAGGGAACAGTCCACCTGTACATCAAACAAAACCCATCATTAGCCCACTCGCGATGTAACCTGTTACTATTGGGGTATTGGGTATAAGTGTGAGAATTTACGCAAAACGAATTTCCATCACAACATCAAAAACATACATATACACAAATAGTAGCGTTAAAACTTTCAAAATCCATTAAAAATCTATTTCAAGCGCTCACAATTATATGAAAAATAATACACTACCTACTAATGTGAGAATTTACAGCAAAGGACGGCTCGTGTGCAAGCGAGCTCAAACTGAACAAAGAACTGCCCGTTCGGCGTCCTGTACAAAACTGATCTTAAAACATTTTAGATCTAATTCGTCGCGTTACTTTTTCGTTTTGTTTTTACTCACCAATATTTATATTACTTGGAAAACTTGAACCCAAACACACCCCCAGAAAGCTGGTGTAGAACAGGGTGAAGCTTCGCTGCATATTTCCTTTTGCATTGGCGAAGAAAAAAAGAACCGAATTCCAACCATAGGTCTGTCCGGGATTTGTGCTCCGTGTGCGCGTGCAACACTGCCCTGACAGCGAGTGACTTGCTGGATTAGCACGCGAGCTCTTCACGAGATCCCGCTTCTCGCGCTCAGCACGCAGTTAATGCTAATGTCCTTGGCTACTAAGGAACCGTGTCCACGAGCCCTACCTCCACTCTCTGGAGAGGCAGCGACTCACGGGTGCTCGCATTATGCGCTAAGAGATCAATCACACAGGTTTTTCGCGGGAGCCTCGCTGAACATCCCTGTCACATCTCTATTAAGACAACCGTGGTCGCGTAATGCTAACAAACCTGGAACAGAATTCGAGATATTTTCTCGGCTCACTGGTTATGATTTTTTTTTTCTTTTTTCGCACCTTGCAGAACGTGCCATTTACACTGAATCTCTGGGAAGTGCTGCGCAGACCGTGCAAGTCACCACAAGCCCATGCAGTCTCGCACTTTGTCTCTTACATGTACACGTTATTTGAAGGCATGGTAACCAAATATGATTTTGTCTACATCTTCAAAAATCGTGAACAGCACAGAGGCCGACAAAAATGTAAAAAAAAAAAATCTCATTGTTAAATTAGCCACACAGCAATTGGGCATCAAGGCAGCTGTAAATGCCTTTGACAATGCCAATCAATGGCTCTTTGTTCATTGTGCGCGTTTTCTCTCATTCTCATTATGCTCTCAGTCATTTGGAGTCCTGGTGTAGAGGCCTCTTCCTCCCACAGGGTCTGTGCTGCTTATTAACACGTGAGGATGCAAGTAACCCAACAACTCAGACCACAAACCTCACACCACCACACCTCACCTCACCATACCACCACACCTCACCACACTACCACACCTCACTCATACTGACTCACCACACACCTCACTCATACTGACTCACCACACACCCCCACTCATACTGACTCACCACACACCTCACTCATACTGACTCACCACACACCCCACCTCACCACACCACACACCTCACTCATACTGACTCACCACACACCTCACACATACTGACTCACCAGTTTGAGGGAAGTTCCCCCACGGGTTTGGAAATCTCCACACAATGTGACCTGCAAGAGGTCCTTCATGTGCACACACACATACACGCACACACACATACACACACACACTCATACACACACAGACATGCACACACGCAAGCACACACACACACAGACACACTAACTGTCAGCTCTGAGCTATTATATACCAAGGTAATGGTCACCTGCTACCCCAGCAGGACATGGATGGCATGATGAAGGCAGTTGAGGCAATGCCCTGATACTGTGGACTGGAACACAATTTGCGGGGTGATTGAGCTTTATTGCTGTAAACTGTGTTGCACAGTTGACTTATTTTACATTGTCTGAAGCAAAAAAAAAAAGGCCCATGAAGATTTGTTTCCAGGTTGACTGTGATCAAGATGGTTTTTTTGTAATTCTAACATTTTGTGCTACCTTCTTCTCCTTCTACCTTCTTCTTCTCCTTCTACCTTCTTCTTCTCCTACCTTCTTCTTCTCCTTCTACCTTCTTCTCCTTCTACCTTCTTCTTCTCCTTCTACCTTCTTCTTCTCCTTCTACCTTCTTCTTCTCCTACCTTCTTCTTCTCCTTCTACCTTCTTCTCCTTCTACCTTCTTCTTCTCCTTCTACCTTCTTCTTCTCCTTCTACCTTCTTCTTCTCCTTCCTTCTTTACATTGCCAGCTGCATTGTATTATTTGCAGTTAATAATGGTCATTTTTATGGAGAATTGTGTAATTATCTGTAATGGGTTCATATTGACCCAGAAATCAGTACATAAAGTAAGATGTCCCATGAAATGTGGAATATGTACATTTCAGAAATTAGTCACAAAGCCATTACTGCATGCAAAGCAGTTTTGTTATGCATTTGATCAAAGAAGGTAGCATTTATATGGCTATATTTAATGTGCACATTAAAATGTATGTGGCATGTTAACTTGTGATAAAAACCAATGTGGTGCAAATTGAAACAGCCTAGAATATTAAAAGCCCAAATCATAATAATATTAAATAAAAGCCCTAATCGTACTGATAGAGTGGTGGCTTTGACCATGTGAGGTAGCCACAGTTGTGCATTATGCATATGTTATTCGAACACTGAGATCTAAAAGCTTGCATATATTGGTGAGGACTTTGCTAATGAACTAAAGCAAGTGAATATTTAAAGCCGTTAAACAGCTGGGCGGCTGGGCACTTTTTGCAAAGCAATGTAATAAGTAATGAAAAGCAGGGGTTAAAAGCACTGCTCTCAGTGCAAGAAAGAAACACTCCTCTTCTTCTACAGCCAAGTTTAGGAGCTGCTCACAGCGGCTCTGGTGTGTCGCTGGGCCTTCACCAGGAGCACAGGAGCTGAAACAATCAACCCCCTTTTGATTTGAAGAGTAGTTTTTTTTTGAAATTTTTATTTCCTCCAAAATTCTAAAGTCAATGTTCTAGAACTCCATTACTTTCAATGCATACCAGTGGCGATGGTTGCATCAGCATTAGAATGTTCAGTTAAGAACATTCTAATCACACGTTTGCAGTCTTACACCTTAAAGGGTTAAGACAGCGATGATCTCCCAGTGTAGGCCCCACCAAGCCCTCAACACAGGAGAGGCTAATCATGGCACGTGGGTTGCCTGCCTGGTATAGCTTTTGGAGGAAATCCAGTCTGCCACTTGGTACCCTGACATTTGAAAAGTGGAATTCCAGAACTGCTACTTCAGTTTTATAATCATTGTAATGTTTAATGAAACCGTAAAGCAAGAAGTTAGTGAGGATGAAATGATTTTGGCCCTGCCCATCCCTCAAACTATCAGTCATTATTAGATTAGTGCCCTGATTTCTTACTCTAGGATAGGTGAATGGAGATTGACACACATCTCCCCGCAGCGCAGCATGCAGCATGCACACACATCTCCCCGCAGCGCAGCATGCAGCATGCACACACATCTCCCCGCAGCGCAGCATGCAGCATGCACACACATCTCCCCGCAGCGCAGCATGCAGCATGCACACACATCTCCCCGCAGCGCAGCATGCAGCATGCACACACATCTCCCCGCAGCGCAGCATGCAGGTGCAACTGATTGTTCTGTTGTTTTAAATATTGATGTTGATTAGGGACAATAGCATTTTTCTAAATTCAATTTCTTAAAAAGAAAATTGCCTACATATTTACAAAACACAATCGCACTTTAATGCGCACTTTTGGCGTGATTAGACAATTTTTTACAAGACTTGTTTACATGTGATGAATTTAAATGGCCATTTTTATTTCAATGCCAAATGTTGACCTACTTTGTCGATTAATATATGAGTTAAATTACAAGGTTAAACAATGTCTTTGATTTACACAGTGGATTCATTCCTGTGCACATTATCTTGTGTTGGTCTTGCGCTTGTTTGTGGGATGAAATCCTAAATCCTTTATTATAATACTTTGACTCAATTAGGATTAAGGATAAGCTCCTTTATCAGACAGGAACAATTCGGTATGTCTAGCTGAGAGTAAAATTATTTTTTTGCTGTTATTGTTTCAAGCAAATAAAGGAGTGTATTAACATATATTTTCAGACAATTGAGTTTTTGTGCTTAAATGCCCATAAAAAGGGAGAGAATTAGGATGAGAGAGAGAGAAGGTATTTGCATATCATTCAGGTACTTAGAAGGTCTTCTAAACATACTTTTATCTGTGCTTCTTTAACAAACTAAAATTATAATAGGTTTGACTATATTCAAGGTAATTAATAAAGAAAATTGAACAGGTGTAGGTAAATTGTAGATCCAGAAGTATTAACCAAACAGTGGGTCTATCACTCCAAGCCGTAGCTATACAAGCGTCTCACATGTTGAACAGGAAGTAGGTATATCACTCAAAGTCATAGCTATACAAGCGTCTCACATGTTGAACAGGAAGTAGGTATATCACTCAAAGTCATAGCTATACAAGCGTCTCACATGTTGAACAGGAAGTAGGTCTATCACTCAAAGTCATAGCTATACAAGCGTCTCACATGTTGAGCAGGAAGTAGGTCTATCACTCAAAGTCATAGCTATGCAGGAGTCTCACATTTTGAACAGGAAGTAGGTCTATCACACAATGTATATAAGTAAGAAACCTACATGCAGGGAGGATTGAAATCCTCTTTCTTCTGTAAAGCCTTAACAGAAATACTGGTCCACCAGTCTCACAGGTCACAAACACCGCATCCCTGGCATGTAGGTGCATTTACATAAATACAATCAAACATATCATGTCATTTATTTGAATTGAAGTTCTACTTTAAAAGCAAGTTGATGGAAAAAAATGCACCTCTATTAATCTATTGGCATAAAGTATTTTTCACACACATATCAGACAGCTCTCAAGAGTTCCCCTGGGAAACATAAAGTCATTCTATTCTTTTCAACTGATTTGTAGTACAGTGTGTAATTACTTAAAGATTAATAATTGAGCTTTGATGACTGAATACAGGCTGACACTATGATTCACAAGGACAGGTTTAGAGTTATAAAGTTTAGTGTTATAATGAGCATATATACAGTATTTAGTGTTATAATGAGCATATATACAGTATTTAGTGTTATAATGAGCATATATACAGTATTCAGTGTTATAATGAGCATATATACAGTATTTAGTGTTATAATGAGCATATATACAGTATTTAGTGTTATAATGAGCATATATACAGTATTTAGTGTTATAATGAGCATATATACAGTATTTAGTGTTATAATGAGCATATATACAGTATTCAGTGTTATAATGAGCATATATACAGTATTTAGTGTTATAATGAGCATATATACAGTATTTAGTGTTATAATGAGCATATATACAGTATTTAGTGTTATAATGAGCATATATATTTAGTGTTATAATGAGCATATATACAGTATTTAGTGTTATAATGAGCATATATATTTAGTGTTATAATGAGCATATATACAGTATTTAGTGTTATAATGAGCATATATACAGTATTTAGTGTTATAATGAGCATATATACAGTATTTAGTGTTATAATGAGCATATATACAGTATTTAGTGTTATAATGAGCATATATACAGTAGTTAGTGTTATAATGAGCATATATACAGTATTTAGTGTTATAATGAGCATATATACAGTAGTGTTATAATGAGCATATATACAGTATTTAGTGTTATAATGAGCATATATACAGTAGTTAGTGTTATAATGAGCATATATATTTAGTGTTATAATGAGCATATATACAGTATTTAGTGTTATAATGAGCATATATACAGTATTTAGTGTTATAATGAGCATATATATTTAGTGTTATAATGAGCATATATACAGTATTTAGTGTTATAATGAGCATATATATTTAGTGTTATAATGAGCATATATACAGTATTTAGTGTTATAATGAGCATATATACAGTATTTAGTGTTATAATGAGCATATATACAGTATTTAGTGTTATAATGAGCATATATACAGTATTTAGTGTTATAATGAGCATATATACAGTAGTTAGTGTTATAATGAGCATATATACAGTATTTAGTGTTATAATGAGCATATATACAGTAGTGTTATAATGAGCATATATACAGTATTTAGTGTTATAATGAGCATATATACAGTAGTTAGTGTTATAATGAGCATATATACAGTAGTTAGTGTTATAATGAGCATATATACAGTATTTAGTGTTATAATGAGCATATATACAGTATTTAGTGTTATAATGAGCATATATACAGTATTTAGTGTTATAATAAGCATATATATTTAGTGTTATAATGAGCATATATACAGTATTTAGTGTTATAATGAGCATATATATTTAGTGTTATAATGAGCATATATACAGTATTTAGTGTTATAATGAGCATATATACAGTAGTTAGTGTTATAATGAGCATATATACAGTAGTTAGTGTTATAATGAGCATATATACAGTATTTAGTGTTATAATGAGCATATATACAGTATTTAGTGTTATAATTAGCATATATACAGTATTTAGTGTTATAATGAGCATATATACAGTATTTAGTGTTATAATGAGCATATATACAGTATTTAGTGTTATAATTAGCATATATACAGTATTTAGTGTTATAATGAGCATATATATTTAGTGTTATAATGAGCATATATACAGTATTTAGTGTTATAATTAGCATATATATTTAGTGTTATAATGAGCATATATACAGTAGTTAGTGTTATAATTAGCATATATACAGTATTTAGTGTTATAATGAGCATATATATTTAGTGTTATAATGAGCATATATACAGTATTTAGTGTTATAATGAGCATATATATTTAGTGTTATAATGAGCATATATACAGTAGTTAGTGTTATAATTAGCATATATACAGTATTTAGTGTTATAATGAGCATATATATTTAGTGTTATAATGAGCATATATACAGTATTTAGTGTTATAATGAGCATATATATTTAGCGTTATAATGAGCATATATATTTAGTGTTATAATGAGCATATATACAGTATTTAGTGTTATAATGAGCATATATACAGTATTTCGTGTTATAATGAGCATATATACAGTATTTAGTGTTATAATGAGCATGTATATTTAGTGTTATAATGAGCATATATACAGTAGTTAGTGTTATAATTAGCATATATACAGTATTTAGTGTTATAATGAGCATATATACAGTAGTTAGTGTTATAATTAGCATATATACAGTATTTAGTGCTATAATGAGCATATATATTTAGTGTTATAATGAGCATATATACAGTATTTAGTGTTATAATGAGCATATATATTTAGTGTTATAATGAGCATATATACAGTAGTTAGTGTTATAATTAGCATATATACAGTATTTAGTGTTATAATTAGCATATATATTTAGTGTTATAATGAGCATATATACAGTATTTAGTGTTATAATGAGCATATATATTTAGCGTTATAATGAGCATATATATTTAGTGTTATAATGAGCATATATACAGTATTTAGTGTTATAATGAGCATATATACAGTATTTCGTGTTATAATGAGCATATATACAGTATTTAGTGTTATAATGAGCATGTATATTTAGTGTTATAATGAGCATATATATTTAGCGTTATAATGAGCATATATACAGTATTTAGTGTTATAATGAGCATATATACAGTATTTCGTGTTATAATGAGCATATATACAGTATTTAGTGTTATAATGAGCATATATATTTAGTGTTATAATGAGCATATATATTTAGTGTTATAATGAGCATATATACAGTATTTAGTGTTATAATGAGCATATATATTTAGTGTTATAATGAGCATATATACAGTATTTAGTGTTATAATGAGCATATATATTTAGTGTTATAATGAGCATATATACAGTATTTAGTGTTATAATGAGCATATATACAGTATTTAGTGTTATAATGAGCATATATACAGTATTTAGTGTTATAATGAGCATATATACAGTATTCAGTGTTATAATGAGCATATATATTTAGTGTTATAATGAGCATATATACAGTATTTAGTGTTATAATGAGCATATCAGCGTGCTCCTCATGTCCAATGTTCAGTGTGCAAGGGCACCCAGAGGTGTATATTAATAACACAATTTCACACGATTTACAGAGCAGACTGTTCTCCCTAAATTAATATTACAAACTCAACTTTGGGAAAAAAGCAGAAGGTTAATTTATTTGGCGTAATTATTTTAAACAGCCCTAGAGTTTAATGCTATAGCTGACATAAGCACCATGCAAAGTGGTGTGTAGATGAGGCAGGGTTGTCTAGGGAGGAGCAGTAAGGCAGGGTTGTCTAGGGAGGAGCAGTAAGCACTGTTCCTGTGTGGAACATTTTCACTCCCCCACACAACCATATATTAAATTAAACCACTTCACTTTGCTGTTCCAGAACTCAGTTAGTACTCTGAGTCTGATGTCACTTTTACTCTCCTGCAATGGTGCAGGATCTGTGGAGCAAAATTATTGGTTGTTGTGGTGTGTGGTGTATCCCGGTGCCTGGTGATTGGTAGAAGAGTCGGAGATACAGCTGAAGTGCAGTTCACATTAAATGCACTTAAATTCAACACCAGACATTTAAACTGAAGGTGCACTAGCATTTACCTAGCCTAAGCTACGAGGGAAGTCAGGCAAACAGGTTGTATTGATCCTAGAATAAAGAATTAACCCCCATGTTTACTCCTGATAAATGCGTATTTTTTGGGCTTGGCCAGTCTGCTATGGCAGTTGCTATAACTGTGGTTCCACATATGTGTTGGTCTTATTTGCAATACACTGTAGCAGATGTGCTGGCTAGGTAATCCTTGTATCCCCTTCTGACAATCATAGCCTGCAGGTGAAATTGACTGCAGGAACTAGCTTTTCCTGCAGAGAACGGATTGGAGCTCTCCATGGTGCTACAGCCAATGAGAAGTGGCCGCTGTCCGCGGTTCTGCAATACTTGTTAGTAAAGGAATAATTCATTGGTTCAGTTATTCAGAATTAAGGCCAAATGAAATGCTAACAAGAATAGAAAACACACATCAGAACACTTCCCAAGTGCTAAGGAGAGAAACGACAAGAAGTCAGCAGAAAAGAACAGGATGAAGAACCAAAAAAAAAAAAAAAAACATTGTAGCAAAATTGCTGTTATGCCTGCCTCTCCAGTAAACGCTTTTGGGAACGCTTTTGGGAGCGCTTTTGGGAGCGCTTTGGCATGGGGGCATGCACAATAAAGTAAAGATGTCTATATTGGAATGTTGCTTAAACATAATCACATTTATTACCCTTGTTTACAGAATAATTTATATGCTTGCCAAGGCTCATACCCAGAGATAGCTGGATTTCCTTTGGGATAATGTTACATTCATAGCTGTATAAAATAGGTTATCTGGCTGTATTATCTTTTGTTACAATACAAATGATTATTTGTTGGCTTAATGTTACACTAAGGGATTATAAATGGACCTCTGTGTTTTCTTGCCGATGCCACATTTTAGTATTCCTAAGAGTAACACCGATGTTCTACACTACTGTGTGTTACTCTGGATAAGAGCTTCTGCCCTGTGACTGTAATGTAATGTCTTGTGATGAGCTCACTTCTATGAGCAAGGCAGTGCTTAGAGAAAAGAGCGGCCATTGTTTGCCGGTGGATGCTGGGAGATTTTAGGGATGTGCAGAGTGTGTTCTGCCACTCCCTGAGAAACTAATTAAGGCTAAAGAGGATCTGTGTCATTAATCTAATCTTTCGCACAAAATGAAACAACAAAAGACTTTATTACTTTGGAAAATATGATGCTTGTCATCTTTGGCAATTGTTTAGTATTGAGAGATAAGGTAAATATAAAGCAGACATCCCCCCGGCTGTTCAGAGTGAATGGGCCCAGTGTTTACCTGCGATTACTGAGACAACACTGCTGCTTGACAAGACTTGTGTCATATTTATTTATAAATTTAAAAAAAGAATCGAGAGATAATTCATGTGTAATTGTTTCATAGGATGGATTATGCATAAATAAAAATCACATTATCAGTGATATTATTATTGCGGAAGGGAAACGAAAGCAAACTCTTCCTTTCATGTTGATTTTGCCACGGCAACTCAGCTGTCATATGGTGTTACCGCTGCAGGCTCCAGCGGAGCTGCGGGTTTGTCTCTTAAAGTGACGGAAAAGCAGCCATGACGAGAGCTAAAAAAAAAATCACACTGTTAAAGCCGGCTGTGTGAGGATTCCCTGCATCATCAGCTCTCCTTCAGAGAGAGAGAGAGAGAGGGGGGGGGGGGGGGGGGCAGGGAGGAAAGCGGGAGAGACAGAGAGAAATATATATATGGAGAGGGGGGGAGAGAGGGAGGGGGGAGACAGATGGGGAGAGAGAGACAGAAAAGAGTGAGACTGACAGATAGAGTCAGAGAGAGAAGAGAGGAGGGAAGGAGAGAAAGCGATAGAGGTAGAGAGAGAGAAAAAGAGGGGGAGAGAGAGCGAGAGTGAAACAGACCAGGGCAGAGAGCATGTTAAGGTTACAGGTTAGAGAGCGAGAGAGAGAGAGCGCTTTACTGTAAAACTTTATATTTAATGCAAATGATCTTATACATTTTCAAAATTGTTCAAATGCCGTGTTCCTTTTAATTGATTAAGGGGAGGGATGTTCCAGTCAGGGCCAGTGTTATCAATATTTGCTTTTGGAGCAATGTCTTGTCATATGGCAACATTTTAGCTTTTACTGTCTTGCCAATAAAGCTCATTTGAATATAATTACATTAAACTGTGAGATAGAATGATGAGAGAGAAGGAGAGAGAGAGAGAGAGAGAGAGGAGAGAGAGAGAGAGAGAGAGAGAGAATGAGAGAGAGAGAAGGGGAGAGAGAGATTGATTGATTGTGTTTGCTCGTTATTGTATCTGCTGGTTTGATTACAGCAGATGTTGACTGGCAGGGTAACAGGGCTGGGTCTGCCTAATCCCTGTTGATTTTGCAAGCATAAAATCAATAGAGTCCTGGAACGCAGACCTCATTCAAACACCGGCTTTTAATTGTGATGTGCTTTGCACAGGCAGCTTAATTAGACACTACCTCCGTGGCCATTGATCTCTGATGCTCATTCAAACAGGACCCGAGAAACAGACCCTGCAGTGTTTGTTTTTGATGAGAATGAAGAGGAGGAAGGGGGAGGAAGAGGAGGGGGGAGGGGGGGGTAATTAGTTGGCTCCCTTTTTGAAACTCCAGACAGATTTCCAAGATGCAAGAACAAAAGACTTGAATTTTGAACTGTGACATTTGAAAATGTTCCGTGTGGTCAATGGGAGGGTTTTATAGACCCCCCTCTGGTATTATGCTACGTATAGTGTCTTATGATTGCAATGCATTCTGGGCAAATTTATGTCTATTTCAGTATAAATTATCCACACTATTATCATTGTGTTGTTGTTATACTTTTCCCAGTCGGATAGCTAGATTTTACTCTTGATTTATTTTCATCCGCTTGTGGGCCTGATTAGCTTAGTGCAGAAATCATTAGTGACAGTTTTTTCCTTTTAGGAGAAAAAGTAGTAATTATCAATGCTAACCCCAACCAAGCGATGTCAGAGATGAATAATTATCAATGCTAACCCAACAAGCGATGTCAGAGATGAATAAATTATCAATGCTAAACCCAACAAGCGATGTCAGAGATGAATAATTATCAATGCTAACCCAACAAGCGATGTCAGAGATGAATAATTATCAATGCTAACCCAACAAGCGATGTCAGAGATGAATAATTATCAATGCTAACCCAACAAGCGATGTCAGAG